>CM038223.1:132356351-132809883 GCA_021442155.1 Cymbidium sinense | reverse complement strand
AGGAGTAGATGCATTAGATTTTGCCTTATGTTAAGAAGGTAGAGGAGTACCTAAAAGACTTGGTTAAGATGTATAAAATGATCTTAGTATACTTGAATTAAATGAGAATTTGACACATAATAGGACACTGAAGAAGGATTCATGTAGCCACCTAGTGGGATTAATGGATTGTTGTTGTTGTTGTTGTAAGAAATGTCTTTTCATTGAATACAAATTAAATTAATTTAATAAAAGCTAGGCATACTAAAAATATAATTATATTATATTATATAATTATTTAATTAAATTGAGTTAAATATTTAATTATCTTGAATTAACGTTACATATGACATTGAAGATTAATATTTAATTTCATATGTAATAATAATTTTATACAAAATAAATAGCTAATCTAATTATTTATTATTTTGATAAAAGCTTGAGAACATGAAAAATATACGTCAAATCTTAGAAATTTTGTAAAACTGGATTCATAAATTGAAGTAAGAAATTGAAATTTATGTCAATATTGAAAGTTTAGTGGTGATTAATTTGGTAAAATTTTAAATCTCACAAATTCATAACAAAATATTTAGGAGAAATAATATTAAGATAAGAAATCATTGTGAAGAAAATTTTGGCTTTAATTATATTGTTAATATATTAAACTTCAAATCATGTATTAAAACTATAATAATTACACAAATTAAAAAAATCAAATCAAATAAAATATTAATCAAATTATCACACACACATACACAAGATTTCATTATCTTGTACTAGAGTGGCAAGTGAAAACAGAGTAAAAAGAAATAAAAAATCTAGATATGAATTACTTATGTTTAAAACTTATATGCATGAGAGATTTATCCCTATTGCGGGTCACACAACAAAATAGATTCAGAAGAAAGGAAATAATTTGTAAGATGTTAGATAAGAATATAAAATAACTTCAAAATATGAACTCAATGAACTAAATAGATAGAAACACCCTTTGAAAAATCAGTTGTTGGTTGAACAAGGGCAACCTTTCAAAGCCAAAATAGAGAATTTTGAATACATAGCACACAATTCTTATGCATTTACATATCTAACTCATAAAATTTGAGATTTACAAGAACTACTCTTTTATATGCATAAAAGTGTATTTGACTTTAAAAATAATGAAGGTGTTATTTTTATGTAATAATAGAGATTTGAGTGCTATTTAAGTGAAAAATAAAAGTTTAGGTGGTAGATATGTAAATATATAGCAAGTATATCCTTTATATGAAGCAAAACCATGGCTTTCAAAAATAGGAAATTTTGCATATATAGCACACAATTCTTATGCATTTACATCCTAACCCATAAGATTTAATAGTTAGAAAAATGACTCTTTTTATATGCAAAAAAAAGTGCATTTGATTTTAAAAATTAATGATGATATAAACTTTAATGTAATAATAGAGATTTGAGTGCTATTTAAGTTAAAAATAAAAGTTTAGATGATATATATGTAAATATAAGAAATATATATTGTGTATATAAATAACTAAATTGACTTTATATATAAGATATAAGATATACAATCAATCGATTGTAAAATTGTCTCACGTCACTCACATAAAAATGAATGACTAGGATTTCCTATTGGAAGAAACACAAGCCACTCTTTAATAGTAATATATATATATATATATATATATATATATATATATATATATATATATATATATATATATATATATTTTCTAACGCTTTAATGCATGTGATCTCTTGAATACCAAATAAGAATAAAAATTATATATTCTAGAAAGTATGATGATCTAAATTAAGAATAAACTTTAATATAAGATAGTATTGACCATATCTCAAGGATTAAATAATTGTGTAAAAGCTCTCTATCAGAGCTAAATAATGTTTACTTTAATTCTTTAAAAAAAATTATTGTGATTTTCCTTATTTTATTATTCTTTTAATTCTAACTGAAGTGTCATAAATTACTTTAAAGTCTTTAAAGAAGTTAAAAGTCTAAGGATTGAGGAAAAAGTCATCAAAACTTTAATTTAATTAAGAATTTTTTTTTTTCTAAGGGTTTAACAAAATTGATCTAATTTCAAAAGATGGATAATTGGAGCCACAATTGAATTAATATCCTTAATAAATCACTTATAAAGGTGGCTAGATTATAAAACTTCTTATGACATGAAACTCATGGATGATGGTTAGCTTAAGATTACTCTAATTTTAACATAAACATTTTTTCTTATGTATCTCAAAACATAATTAAGATGTTTAAATGCTCCTTTACCATAAGATTAAAAAATGATATATCAAGGGGTTTATTAAGAAATCGGCCTCAATTATTTATGAAGGGCCAATTTAGACTAAATAGAGGACAATTTGGTATTTGATTAGGGACAAATTGGTCGTGATCTGATATGTGAATGAAAATGAGAAGAGGGCAGAGTTTATTAATTACCTATTTATTTTTAATTTTTGTTATTCTGAAAATGCCCTGTAGTATTCATTATTTCTATACAACTTTTCATTAAATTCCAAATGGAAGGACCAACTTGGTCGCTGATCAAATAGTCAAGGGATTAAATTAGTCATCCTCTGAGACTAAATTAGTCCTTCATAAATAGTTGAGAGATCAATTTGGTCTTAAACCCTATCATCAAGTACTCAACCAAAAATATTCATATGAAGGCTATTATTCTTTTTGACAATCATATAGGGAGATCTACTTAGTTGTTAAGTTATAATTAATTTTTATTAAAATATTTCTATGTTGCTTTAACATGACTCTACGTGACTATAAATGTTAGTCCTTTTATAACTATTTTTCTTATCATTATTATCAATTTATATGAAATCATAAGATTATATACTATATTGCTAACATTATAATAAGCTTAATGAGTGTTATTGATGCACTAATATTTTATTTCATATATAGAAATTATTTAATTTATATATCACAATATACATGTAAAACATTTATATGCTTTAATAAATATTAGATTGATTAGTTTATATGTTATATCATTTTATTATCATAATCATAATTGTACAATAGCCTTTAATGAATAGGATTATCACATTAGTGATTAGTACCTTTATGAATCATAATAATCATATATTATGATATATGCACTTGTACATCATTGTATAATCATTCATTCTCCTATTCAATATTTTTTTTTCTTTCAATAAACTCATCTACTAGCTATATTATATCTATAAATTTAATATCCACCAAATAATGGATAATTTATCTAGCCATTCATTTATTTACACATACACTTCACACTTTTGCATAATTTATCATTTGTAATATGCATGTACATACACAAAATAATATATGCAATTATTTATATAAAATAACAAGTCACAAGTTAAGTATTATTCATATGATTTATTATTATTTTGCTTAAAATATGCATATCAAAATTATCTACCACATCATAAGTTATTCATATTCATATCTAAATCATTTATGATACTTTAAATCTTAGCACAATTATGATACAAGTTTATAAAAAATCTTTAACATCTAAGGGATTTTTATTATATTTAAGGTACCTAATGTTATCATGAATTAATTTATATTTTTATATTATACATCATAAATAATTATGATTATAAAAAAAAAATTTTGTAATGAAATATAGCATGGATTAAATGATGATTTTATAAAATATTAATATATCATGGACATACAATATTAATATTATACAATATAACTACATGAAATTATTAATTAATTTATATATTCATATTATAAACCATAATTTCAGCACTTAGATGCACTATTATAGTGATGAAATGTAATATGCTCTAGCAATATAGTATAAAGCTTCCTATATATATATATATATATATATATATATATATATATATATATACTGCAAGTGCACAAAGTGTACATGAATAATATTTTAAGAATTAATTTCTCTAAACAAATTTTCTTTAAAATAAAATTTTATTTTCAATGACAAAATCGATTGTTTTATAGATATTTGCAAAAGTATATATCATATTACATGATTAGTTTTGATAACAAAATATTTTGAAATATTTTTTTATTATGATGATAAGTAAATATCTTAAATTCATAATAATATCCAAAGTTATAATTCAATATATTTAACTAGATATATATTTTATATAAAGAGAAATTTGAGCTTTTTATTTTGAGCAGCTTCATTAAAAAATATATTTGCATGATAAGATAAAAAAAATAAAATATAAGTTCATTTAAGATAATGAGTTAAGCATATATTAAATTAATAATCATTTATATTGTTCTAAATTTATAAGGCAAAATAAATTTAATTTTTTTTATTAGGATTTTATAAATAAATAATTTTATATATCTCATAAATATTAGGATATCATTTTGTTATCTCATGATTTTGTGTTGTTTAAATATTAATGAGTACATATAAAGTTTGAATTTTATTTATCTTTAAACTTCTAAATTTAAGATGAAAGAATTATTATCAAGTTAATAATATTGTGCAGTCTAAATGCTAATGAGTTATTATGAATAATTATGCATTTAGTTGATCATATTAAGTTATTGATTATTAAATTAGGATATTAAATTAGTAATCATCTATGGTGTTCTTAATTTGTAAGATAAAAAAATATGTACTTTATATATGTCATGGGGTTGAATTAATTAATATACAAATTATATAATCATAAATATTAGGATCTCATTTTGTTATCTCATAGTCTTGTGTAGTTTAAATATTAATGTGTACATTTAAAGTTAGAATTCTAGCTGTCTTTCAATTTCTAAATTTGTGATTGAACAATTACCTTTGTTGTTAATCATGTTAAGGTATTAATGAATTTTTACTTTTTTATAATCTAAGTTTGCTTTAATTATATAGAGTTCATTCTAAAAATTTTAAAAATAAAATATATAAATTATACAAAAATATTTAAGATATTCAACATTCATATGAATCAAAATAGGATTTTATGAATTGTGAAAAAAATACCATGAAATTATGTGTGACTTAATTTAATCATGCATATAAAAATATAAAAGAAAAAAATTAACAAAATTATAATAAAATTAAAAAATTAATTTGCTAAATACAAAATTAATTGATGTAAAATCAACAATTTGACAAGAACAAAAATTTTATTGAAAAAAGATATAAAGATAAGTGCATTAAAGAGATATAAAGAAAGACATACAATACATGAATTCTATTTAACTGATTAAAGTGTTAAACTATAAGAATAATTTTATATACTTTAAAACTTAGTATTAACATGCAAAATAAATAATATAGAATTTATGAAATTAAATAGAATTATTATTATTTTTATTATATTCAATACCAAATTAATTTAATAAAATTTATAGTTGATTATAATTCATGATAAGTTTAGGAGATGGTCCACTTTTTTGAATTTGAAATAATAGTTTAATGTTTTGGGAATAGAGAAAATTATAAGAACAACTTTTTTGTAATTTAAATGTGATCGAAATTATTAACCTTTTAGGGATTGTTATAATTGATATTTGGGATGATAAGTAAATATCTTTTAAATTCATAATAATATCCAAAGTTATAATTCAATATAATATTTATCAATATATAAATTTTATATAAAGAGAAATTTAAGCTTATTATTTTGAACACTTTATTAAAAAAATATTAAATAATTATGAAATAAGAGTTTATAACATTAGTCTATATTCTCATAAATTTATTATTCATAAGCATTTAGTGCATGCGTAATTATTTTGCAGAGATTATTAAGAAAGATATATGAAATATTCTTCTTACGTATATAATTCTTTCATGAATTAATGCTTTAATGCTTGATTTTTATAAAAATATTTTATATGTGTGTTTTATAATGATATTTTGTATTTGATTTAATTTTATATTAATTATATATATTTCAATAATTAATATTTATCAAGCAATTATAAAATCAAATTGGTTGTTGGATATAGTATGTTTATAATTGAAATTAGAAAATCAAATTAATTTCATATTAATTATATATATTTCATTAATTAGTATTTTTTTTTTAACTATTTACAAAATTTACATGGTTGTTACATAATGTATTTTTATGATTGAAATCACAAAAATAAATTAATAAAATTTAAATGTTATATAATAAAATAAAGTAGATCAGAGATATAATAGTATTACTTTCATAATTTTTTAAAAAATATTTATAAAAATATATCTATAGAAGGAAATAATTTAAAATGTTGGAAAGAAAATTTGATTGCAATCTAAATGTTATCATAATTAAAGAAAAAATAAGAAGGAAATGATGAATAATTTCTTGGCAAGATTGGTGAGCAAGAGTGAGAAGTAGATAAAAAGATTGACAATTTTTATAGTTAATTATATAACATAATTTATATGGGACTAATAAATGAATAGGTTAAATTAAGATCCTTATTTAAGTTAAATAAGATGTAAAGATGGTTATTTAAAAAAATCATCCAACTAGTTGATGTGTAAGACTAAAAAGTAATTTGTTTATATCATATTATTAAATTAAATAGAGATTATTAAATCAAAATTTCACAATTATGTTATGTGATCTAATTGCTAATAAGTTATTGCAAAGTTTACATGAATTTTATATCTCTTAAAAGTTTGGAACTTATGATCGAAGAATCATCCATTATATATCGTATTAGGTGACATATTGAAATATTTTTAAAATACAACTTAATCTTAAATATATTTATACTTTTTTCTCAAATTTAGAAAAAAATAAATATAAAAATTTATTAAAAAATATGTAAGAATTTCAAAATATATATCTATAAAAGAATGTTATTACAAATTGTAAATAAGAATATCAAAATATATATGTAACTTAATTTAGTCATACATATGTAAAAGTAAAAATTCATAAATCTACAATGTATATTATAAAAATAAAAAATAAGTAATTTGTAAAGTAAGTACTTGATTAGTGTAAAATCAGTAGTGTGATAAGAATAAGATTTATCTGTAAGAAAATAGAAAGAAATATACTAGAGAGGCAACAAAAAAATATGTGATCTATGAATTTTTTTTTAATGGTTAAATTATGTGAATAATTTTATATTAATAAAATATTGACATAACATAAAATATACTATGTAGACACTCATGATATTAGAGGGATTATAATTTAATTTTCATTAAGAAATGTCTTTTCATTGAATACAAATTAAATTAATTTAATAAATGCTAGGCATACTAAAAATATATAATTATATTATATTATATAATTATTTAATTAAATTGAGTTAATTATTTTATTATCTTGAATTAACATTACATATGACATTGAAGATTAATATTTAATTTCATATGTAATAATAATTTTATATACAAAATAAATAGTCTGGCTAATCTAATTATTCATTATTTTGATAAAAGCTTGAGAACATGAAAAATACACGTCAAATCTTAGAAATTTTGTTAAACTAGATTCATAAATTGAAGTAAGAAATTGAAATTTATGTCAATATTGAAAGTTTAGTGGTGATTAATTTGGCCGAAAATTTTAAATCTCACAAATTCATAACAAAATGTTTAGGAGAAATAATATTAAGATAAGAAATCATTGAAGTGAAGAAAATTTTGGCTTTAATTATATTATTAATATATTAAACTTCAAATCATGTATTAAAACTATAATAATTACACAAATTAAAAAAAATCAAATAAAATAAAATATTTATCAAATTATCACACACACACAAGATTTTATTCTCAGTATTAGAGTGTGAGTGAAAAGCAGTAAAAGAAATAAAAAGTATAGATATGAATTACTTATGTTTAAAACTTATATGCATGAGAGATTTATCTCTATTGTGGATCATACAACAAAATAGATTGAAGAAAGGAAATAATTGTAAGATGTAGGCGTTAGATAAGAATATAAAATAATTCAAAATATGAACTCTCAATGAACTAAATAGATAGAAACACCCTTTGAAAAAATCAATTGTTGGTTGAACAAGGGCAACCTTTCAAAGCCAAAATAGAGAATTTTGAATACATAGCACACAATTCTTATGCATTTACATATCTAACTCATAAAATTTGAGATTTACAAGAATTACTCTTTTTATATGCATAAAAAGTGTATTTGACTTTAAAAGTAATGAAGGTGTTATTTTTATGTAATAATAGAGATTTGAGTGCTATTTAAGTAAAAAAATAAAAGTTTAGGTGGTAGATATGTAAATATATAGCAAGTATATCCTTTATATGAAGCAAAACCATGGCTTTCAAAAAAATGGAAATTTTGCATATATACACAATTCTTATGCATTTACATCCTAACCCATAAGGTTTAATAGTTAGAAAAATGACTCTTTTTATATGCATAAAAAAGTGCATTTGATTTTAAAAATTAATGATGATATAAACTTTAATGTAATAATAGAGATTTGAGTGCTATTTAAGTTAAAAATAAAAGTTTAGATGATATATATGTAAATATATAAGAAATATATATTGTGTATATAAATAAATTGACTTTTCATATATAAGATGCACTACAATTGATTGTAAAACTGTCACCTCACATCACTCACATAAAAAATAAATGATTAAGATTTCCTATTGGAAGAAACACAAGTCACTTTTTAATAGTAATATATATATATATATATAATTTATTCTCGAATTCTTTAATGCATGTGATCTCTTGAATACCAAATAAGAATAAAAATTATATATTCTAGATAAGAGGGTGGTATTTTACATATTGGATAAAAAACATTTAAAATTATCTTCATGAAATTGCTAAAATAAAACCTAAGTCATATTCTTCTTCCTCTCCTCTCCTCTCCTCTCCACCACTAAGTAAATTTCCTTTCAAAGAATAAGATTCATGAGGGGCTCTTTGAGATAACTTTTATTTTTTATTTTTTATTTTTTGTTTTCTATTTTTATTTTATTTTGTTCATATTTTGTTTCAAAATAAAACATGTTTGGCAGTTATTGTTATTTTTAAAAATACTCAAAATATCTAAAAGTTATTTTCAGTATTTTTTAAATAATGTTATTTATTTTTGAAAATAAAAAATAAAACACTTAGGGGTTTTTTTTATTTTGTATTTTTTTGTATTGTTTGTTTATATTTTGTTTAAAACAAATTTGTTTGATTATACTTATTGTTTTTAAAAACACTTAAAATATCTTTTAGATGTTTTGAGTGTTTTTAAAAACAACATTTTTGTTTTTGGAAATAAAAAATAAAACCAAATAAAAATGGCTCTAAACAAACATGTTTTCAAAAACACATAAAAATAAAAACATAAAACATAAGTGATCCCAAATGGCCCCTTAAAAAACACATCAAACAAACAAAATAACATTAAAAAAACACAAAATAGAAAACAAAATTGATCCCAAATGGGCCTAAGTTAAATTTTCTTTATCATTTCTTCCATCATCCGAACTAATTAATCATATTTAGCCATGAGTTTCCTTCATGTTATGTGTCTAATTCTCCTATAATTAATTATTGCATTAATCATGATATTACATAACAATAAGTGTATTAATTTTAATAAACAATGATATTTATTATTATTCATCATTAAATATTATAATTATATAATCATACTATAAAATTAAGCAAAAATTTTATTTTTGGATATACTAGCCACCTCTTAGTATTTGTAGCATACCGTTTTTTTATAACTTTTATGCCAATGATTTAATATAATTTGACAACTAAATGCTTCAAAAATATTATAAATTAAGAGAAAAATTTACATGTTTGTATCTAAATGCTTTTGTGAAGTAAATTGACCATATAATGGTCAAGACAAGTCATGATAATTAACTCATAGTATAACTTTTTTATAATATAAGCATATAAATCATGATAATAGTAATAATAATGATATTATTATTATTATTGATTATTATTATTATTATTATTATTATTATTACTATTATTATTATTATTATTATTATTATTATTATTAGTTATAGTCCTTATTCTTCAGAATAATTTAGTACTCAACTTTTAGATTCCATGCAATTTTTGAAAATTAATGAGGGTGTAATTGTTTGATCCTAACTTTCATTTCCTAAGTTATATATTTTTTAAGATCCATACTTTAAATACAACTTTACAAAAGAGATTTTTTACTTTTATGTTTATGTATCACAACTAAGATTATGACATATATTATGAACTCTTATAACCTAATCTTATAACTTAAAATTTATGTTATAATTCCTACTTATTAATGATTTCTCCTCTGCGGGTTCTAATTTTTCTTTAAAAAAAGGTAAAAAATTTGTAGCTAGGACTTCCATGTTAAAAAACAGGAAGATTTACATATATATATATATATATATATATATATATATATATATATATATATATATATATATATAATATATACTAAAAATATATATATATCATACAATTCTTATGTATTTACATGTCTAACACCTAAAGTTAGATATTTACTTATCTAACACGTTCCCATGCTTAAAAAAGTACATTTCACTTTTAGAAAGTGAGTGATGATATTATTGTTGATGTGATAATTAAGATTGAGATGTTATATATGTAAAAAATAAAATTTAGGTGTTAGATATGTAAATACATAAGAATTATGTAGTATATATGTAAATCCCCCTATAAATTATTCAATATATGTAGTACTTATGGCAAGACTATAGTCTTCTTCTAAAAGGGTGTTGACTATCCTAATTGGGTAAACCATAATTGAAGGCAACAAAGGCTTGTAGTCCCTAAGGCAAAGATCTCTTGAAAAAGTCATCAATTGTTCACATTGAATAAATTGGATTTGAAGGTGATTAAGGCTTGTAGTCTTCACATTGATTGTTCAATCTTCCCTAGAAAAATGTATCGACTATCCTCACAGAGTATATTGAATTTGGAGGTTGCTGATGCATTGATTATCATTATCAAGTAGATCAAATTTTGATATGACATTGGTTTGTAATCTTAACGGTGAGGCTCTAACAATTTCTTGAAAAGATGTCAACTATTCTCATCAGGCAAATCAAATTTAGAAGCATGCCTTCAACCTTCAATTTTTTCTTTATATATATATATATATATATATATATATATATATATATATATATATATATATATATATATATATATATATATATATATATATATAATATATTGTAGAAAGATGATTGTCCCAACAATTGGCAAAAAAATTAATGGATCAAGAATGATGTTGTAGATAATCATTCATGAAGTAATGGGAGAGCACTAACAAAAAGATATTCCTCCAAAAACAATGAAATATTTTAGTTCTATGTGTTGATTTTACTAGTTTGGCACAATTTTCTTACTTAATAATTAGGGTTGTTCAATGGATGAGTTTGAGAGAGTTTAATTGCCGTTCTACACAACTCCATATATAAACAAATCAAATTTCTTTACAAATGGCAATTTTTATTTTTGTGTTATATGTTTTATTCTATTAAACTTCTCAAAATGGCAGTTATTTTTTGTGCATGCTTATTATATAGTACACAAAAGATCAATTTTGATCATATCAATATCCATTCATTCCACATTTCAGGATTTAAGATTCGGTCATTAGAATTTGTCATTCAATTGGCAAAATTTTTAAATTAAACTTAATGCTAATCATAATTAGCAATTTAGGCAAATAATAATAATAATAATAAAATAAGCCAGTCATACACGGTTGTGGCGTATACGCCACATTGGGCATTGTTATCCATGAACGACCGACTGTATTTCTCGAAAACCGAGAGGAGGTCGATCTGTTTGTTTTCTCCTAAAATCCGGTAGTCCCTTCCACGCCGGATTTCCACCAAACGCCCCACCAAGGGGAGGTTCGCCGCCAAGGGAGGCTTCGCCGCAAACCACACTTTTCTTCTTGTTCGTTATTTTTTTTCCGAATGCTTAATTTATGATAGATCTCGTTATATATTATTTTGTGTTATATGATTTGCTTATTTCCTTGTGTGGTTTGGCTAGATTTGTATGTTTTGTATATTTTGTAAATTTTAATGTGAAGTTAGGTTAGATTTGTATATGCCCACCGGAGACCGTTCAAATTTTTTTTTTGTTAGTGTGATGTTTACAGCTTTTTGGGTATGAGCTTGCCGAGTTTTGCTAAATATTATTATTGTTGACGGTGGTGTTTTTGGTATGCATCTTGTTGTAGTTGTAGGTGTTTTAGTAGAAATTATTGTGATGCTAATTTGAGACAACCATCTAAAAATATCATTTTAATAAGAAATGTGACCTCTCACTATAAATAAGATTCACCTACTCCACGTCATCCTTTTAAATGAAAATTCCTTCTAACTCACCATAAATATAGGTTTCTCCCATTTGAATGCACCTACTTTACATCTTTTTTATAATCTAACTAATAAGTAAAATCTCACACTCATAACTCTAGATTTTTCCTAGCAACCTCTGCATATCTCACATCCGAGTGTCCACCATGGATCACCCTATATAGCATATTCATGTTACTTTCTTAAGGTTTCTTGGTTGACCTTAATCAGTCAACCGTTCTCTTCAAGTTTAAGCTCTTTTATACTCTAAAATCATATGCTTCTATTGTTTGTATTGATATGTCATATGCTTCAAGGTTTTGAGTTCGCAAAATAGTTCCAACTAAAATGCAAAATTGTATTATATCTTGAATTGTTTTTTTTTTTGTGACCGGGGAGAAAAGGATTCTTACTGTTTACAGTTGTTGTTAGTTGAAAATGAGTTTAAGCTGCATGTTCTTTATTATGACGAATTGAATGTTAGTGACGATTTTTTTTTGACCTACATTGGTGGAAAAAATCGACCAATCCAGATCCCACGAAGGATTAACTTGATGGGATCACAAAAGCGAATTATGAGGTCATTGAAATTAGACCAAGCAAAGTCATATATTAATCTTATAGGTCGTTTCTCTATTGGTGTTGGATTCATCGCTACTCATATTAATGACGATGAAGTGTGTGAATTTGTAGTCAACGCAGCATCCATGTAGCCTGTAGTAATTTATGTTGAAGCTGAGGAATTGCATTGTGAGGAAAGAGAGGTTGACAGTACTGAGGAGTGTCAGAGAACTCCAATTAGTACTGAATACATCACACTTGATTTTCAACTAATTGCTCAAGTGGAAGCGTACGAGTTTGTACCAACAGAAGCTACTAATGTAGCTGAGACAAGTTCTGATTTTGTTGGTGATGCTGAAGGTGATGGTTGTGATGGGTATGAAATTATATCCATAAAAAAACCTTTGCGTCCCAGTTGTTGCTGCAACGTTATTGCATGATTTGATTGAGTTCTCAGTGGAATTGGCATCCTCAAATCCAATCAAATTCTTTGCCTTTGTGCCACAAATTTCACAAATCCTGAATGAAAGAAAAAAAGTAGAATAATAATTCAAAATATGTTTATATGAATGCACAAAATTCAATAGATGCTTACAAATAAAGGCCTTCGCTTCTTTTTCAACTTCATTGACAACTTTCATTTGTTAGCTAAACCCTATAACAAAATTCAGAAATTTTCTTTTTAATTTCCACATAAACATTTTCAATAAAACTACCGAAGAATAAAAAAGAAATATCAATGGTCTGTTTTCATGCAATATAGAATGAGTAATTTGAGAGATTTGTAATGTGTGTTGAAATTGACTTGGGATATATATTTACTCCAACAATTATATCTACAAAGACTTCTACTTAACAAATGCAAAATCTAATATGAAATATTGTTTAAATTCTCAAAAAAAAAAAAAAACTTATTTTTTTTGAAAAAAAGAAATTCATGCACATCAAGAAATGACACAAAAAATTGATAATATCATGATTTTAAAACTATACTAGACAGATCAATCTGACTTGCTTATCTATGAACTAATCCTTTGATTGGTGTGGTCCATATCCAAAATTGTCCTTATACAGAACTAATCATAATCAGTAAGTGAACTAGTCAACCAAACCAATTTTTAAAGAATTGACGAGTTCTAATATTAATTAAATTTGAACTTTTTAATTTTGATTGGATTGCAAAATCTGCTGCGTATTGGATCGTAATCGTAAATTTTGACCAACATGAAAGTTGTAGAAAATTTTGTTACGATTCCAACAATATAAAGTTAAACTTGATTAGGCAATTTCAAATCTCCAACATCAGCAGCTTTTTTGTAGCAAAATCCGCTACCTATCTGATAATCGTAAATTTTTGGCGTAAAGTTGTAGAAAATTTCGTTATGATTAAAGATCTAAGTTTTCTCAATTCGATATCGTATTTCCGTCCAGCAAAATATGAAAATTATATCTATTTTTTTTTAAAAAAAAATAAATTATAGCTAATTATGATTAACATTAAATCTAATTTAAAAATTTTGACTCATTCAATTAGGGTTTGAAGAAAGCCGAAAATATCGGCGAGTTACCTTACCCGATACGATACGGCTACTTTCCAGCGTCGGTGTCCGCTCCTTAGTCAGCAGCAATGTTCCGGCGGAGCACGATATGCAAACGCCGTACTTTTTTTTTCTTGGAAAATAATATTAAATGAGTAATTATGGATCCCTTCATCTGCAAATGCAGCACAGCGCAGTTGAAGGCTTGAAGCTGAAGCTGCTTCCATTCAAATGGGAGACGACAATACCGATGAATGCAGAGGTCTCCCCAAACAATCCCAATCTCTGCAACGCGACCGCAGCAAGATCTCCTTAATCCCTCTCATCTTCCTCATCTTCTACGAAGTCTCCGGCGGTCCTTTCGGCATCGAGGACACCATCGGTGCCGCCGGACCCCTCCTCGCCATCGTCGGCTTCCTCGTCTTCCCCTTAATATGGAGCGTTCCCGAGGCCCTCATCACCGCCGAGTTGGGCACCATGTTCCCCGAAAATGGTGGCTATGTGATGTGGATATCAACGGCTTTTACTCCTTTCTGGGGATTTCAGCAGGGCTGCATGAAATGGTTCAGTGGCGTCATAGACAACGCACTGTACCCGGTTCTCTTCTTAGACTATCTCAAATCTAGCATTCCTGCTCTTGAAGGAGGATATCCGAGAATTCTTGCAGTCTTAGCGCTAACTGTTGTTCTCACTTACATGAACTACAGAGGCTTAAATGTAGTTGGCTGGGCTGCAGTTGGCTTGGGCATCTTCTCCCTACTTCCATTTGCTGTCATGGGCTTCATTTCAATCCCAAAGCTGAAACCTTCGAGATGGTTAGTTGCAGATTTGCACAACGTTGATTGGAATCTTTACCTAAACACACTGTTTTGGAATTTAAATTATTGGATTCAGTTAGTACTTTGGCGGGAGAAGTTCATAATCCTGGTAAAACACTACCAAAGGCGCTTATTTTCGCTGTGATCTTGGTGATCACAGGTTACCTGTATCCATTACTGGCTGGCACTGCTGGGATTCCTCTTGACAGAAATCTATGGACAGATGGTTACTTCTCCGACGTCGCGAGAATGCTCGGCGGAGTGTGGCTGAGGTGGTGGGTTCAGGCGGCTTCCGCCCTGTCGAGCATGGGTATGTTTGTCGCTGAAATGAGCAGCGATTCGTATCAGATCATGGGGATGGCGGAGAGAGGAATGCTTCCGGAGATCTTGGGCAAGAGATCCAGACAGGGAACTCCTGTTGTTGGCATATTGTTCTCAGCCTCTGGCGTCATCTTGCTGTCATGGTTGAGTTTTCAGGAGATTGTGGCTGCTGAGAATTTTCTCTACTGTGTTGGAATGCTGATGGAATTTGCGGCATTTGTGAGGCTCAGGATCAAATATCCGAGGGTTCGTCGTCCCTATCGGATTCCGATGGGGACTTTGGGCTGCGTTCTGATACTGTTACCGCCGTCGGCGTTGGTGTTTGCGGTGCTGACTTTCTCTTCTCTGAAGATTGCGCTGATCAGTTTGGGTGCTTTGGTTGTTGGTTTAGTTTTGCATCCCTGTTTGAAGTTTTTGGAGAAGAAGAGCTGGTTGAGGTTCTCTGTGAGGGCCGGCTTGCCTGAGTTTGAAGGGATTTGAAGGCAATTTTTTTAAATTGAGTATGATTAAAAATGTGAATTAGTGAATTAAGTATTAAAAAAAAAAAATTTAAGAATAAGTATAGTCATTTAATTAGTGTGACGGTAACGCGTGAAAGAGTGTGGTGGCCCAATTAGTGGCTATTCAGTGCGGAGCCGGTCGCCCCTAATGGTGGGTGGTGGCCCGACATATCTTTAGCCGATCGGTCCCGATCGACTATCTCTCGGTTTTGCTTTCGATTCCTCCCGAAACTCCGCTCTCGCTCGTAGAACTCAAAGAACTCGACCCACCGAGCACGGTCCTCCCCTCTTGGAACTTCCGTCTGGCCGTATCTCACATTGCTGGCGTCTTGTCAGTATTCGATAGAAACTTTTAGTTTTCGGCATTCTTTGGCGGCGTTTAACTACTTCCTCTCTCATTTACCACCGTTGGAAGTCAACTTTAGCTTTAGCTTTATTCTTGTAGATCTCCAGTTGAGGAAAATTTTCTGGGATTTACATTTTTTAGCGCACATCCTGTGGTTCTTGTAAACCACGATAAATCACTTTATTTATCAATTTATTTAGGTGTTAAGTAGCCAAAAGTAGTATTAATTAGGGTGTGGTTAATATAAAATTCTCATTATTCATATAACTTGTTTTGCAAGATGAATAGAGAATTTGTTTCTTGATTCTTTTCTATGGCGGTATGATGAGCAATTGATCCAAGTTATGTGGGAAATCATCAGGTTAAGGTTCGGCGTCACACACTTGGAATTGAACAGCAATTATGAAGCTTGCACATTGATCCGGGTCACTCTTAGTGCGTTATCCGGTGGGTAGCGGATTTATAGCGTCTGTCATATCGGCGATGGCGTTTCGAGTTACACTTGGCGGCTTCCGTCGGATGTTGGTGTTGTATGTCGAAGTGGAAGATGTTAATATTACATCGGTGATCCGGTAGTAAGGTCGTAGATATACGCTCACATACATAGATTTCATCGCCACAAGAACATCCAGGATACAACGCGGCTCGATGAGTTTATTCCCGAGTATATCGTCATAATTTATCGATTATACTTGTAATAATTAATATGATAATTAGTTCTTTATAAGTTATGTGATGATGATCTTGTCGTTGGATGAACCGTGTATGTGCACGAGAGTCTGCGGTTGGAGATGAGTATCACTATGAGTAGTGGCTCAAGTAGTGAGTCGGCGGTATTAGTGATGATGTTGGTCGGGTTAGAAACTTGTTTGAGAATATAGGTCATAATCTGGCGAAATCACTCATTTTTGATATTGGCAGTGAGAGTCATATGTTGTCCACAAGCAGTATGTCAGGATAGTAAAACTACGGCGGTGGGACAACGATGTTTACTTTGGCATCTGAAAGCGCCCTAAATGAAATTGAAATTCCAAATGACATTCTTAGAAGGTATGTGTTTTCAAGTAAGCAGTATGCAATTTCTATTATCGGGTGGTCCATAGTAAATAATGTTCAATTCGATTACCTCTAACGAAGAACTACAGGTTGTATGTGCGACGATAGTCTAGAATTGGCGTTTACATTGTAGCGGCGATTAGGGGTGCTTGGAGAATATCAAAAGTTGGTGAAAATCATAGATGTGTGATAGTTCATAGTTCATCATGATGTAGTTCAAATTTCATAGCGTACTACATCAAACATGTGATCGGCATTGATTTGAAACCTAAAGAGATTATAGGTAGAATGGAGTCAAAATTCAATGTTAAAGTTTTATATATGAAAGCATGGGATGTAAGGCGTAAGGCAATAAAAGCAATATTGTGGGAAGAGTCTATGGGACTCTCGGTCTTTATATGTCGGTTTCTTACTTTACAGTCTCTACGAATTCAATCTACAACATTTTGAGACTTTTTTGGGCTTTTGGACCTTCAATAATGGGATGGAGTTCTTTGCAGACCGGTGTTGAGCTTACGGTACTATTTGGGCAAGTATCGTGGCACATTAATTAAGCAGGAATCGCATAATGGGTTGTTTCCTCTTTCTTTGTTGTGGAATCGAGAGAATGTTGATTCATGGTTGTGGTTTTGTTGTGCTTGCATGATATATTGCGTAGTTGAGGCGTGATTTATGCATAATATCGATAAACATCATGCTGATGCTGATGAAGATTTTTTGCGTGAAATTTAAAAGTCGTCAGCGGGAATTGATGTTGAGTTTCTATGCCAAAAGATGTATATGGCAGGTAACACTGATGATATTCGTCAATTCAATGTTTAATGCTGACATTAAAATGTTAAAGAAGAAGCGTACAATTGGCTTGTAGGCGTGACACAAAATGGTCCCTTGTGCGATGGTGGTATGCGTTATGGGACAATGACAATGCATCGAGTGCTTTAATGGTGTCTTGAAAGCAGCACGTGGTTTACCGATTGAGCTTTAATCACGCTATTACAACTTAGTAGCTTTGTTCGATTATCCTTTACTCGGCAGAGGAAGTCAACTTGTCTAGTTATACTCGGAGGATATCCACACTTACAAGCGTCGCGAAAGGGAGGCTAGGCATTTCCACGAACTGTAATATCAACCCACATGAGATGCGAGGTTTTGGCGAGTCCGGCCGATCGTGAGTTGATTTACTTGGATAATGGCCTATGTGTTTGTAATTGTGGCGAGCGATCATATATCATTGTCCATGCCCACATGTGATTGCGCATTGGGATTTCGCGTTAAACCATCTCAGCGTGTCACGATCTACACTCTGCATGTATAAGATACATAAATAAATTTCATACTCTACGGATCTCGATTGGCCATCGCGGTGAAGAGCATGGATTAGTCACGTTGCAGCGGCCACCTAACTTTCGTAGAAGGTCAGGCCGACCACGTACGAATAGATTCAGAAACACAATGGATGAAAATGTAGGTTCAAGTAGCTTGTAGCATATGCAAAACAGTCACTTCTGGTCATTGCCCCATAACATTGGATCGGTACATTTTCAATAGGATAATGCTTATTTTTCTCTTCAGTTACGATCTACTTAGATTTTACAATATTACACTATATTTGAGATTCTTTTCGGAGTGCGATGGTAGAGACCCGCCGCATGCTACGTCGGCGACATAGCACAGTCTGAGGAGGAGGAAAAGCGGTTGTCACGGTGTAGGTTTAGGGCGATTAATACTACATTTTATTTTTTTTCATTACAAACTTGAGTCATGTACAGTACTTTGATTTACGGCATAATGAATTCTTGTTTCTTGTCCATTTGTGAAATGAATTGCTTGCAAAGACAAAACTAAATGAAAGATGCTTGCAAAGCTTCTAAAATGTTGTATGAAAAGAATTTGATATCATACAATGTCCTTGTTGATGGGTATGTAATGAAATCAAACTCTGAAGAGGCGGTTGAGATATTCCAATTATTGAAATTTGGGAGTGAAATGCTTCTGCGGGCTTAGACCAAATGGACAAATATTGAGATAAGCGAAGATTGATTCGCGGCGGCTTGGAAAACCGATCATGATGCGGCGTGGCTATGAAGTTCAAACTTCAATTAGTTTAGGGGTAACACTACTTATATTCTTAGCGACCGACGGCGGTTGCTGCATGATGCGAAAGTAGCTGCACCATGCCAATGCAAGAACAACAAAGAAGCATTACCAACAAAAGCAATTTGATTGATTTTCTTGCCATTATCAGGATCGCATATTGAGCATATCTATTTTATTTTGTTTAATTTTGTAGGTTTGTAGATTATTTGTACTTGAAAGAAAAAGCAATTCCACCCTCCCATATTTCAAGTTTCTCCGTAAAAACACTATCGTTGTGTGGTCCTAAGGCCCTAATGAGGAAAGTCGGGATTTGCATTAGATAGTGGACATCCAGCATAAAACTTGTTCAAAATCATGACATGAAACCTTAAATACATTAAGCTATATACATAAATAAAAAATTCATTGGTATGCATGTAAGAAAGTAACAACTAATAAAATGTACAGATACAATAACTACTAAAAATTAGAATAACTAATAAAATGCCATAATCAAAGTTTGTGTACATGACTCTGTAGTTTGTCGAAATAGAAAGATAAAATGTAGTCTGAGAACATCTAAACCTACCAGGTAAGCGCCTTCCTCGTGAATGCATAACTCCTCGGGTGTATGCTTGGTATGCGAGATGGGCGATCACGGTGATGATGGCCCTCGGTGCAAGAACCTCGGCCGTCGCGATATATCATCTGTGATGGGAATATATGGGTACTGCGAGTCATATGGGTGATATGTAGAAGGTCGGATCGGATCGTAGAGGACTATATTAGCATCGTAGAAGGACACGGATCGTGCGTAGAAGGACACGGATCGTGAGTAGATGGACGGCTCATCTATGTGCGACACCCTCTGTAGGCACCGATCCGTAGTATGTGTCATCAATACGTACGTGCTCATCAAGGTCTCTGCATATCATCTTACTATCGACATCATTTGTAAGTGGTGATCATCCACGGCAGTATGGTGAAATATGTCAGTTCTTGCGATATGATCCTTTACACAAAAAAAAAGCAGAATGTAAAATTATCACTTACAAAAATATTGAATATTAACTTATATCATAACTTACATAAAGGCGGCTCCTGCTCTGGCGTAGTAAGTGGTAAGGATCTATCGGGACGGCCAGTAAGTACAAAGAATCCCACGATCTAAACCGTATCTTCGATAGCTTGATCTTCACACTGACCTCATCTAGGCCCTCGACGAGGCAATCCTCCTCCCAAGAAGCAATGTGTGGTGGTAATCAACCGGTCGGTCGCTTTACCCGACCATCGACCCTTTTGAAACTAGGGTCAGCATCTACTCAGAATAAGGCGGTAGCGGCACTCTATCGGTAAATACCACTCAACCCTCTTCCGGTGATAAGAGGGACTCTTGCTAACCATATGTCGAGCTATAGAGCATATGGTGATAGATGTGATGTGATCGCTCATATCACTCCCGGATCACATATGATAAAATTATGTTAAAACATAATCTACATTCTGATTATTTAGACTAAAGTGTTAGCTGCAGATCCTTGTGTTTGCATAAACCATCTAGCTCATTTACGTACCTTTCTTTGTTGGTATTTGGCGAACATACTTCTCATTCCGCAGAAAATAGTTTAAACATATATATAAGGCATAATTTGAAAGTGTAGTTAACAACATACCTCAAACCAACGGAGACAAGCTCTCGAGGATATGGCACATGTAAAACCACATGAATATGCTCCCAAGCCCAAATCGAGGTGTGACAGCAGACCATGTTGGCCTGCTTTAGTCGACTCGTCACTCCTATAGATGAGCCAAAAGCGCTCCACTATAGACATCATGCTAAAAGAATCCGGATCCTCGAGTGGTAAATCTAGGTGGACCTCGGAGAAGTATCGAGCGGTAAAGCGGTCAATCGAAATAAAATATAAGCTTCCGTGTCGGAAGAACTCCTCATGCTTTCGTGTCATATGACTCAGAAAGTCCACAAGCCACCTAGTGGCATGCATGCGCGCTGCGGCTCGAATGTCGACGATATGCGGGAGTGATGGATCATACATCACGCTGGTAATGGGTGTCCCTCCTCATCAGCCTCGGGCCAAGTGTCCCATCTCTTCTCCTCGCCAATCTGTCGGACCATGAGGTGGCCCATCAATCCGTCCAGAATCGCCATGCGTCTGGCGTCACGAGTCATCTCACTACGGCGAGGTGGAAGGTATTATGCGGAGACCATCTCTCAACAAGCGGTAAGCAGCGATGATCGTAG
Organism: Cymbidium sinense; assembly: GCA_021442155.1. Classification (NCBI taxonomy): domain Eukaryota; kingdom Viridiplantae; phylum Streptophyta; class Magnoliopsida; order Asparagales; family Orchidaceae; genus Cymbidium; species Cymbidium sinense. The sequence continues at coordinate 132,788,114 of CM038223.1, read as the reverse complement.
GATGAAGTGTAGGCGACTCACGGTGCAGCCCGATCTAGCGCCGATGAATCTCGTGCATGTAATGGGCCACTCCTTGACATAAGCAAGTGTGATGCGGCCTCAGTCGGTGCTCAAAAAAAATCTAAGTACTGTCAGAAATAAAAGGTAAGCGGTAACACATTGCAAAAAAAAAAAAAAATTCACTTCTGATGTCGGGGTGGCGGCTCGATCGTAGGAGGCAATACTAGGATGAACCTCGAAGGTGCACCGCTCAATGGTGGTGGCCTCCCTAGCAGACATGACGTCTAGGCGAGGCGGTGCTCTCTGCATCGTGCCTGTCGGAAAAGTAGAAGATTATGGTTTACAATCAGCTACATCGCAAATTATGAGAAATAACGGATCGCGGTAAATAAAAGTGGAAATAAATCTTAAGACAAACCTTACATTCTTATCACATATAATGAGTGGGAAATCCACATAGACAAATGCTTTTTTTGAAGAATAACTTGGCTACATGAAGCATCAACAATCTTATAAATTACAAATAAATTATAAATAAAATTTACTACTTAGTTAAAAAAGGATTACTACATATTTATTTTGAAATAAAAACTTCTTTATGATTTATATATTAAAGGCATGTCGAAATAAAATAAATTCAAGCTCTAACTCAATATATAATCTTGAGTGAAGTTCAAATTCAAACTACTTAAAACTAATCAAGCTTGGCTATATTTACAATTTTATCCTACAATAATTATTTTCTAAATTCACTCAAATATCAAGATTCACAATGAAATTGTCATTCATGATGAATTCCTTGAATTCAGAGAAAGAAAACAACTCTCCAAGACAACCTGAATGCATAGATAGAAGTTAAGTTAAATCGAAAGATGAAAGGCTCTCCAAAATGCCAATCTAAAATAAGTGCAACGGGATAACTTTCATGCCCTCACACAAGCAAAGAGGCCTTCCAAAATTGCAGTAATGAAGCCATCATTCTTATTTTCAACCCATGCCAACTACTATATGAACTAATGTAGGGCCATCCACACAAATCTTTAATATCATTTCCATAGACAAAATACCTAAAATCTTGAAAACTCACATGCACATAAATATAATTGCAAGTATTAGCTAAATTTATGAGTATTAGCTAAATAAAATTGCAAGTATTATCATTATACTTAGTGTGCACGAGATCAGTAATAGCAATTAAAAAATACCTAGAAGAAGTCGGGTAAGCGGGACAAAAAAAGCACAATGTGTGAGACCTACGCCCGGCGAAGTTCCAGGAGGAGGGCCGTGCTGGTGGAGTGGTCGAGTTGTGGAGTTCTACGGCGGAGAGCGGAGTTTGAGGGAGAATCGAGCAAAACCGAGGAGATAGGCGATCGGTCCCGGCCCCTAAAGATATCGAGGCGATCGCGGTGGTACGGCTCATCTGAAGCGTCGCCCACTAATTGGGCGGGCTTCAAATGTGAGCGCCCAGTGGTGCGACCTCTTCGTGTGATCCACGCCAATGATGTGGCGTGGACTATCTATTCTTAAATTTTTTTTTTACTCAATTAGCTAATTCACATTTTAACCGTACTCAATTTAAAAAAAATTGCCAGATTTGAATGTAGGTAGAGGATGAGGAAGTCGAGATAACTCATCTGATCAAGTTAAAAATTAAAAAAAATATGAGTTAAATTTTTATTATAAATGAATGTTTACAAATCAATCATCCTAAATGTATGTATTATTTATTCTGAAATATTAAATCAATATATTAAGTTAAAAATTAAAAAAATGAAAAATATGAGTTAAATTTTTATTATAATTTTAATAATTCAAAAAAAAAAAACGAAGGTAGATCAACATATTAATATTATTAATATTTTGTCTTATATATATATATATATATATATATATATATATATATATATATATATATATATATATATATATATATATATATATATATATATATATATATATATATATATATATCACTAATTTATAATATTTATTAATTTCCTCCAAAAATATGTGCCACTATATTAGCTTAATATTTTTTGAGCTTTTATTGTTAAAGAATAGCAGATATAGTAAAAACTTATATCCATTAGTTAAAGAATTAAGGTAATTCAATTTTTTAATATATATATATATAAATTTATCATACTTAAAAAAAATATAATATATATAATAGAAATTATACTAGTTAAGCGAATCTTGATATCAGTCGATTAGCCAAAATCAAAATCAAGCAGTTAAAATATAATTAAAAACTTTAGGATATCAATCAAATCTCTAAATAACTCATAAATATTATGTGTTTATAATCAAATCAAGCGTTTTGTGGCGGATCTAACAAACAAGATCTTTAATTTTGACTTCATTTTGAGCATTCAAATATTTAAAATATCGATATCGAATGAATCATTTTGAGTCATCCGATAGAGTGGTTTAAATTTTATCTATATTTATAGAAATATCACTCACATAATATATAAATAATCCCTAATTATTCACATGAGGGGACCCAAACTAAAGAAATGAGCTCGAAAGAATCTCGTATGTCGAGACCATCACCGGCGATCGGATCATCGCCGCTACCGCCATCGACCCCATTGTCGATCACCCGGCCTGCCACCACCACCGGTCATCGCCCCCGCCAACCTCTGCCATTCACCATTCATTCTTCATAGCTCAATCTTTCGATAGTTTTTGTTGGATCATCGACTCTATCAGCGAGGCCGTCGTTATTCCAATAAAGTTTGTCACAAAATTTACTATTGTAAGCTATCCTTCTCCAACTTTGGAGAAAGGATAATAATTATAACAAAAGCTGATATAGTGAAATTATTTCTAAGTAGGTTAGGCCCTGTGAATTTTCCTTGGATTTTTACGTAAAATCATAAGTTCTCAAACTCTTTTTCTTGTGTATGTAAAATTTTTTATCTGATAAGGCATCGAATTATCTCTCTAACCGAATCTTTCTACACAACAAGACATAAAGAGTTTATGATATTTTTTTAATTTCCTATAATTAAATAAAAGTATAAATAAATGTTAATTAGGTGTTAATTATGTTACTTTGTGAGATTTAAATATTATTGAAAAATATTTAATTTTATTTTATCTAGTTAGTTATTTAATATTCTCATATATATAATTCATTATTAAAAATGATATGAACTAAATAATTATATTACTATTCAATAAGTATTTTATTTTATTTTAATGAGCGATTTGATAAAAAAAACAAATAATTATATTCATAAATTATAAATTAAGCAATATTCAAATTTGTTTATTTATACTATAATATTTAAAATTTATATAATTATGTAAATAATTGAAAAGCAAAAGAGAATATAAATGTACGACTGTTATGCTGCTCGCTTGCAGAAGGTTGTGTAGTGCAAAACCTTGGTTTTCGAAGGCGGTGAGCGAGCGAAGTCCATACCTTGCCCTGGAGATGGGAAACCCTCGAACTGGCTCGAAGAGAAACGCAGGGGCCGACTCTGAACTTTTCTGCTGCTTTAGTCAGATATGATGCCAACACTAGAATTCATTTAATATTTCTCTCTTAATTGCAATTTTATAAAATCTATGTTAGTGGCAGAGCATCCAATCTTTACAAGGAAAGTTAAGCAGTAGAATCAATGAGCTCAGATGGGGTCTTTCGGTGAAGGTTCTGTTCTTCTTGGTGGGTTGCTACTGTTATAGGACAGACAGGAGATTGGGACATACTATCTGCTGGTTTGGCTGTGGTTGTGGTCGAGGCCATCGGCGCCGTAATGTACAAAGCTGCTTCTTCTCGATTCCTCGACAAGATCAGGGGCATCATCACCATGTTTAATTATTGGAAGGCTGGGCTCACTCTAGGGTAATTCCTGGATTCATTCAAATATGAGATGGACACAACGTTAGAGAAATGTAATCCCTTCTACTTTGATATAAGTTTTATCTATTAAAATTTTCATCATCCCAATAACCTTTGAAAATTTTCATCATCTACAGTTGAGGGTTGAAAGCTATATTTCTAAAATTATTCTGGTTCAATAATTTAGCTTAATATTTTTTTTCTCCAAAAACCACTTCGAATGGATGGGATTCAGTAGTCCATTATTAATCCAACATCGATCAGGATTTTGGTCAATTCCATTATATTGGATTGATTCTCTGTGGGAACAAAATATGCCACAATTATATATCAAATATGCTTTCAGTATACTAAATAGCAATTTGAAGAAATATTTGTTTGATCGATTATTCATTACAGAATGATAGGTGGATGAAGTTGAACTCAAATTATCTTCTGACAGAATTACATCTGCATTCATGACAGATACAGAAAAATAAAAAATAAAAGTCTAAATTAGAAATGGCAAGTGTCCCATGGAAGCTTTGCCTTTCAATGGTCGGAGCACAAGCACTAATAACCTGCTTATGATCACTAATGTTGCTTCTTCTTCATTATGGTTATGAACCTGCCTCTAAGAGTTTAAAAAATTATATGTGCCAGCCGAGAAATTATTCATTGAAAATATTATTCCACTTTTGATGGAAAGAGGAAGTGCATGGGTGTGTTTATTGTATGTATATTTGCTTCTGAAGCTAGAGAGATTTATTCCCGTACAGAGCCTGGATGATCATCAGTCATCACCATGTTTGGAAGATTTTTTTTAAGTCAAAATATTCTGAGAAAGACAGCCTAAAGTATATTAGATAATGTTTGGAAGATTGGGTATTTTAATCATGTTTAACTATATATGACCTCTATAAAAGTGCTTATTATTATTATTGATTCCACAAATATAGCAAAGTAGTTCCAAACCTCAAGTGTCAAATATTAAAGAACGAAAAATAAATAATACATAAAAAAAAGAAAATCCTTATGAGTTCATAATCATAAAGAACAGTACTTTGAAAGCTTGCGGTAGCTCCGCTTTGATCCTAAGAGAAATGACAATCAATAATTAATTTTATACCTCAAAGAAGCGAATACAGGGTAAACCTTCTCAAAAATTTCTTCCATAGTTCCAACTGCTTTAATCTGCATAAGAAATTAAAGCATGCAAATAAAACAAATAGCGTAAAAGACAAGCTCACCAGACCAAAAAAAATGCTAAATCAACTGCATAACCAGAAAACAATTCCATATTTTACACTCTTCACTATTCAGAGAGACAAGTTCTCCAAAAACTTGCTTATGATTCAGTAAAAGGATAAGGCCAGAGATGATAATCACAAGGGAGATATACAGAGAGAACTTCATCGCATGACATAATAGATTGAGCCTCATGACAATTTCATTATATCCTAGTGAAGACAGAGAAAAAGACAGCAAAAATCTCAACAAACTGATCTAATGTTTTTGAATAAACGAGGAACACTATCTGCCATGTATCCGAGCATTCTGATAAACTCTTGCCTCATGAAGCAAATGCAACATTAAATGGGTGAACAAAATATATAGCACAACTTTTATGTGCTACGAGAAAGAAAATTACGATTACGATTACGAAGCAAAATCCTCTCCATGGAAAAAGAAGCAAAATTATGAATCTAGTCTGTTGAATTTTGATATGCTAGAAACAAGAAATTTAGTAATACCAATATTTGACCAGACAATCAAAGAACGAGAAAAACAAGGAGAAAAGAGGAGGGAAAGGAGAATACAGTGAAGAATGTCACGTTAAATCACAGGGATCAAATACATGGAGCTCATATTACAGCTTAAATCACATCAAAGAAAAAAAGGACATCAAGTGTGACCAAACTTAATAAAGATAAAGAATATTCACACACACTCACAAATCTTGAGAGGAAAAAAGTATGAGCTATTGTTTTCTCCTACTGCTGTCCTCAAAGATTTATGTATAACAAAAAGAAGAGAATCTCGGGTAACAGGTAACAATATGCAGCACTATGATAAATGCTCCATACCTTTTGAAGTTTTCCCTTGCTAGAGTAATAGTTAATAATAGGAAGATTCAACTTATCAAAATTTCGAGGCGTTTTATTGTCTCGATGTTGTCATCAATCCTTCCCTGCACGTAAGATAAGACAACATAGAAAACAAAAAAGTAATCACATAGAGTAAAAAAACCGTATTATTTATTAAATAACTAGATATTGTAAATGGAATATGGCCAGTCAACCTGATTGTGAGTTAGCAGACGCTTCACCATCTTCGCTTCACCAAGTGTGGTTCTATTCCAATCTGCATCACTTATGACATTTATAACAGTAAAAAAACTGAAAGAGAATGAGAAACTTTCTAACAAAATAACATGAACTTAGAGCTACCTGACAGTCTTCAGAAGTCGTTTATAACAACTTATTCATAAGCATTCTACATAGGCTTTTGATGCCTATGCATGGTTAGACAAACCTTCAGCTATTATCATTAGGTTACAACATTATAAGCTGAAGGTCACAGATTTGACTCAAATAAGATATTTCTCTTCTATGCAAGGAGGAGACCACATATAGCAACCCTTTCTTGAAACCCAAATTGGTGAGAACCTCATGCATTGTGTAGCCCAACAATCCCACATCCCCATCCCCTCCCATATGCAAACTTCCCACCAATACATTAGAACTAAGGCAATGAAAATAAATAAAAATAAAAAATCAAATGTTGCATCAGTTGAAAGTTTATCTATCGCTCATCTGCACTCATAATTGCCAAAAATCATGCCAACATGACCTCGAAGGCACATAGAGAAGGGAGGATTGTTTTTCTTCCAAACAAATTTCAACCAGCATTAGACTTCTCATACCACCTGATAGCAGGCAATCATGGACAATATGCGTTCATGTCATAGAACTTTTATGGTGGTAACATTGTGCATTTATTTTATTACTTTATCTTTAGTTTTGAGTTTTTTTTATTATTTCAATTGTAATTAGAATTTCCATTTTATGGCAAATTTAATTATTTCAATGTACCTTATAAGATCATCCATTATAATAATAAGTCCAATGACCTTGTAATATTCAACACGAATAGGAAAGAAAATATGATGATTTACATGGCTTCTCCCTCCTCATAGGTTGAATGACTACTTCACTCTTACTCCATCCTCAACTTCTCCAAGGGTTTTGCAAATCATCAACTAAAACTATATATTATAAATTTCTATGAGAGCCAAACTTCACGAGAATTATCTTCGACAACAAAACTTTGTGTGCTGTGTTGTGATGAAGATTAATATCAAGGCCCCCTAGGAGTTTTCAATAATAATATGACTCTAACATCCCATTTCTAAACCATTGATCACCCTAATCAATGCATCCTCTTCTCAAAATGCTTCATGACACATAATAGCATGCAATGGACAGTAAGGAACATATCATGATAACCTTCCCTCCTCCCATTGTTAAGATTTCTACATTTGATTTCCTTGATTTGTAGAGGCTTGATGGATGATTGGAGCCACACCATTCTAGTTTTGAATTCAATGTCCCCTCTTCCTACAAGATATTAAAGATTTCAGCAATTAAATTTTGTAAGTTTGTTAGGGATTGAGGGATGACTAGCGCTTTACCCTGTTAGCTTAAATTTGCCCTCTCCTCCTCCTAAGAGATATTAAAAATCTTTGCATTTGGAATTTTTTGATTTACTATAGATTGAGAGCACCATTTGGAATTTCTCGATAACACACAAACACAACATACCCATGAAACTTCCAATGGGACCCTAAAGAGCACTTGAGAAGATTCACTTTCATATTGTGCTTTATGATTCTTTCAAGTACAATCAATAGCTCTTTGAGAAGTTCTTGGTGAACTTTGTCTTTGAAGATGAGATTATAGAAGTAGCATTCTACTATTTAAAAGAATGAGTAATAGCCTATGATACATGGCACTAATATTTGCTAGGGCATAAGGTACAATGGTATAATAGAATATATTAATTAACATTCGAAAGGATGTGAACTGATGTGTTCCTTCAATCTTCTAGAACCTTTTTTTATTTGAATACTAATGATCGATCAAGAAAAAATATTATAATTTGAGGTGTTATCAACCAAAACTCGATATAAGGAAAAAAATCATTTTGATGCGCTTTAATATAAACATGTACTTGACTATTTTTTTCTTTGAAGAAGAAATATTGGCAATTCAATCAATATTTTTTTCTTTTCAAATGAAGCTCCTTCAATAAGCCTTTTGGTCACTACAATCACCTACAATTTAATCTCTAATTGCACATATACAAATTAGCCCTTTAACTTCTTTGACTTCGAATAAAGTTCAAACAGGATTTTCTCAACCTAGAACTTAATGTCATTTAATCCATCCATTATAAACTAATCACCATCTTCGAGTTCTTATGTGCTGACTTGATTTTCACACTTTGACTTTTAGATGAGTCGCCATTATAAAAACTACCTTATTTATCGTTGACATCTTGCCTCATATATAGTCTTCACTCGAGGATAGATGGATTGGATAAACTAGAGCCCTCTAGTGTGCAAAATACAACCCTACTTGAGTTTTTCCATTATAGAGCTCTTCAAAGAAGAGCACTAACTTTTCAATTATTTGACATCGAATTTATGCATGTGAATAAGATTTTGAAGAATTAAAGGGAATATAAGAAGGCTTTTGTAGGTGTTGCTTATACATACTTGAATTCTCAACCAAACCATTCAAAAATTGGCCTTGGAATTCCATGGATTTATAAAGCAAAATTCCCAGACAATCAAGTCAATGGGATGCATAAATTGTTTTCAACTTCGCCAATAGTGAACTTCATGAGGTATCATCTCCTTAGAAATGTTGTTAGGATACAAAAATGATCACCAACACATTCTAAAAAAAATATATGAAACATCCTTACTAGAGAAGTAGATTTGTTTTGTTCCTATAGAACAATTTAGAGTTAAAATATGTGTCTAAATCATCTTCTTCATTTCTCCATTAGGCATTCTAGGGTTTGAAAAGGATGGCCTTCTTATATATCATTCTTAAAGTAAGAACCATTTCTCTTAATCTGATTGGGATGCTAAAGGCTTTAAAAGTTGGACTTACTTTCTCTTCCCATTTGTTTCTTGTTAATCTCCTTTTATATCGTGATGTTTCAGGACTAAAGCAATAATTTTGGAAAATTGAGATGGCACAATGCTTAGTCATGAAGAGTTGCATATCCTTTACTTAGTTCTTGATACACTTCCTACATTAATATAGATTTAAGGGGATAATACAATAATCGTGAAGCCATGGTCATCCTAGGAGGGCTCTTATAGAGGCGTCTAAGTCAACCACAAGAAAGTTAGCTTTTGTCTAAAGCTTTTCAAACCAAAAGGGTAAAACAAAGGATCCCAAAGTCTTCTATCCTTCATGTTGATGCCCTACACAAGCACTTCATCTTGCCCAAGGTGATGAATATCGACATAACAATCTTAATGCACAGATCCATGATGTTAATAAAAGACTCTTGATCAATAATTCATTGAGATGCCATTACTATCTATTAAGACAAAGAGGATGATCATGTTTAAATATTCATAACTTGAGATCTTCTTTGCAGATGTAATAACTATAGTATTTTGGGTGAAGAACATCGAGCATACATCTCTATAAAGGATGCTTCATGTTCCTTCAAACTTTGGATAGTTGAATTAAAGATCCTTGGAGATCTTTTTTTTGCATAAGGTGCTTCATATGCCTTGCATTGGAATCTTTCATAAGTATGAGAGAATATCATAATTGACTCCACTTGCTAGGGGTGATATTTGTTAAGGAATCTTGAGAAGGACACATCCATTGATTACTATGTTCTTGCTCTTACCTTTATTTGACAAGCCTTTCTTTAATATAGGTGATAATATTTTGCCACTGCTTAATTGAATGTAGGCCACCTCTTTTCAATTAGATTATTTAAACGAGAAAAGGTCATAAAAAAAATTTCTTTAAAAACTTCAAAATTTTGATTGAAGTTTCAATGTCACTTTCCAATTTCAAACACATTTTTTTGTGTTGCCTTAACAATGACTCTACTAGGAGGTATAAGTCTTCTTTTGAGGCATCATCATCAATCAATCACTATTTAATAAGACAAGAAGAATCCATCATCACCCCTTCATCATTAGGATGATGAGATAATCCATTAAAATTAATTTCATTTCTCCAAGAGATGGCTACAAACAATGAATTTCAAAGATATCAAATAGAGGTATTGACATATTAAAAATGTTGGAAGCATCACCAATGATGTCTTCTTTCAAAATTGTTGGGCATACTAGCACATTTACTCTTTGTCATTGTAAAGAAAATTGTTGGGAAATAGAGTTATCAAGATGGATAGAATTCTATTAAGAGTGTTTTTCTTCTATGCTTCATTTTCATAGCTCATATATAAATTTGACAAACCTAACAGTTATCATCAAGGTGGTTGTAGTCTTTCCACTTGTTGATGACTCTTTTGGATTGCTTCTTCTTTAAACATCATTATTGTGTTAACATTTTCAATTTCCTGGAGAATTTGAATAAGCTCCTCCTCATGTTGCATCAAGCAAGCTTAATTAAGATGTCTCTTAATGATGATTTGAAGATGGATGCATTGAAATGTTAACTTTCTGTTAGTTTAAGCACTAGTTTAGTTGAAAATCTCCATTAAACATCAGTAACACTTTCAAGTTATTTTAGCATTTTTTTTGGTTTTCTTTAAAATGACAATGTCCCACTTCTTATCTTGCAATGGCTTGTCCTATAATATTTCTTTCAAAGTTCATGATATAGAAGATGTCATCACATTTGTTGATTTCTTTTGAAGTTAGGCATCAAAAAACCAAAATCCCATTTATATACTTCTCTAAGAAATCTTTGAAAGCTTTTAAATGATGGTTGAGCATTTCATTTATGGATCATAATTTGTTTTATCATCCTCCTCAAGTATTTTTTATTCTTGAAATTAGAGTGACCTTGAGCACATAACAAAATATCTTTGCTACATTGTTTCATTAGAATCAATATTTTATGTCCATTCATTATTTAAGAATTGAAAGTTGTGTTTGTTTGTGCCTATTATAGGCTTGAGCCAATCATTCTTATAGAGCCTCTATTTATCATTTCCTTTGTATCCGAATCAAGTGTTTGTTGGGGTTTGACGAAAACATTGGTTTGTTGTTTCTCGTGTCAACGTTATAATTGGAGGCAAACTATTTCCTTTTATCAACACTAAAAGAGAAAGTGTATACCTCACTTCAAAAATGGCCCATTTCCACAAGCAATTACTTAAGCAACCACCATATTTATTTATGCATTTTACTAGAGACATTTTGAACTCAAGTCTAGGGAATAAGATTAACTTGTGGCAACTAGTTATTTGATGAAGATCATTGGTGGATAGAATATTTACAAGATTTGAAGGTATACTTTTCTATATTAATTACATAATCATATTTAATTGTGTCATCATTTCATTTATTTTGAAACTAAGAAAAAAACTTACTTTTTTTAAAAAAAATTTCATGGTTCTCATTTGTCGTTGTATATATTACTATGTATAAGTCAATGCATGCATCAACAACACCACCTCTTTCTCCTCCTTCCTTAATATCCTACAAAAAATCAAACTTACTCCTAAAGACATGGAGGATAATCCCTAGAAGGGAATGGGCACAACCTCATGTGGTCTATCTTTTGGTGAATATGAAAGTTATTCATGTAAAAAAAAATCTCTAATGGCCTCTTCTTCTTCTTGACAACTTGATGTTTTCAACAAATTTCAAGTATCAATTGAGGTGTGATGACTTTGTAAATCAAATGAAGTTTGTTAGATTAACCCTTATTTAATGTATCTTAATGTGAAATTGCTCTTATCTTAGAGAATAGTATTATCTTAGGTGTTGACAACTATGGTAGTTGGAAGTCAAGTCTTTGGGACCCATCTTTGGCAAATTTCCTCATGAAAAATCTCCATATTACCAAATAAAAGTCAGACCTTGAAGTTCACTAACAAGATCTTTCCATGAGACCTAAGTCTCCATACTAGCTCAATGCCCAAAGGTCAAGCTACAATGCCCACCTCATAGAGCATTTCATACTTCTATGCAACTACAAATACTTTCCCTTTATACTTACCTCCCGGAGCATCCAACAAAGCCACTCTCTTGTATTAGTTTCTTTGTAAGTTCCTTCTCTTTGAAAAGTACTATTTCTACCTTAGCGAACAAGGTCTCCAGCTTTACTTTGGTTTAATACATAGACTCCTTCAATTCACCGGTTGAGTTGTTGTACTTTTATCCTAATTTCAAACTAAATTTTAGTAAGGACAACTACATATGACTTCATAGCATGAGGCCTAATAAGTTGATCAAGCTACAATTGTTGGTTTGATAATTCAACATTATAACTCTAAAGTTACCTCTTTGATGGCTTCCTTCTAAATAAAAAAAGTATCAACATTGTGTCGCTTGCATGAAAAATGTGTAGTTGGAAGGGTTGTGAATTGATAAACACCAATGCACCCCTTGCCCCAAAACAACTCTCTTCATAGAAGGGATTGTAGCAGGTGGCATTCTATGAAATAGAATCTCTTGAGGAGCCTCCATAGTGATAGTAGTAATGGCCTTAACAGGCAAATGCATCAGTGCATTTTGGATTATCACATTGGGACTCATTCTACATGTTTAAAGGGAAATGTGATTAGTAAGGATACTAAAAGGTTAAATCATAGCTATTCTAGTCAAGATAAAAGTAGCTTCAAATTGACTATGAATAATAATCTCTTGTACAATCACAAAATGCAATTATATTAGCCAAAGAAGTAAACTTTCAACACAAATATTTCTTTAGATCCACATCCATAAAGAACAAGCTCTCTGCCAAAAGAAAATATTTATATATAAATGAGTTGACCCCAAGTAGTAGGTATAACACCAATGAATTAATACTCAAAGGAAGCTAGGCAACATTTGATACCTCATGAATAAATACACAAGGGCTTACGAGGGTCAATTGATATAACTGAAACCATAAAAGAAACTTTAAAACTTCAATGTGAGTTGAAGAGAAACTTAATTTTATTTTAGGAGCATCATCAATGTTCTTAGGTAACAAGTTGCTATTGAGTGGAATCCATATGAATAAGATGAATTCAATACAATAATGATGGAATGCATGCTAATTAGATGCACTCAACATGTAACAAAGCATGAATGACTAGTCAAAATAGAAAGAAAAGTTCTTTTAACAACTTCAACAAAAATCTATGGGATTTAAAAACCTCCCACCTGGCTTCATCACCCTTTACATTGTATGCATTCCACTTTTTCTTTTTTTTTTGCTAAAGGAAAAAATTTGAATAAATTTCTCTCTAAATATAATTTATAGTGACTATGCTCATTAACATGAAAAAGGCTCAAAGTACAATTATCTTAGAATTTTAGAGGGTATTTCTATAATAATGATACCTTTGATTATGATTAGCAAGAGCAATACTCATCGACAAAAGAAGACATTGATAGTTTTGGATGAGAAAGATGATGAATGGATGACTCACATGAAAGTGGTGGGAGGACAATAAAGCTATTAAATATTGATGGATTGCAATAATTTGTACATGTTAAAACATACAACGCTTCAAGTAATAAAGAGCAGAGTATCGTTCCCATGAAAATTGTACGTCACTTACCGAAACAAGGATAATCAACCATTATTTGGATGGTAAAAATGAGATGTTGAAATAAAACTAAAATCTACACCTAATTCTACTGAAAAGAAAACTAATTAATTAAGGCAAAATTTTATTAAGAGATCTCAATATGAATAAACTTAAGGATTGAAATTCACCAATAATATTTTGTGTTCTGATTTTAATTAAATATGAAATATATTTTATCAAAATCTGATCAAAATGATTGCTACCTTTCTCTGAAGGGGTCCTTATTCTTCACAAAACCTATCTTCTCATAGTCATTCAATGTAAGAAAAATCCATCAAGACTCTTTAGATCTTAATATGGATTGCATGGTTTTATTGTAGTTACTTTTTAACATGACATCAATGATATTCTACAGCAGTTCGTTCTCTACCTATCTATATTGAATAAATCTCATAGGCTATTACAAAATGACGAGTCAATCAATAGGCATGAAAGCTTAAGACAAAATGTGGTAATAAAAATTTCAAACTTTATTAAAATCAAAATTAAGACAAACAATATGGTTACATCCCAACCCCTTAAAGAAAATTTTAGTTCATGAAGATTTTAAGGAAAACCAAGATAGTTTTAAGCATAAACATTGATAAAATTAAATAAATGGGCAAGAAAAAAATAAAATCTCAAGTAAAGCTCAGAAAACATATTCTTCTCCAGCTTGGCCTCTTGTCCTTAAAATATCTTAATAGATTTTCAAAAGAACTGAAGCAACCTTCAAAATTTCCTACCTTAGAACCTCCCAAAATTTGAGAAAAATATATAAAGATGGCTAAAAGAAGTCCCCAATTTTGTCTAAAGAATTGTTTATATAGGCTATGAAATATAGGAAACAATTTGAGAATTTAAGACAAATCAAAGTATCCCCATCAACACCAAAGTGCCAAACTCTTTATTTACAAAAAAAATTTTAGCTTTTGGTCGAGCACATGTCGTCTTGTCCACTCCTATTTAGAATCAAGCACACTAGTTGCATTCTCTATATTATTCCTGCAAATGGACGCTTGGCCGCCTAAGCACTAAGTAGTAATTTGGCTATAGATCGCAGCATTTGCTCCCAAATCTACTTTGAATGATTCTCAACAGGATTTTGCACATTAGTGACTGAATTTCACTCCCTCGATGCATATTTTCAAAAATCCAAAATTCAAATCATAAGTGCAGCAAAATCCAAGCATTTATGTAAAAGCACATGTCAAACACAATCTAAAATTGGGAAAATTGTGTAATTTTCATTGCTATCAAATGCCCTCATACTTAGACCTTTGTTCATCTCAAGCAAAACCTAATTGCATAACAAAAATAATATTGAAAACTTTAACAAGCCATCCGATTAATTTTAAAAGAGTGTATTATGAAAAGTCTATTATTTACTTATTTGAAATGTGTTATTAAACAACATAATCAATTGATAGAAACAAATTAAATATTTAATATTTAAAATAATCTATTGAATTATATACCACACATTAACTTATTTTAAATCATAATACATTAATGCACATATGTTGTACACATAGAATCTATAAAATCAAGTTTATTACAAACAAAGAAACCTTTTTAGTATGACTAACTTTATAGTCACTCAATATCATGAAAAATTATACACTTATATAATTTTTTTTATAAAAATTGAATAGATATAAGGGATTTGTTATGAAAGGATTTTTAAGACTCCACCATTTTTTCTACTTTTGTAGATGTAAATTTGGTCCTTGTACTTTTTAGACATCGATTCACACTCCTTTTTTTATAATGTTGGAGATACCCAACTCACTTTTCCCAATTTCTCTATTGATCCTATATTATTGATGATTTTCCATATATACAACCAAATGATAAAAATTTCAACTTATGTTATGAATTATAACTGCTATTTAGCTTATTTAATTTTTTATATGAATCTATAAGATCACAATCAAATATGATTAATAATACTATTGACTATATAGTTATACCATGCATATCATCATAATATCAAAAAAACTTCTTATGTTTGATCATATTCAACTCGATAATGCCCATGTTTGACAAGTTTTTAAGAGCTTGTTTATTTAATTAGCTAAACATGAACAAAGTCTTGCTTAAGTGTTTGACTAGCTATCACAGACACAGACACATGTATGTATGTATGTATGCAAGTATGTATATGTATACATATATATAATGGGTAATCTCATTAATACATTTATATTGAAATATATATATATATATATATATATATATATATATATATATATATATATATATATATATATATATAATATATATATATATATATATATATATATACATATATATATTATTGCAACACATATTTTGTATGACTTTCAAGTAGATTTGTTCATATATAGCTTGTGTTCACCATAATAAGTTAATGAGCCGAACACAAATAGAAAACTTTATCTCGCTTACTTAACAAACCAAATCAACCAACAATTGAACTCACTCAAGCTTAGTTCGTTGAACAACTCTTAATAGCGTGGTATCATGATTGTCATAAGTTATGCATGATCCATTAAACCCTATATACAATGTTGTTATCACCACCAAGCACATAGTTTTCCCTATGAATTTTATCATCATTTGTCATCTCTTCTCTACTGCTTAATAACTACATTAAGCTTGAGAATAAAATTTTAAAATGTTTTACACACATCATGAGAGAAGATTAGTTCTATGATCCTCATTGGTATGTACACAACCTGCGAAATGAGTCATCTCATCCTAAAAGGCTTCCACCAAATGCCTTTGCATCAAAAGAGCAAAAACAAGCCTAAAGGGTACTAGTATACAACCGTGATAGGATCACTAATAATTTAATTTCACTTTAAATATTAACTTTCTGTTCAACTTTATTTTTATACTTTATTTTGCAACATTTAGAATGCTAGTCCAAGCATTTTCATTACAAGTAAATTCTAAATGTAAATTTTAACACAATTCTATTAAAACCAACACGAACTAAGTTATCAAGCACAAACACCATGTTCTAAACACCAAAAGCACTAGCCTTATATGGGTGGATGCTTAAAATGTTAAGAATATTCTTTGAGGAATTTATTATTCCGCAAATGTTCAGTTTTCTGTACACATATAATGATACATCATTGAATATGCATGCAAGTTATCTTTATACAATTGATTTCTTCAATAGTGTATCCTCTTTATCTATGTTTATATAAACTTCATTCAATCTCACAGCAGGAGTTCCTCTGTCAGTATTTTTCAAAACTAAAAACTTCAGATTAAAAAAAAGGATGACCAATAAAAAAAAGAACTCTCAACCCTCAAAAAGATAGTATTGTAGAGAAAACTTACTATTCTTTCAAAAGCAATACGATTTTCATTGGTTCGTGGAAACCCATCGAGTAAAATATTTCTGTTCTCACTCGACTCAATTTCCTTGTGAATCAAGTTGACAATGATTTCCGATGGAACAATTTTCCCTTCTTTAATAATGTCAAGAATCATCTCTCTGTATTCCAACATCATAAGATGAATGTATTACATAAATTACTTTTCAGAAGTGCCTTAAAAGTAGCAGACCAGATATGAGGATATACCCATTTTCACAACTAGATGAGATTTCTTTTCGCAACAGTCTCCAGCACTTAAATGCGCAAACCCAAACGTTTCTGCTATTTTTGCACATGTACCTTTGCCACTGCCAGGACCTCCTGTAAGAGGCATGTCTCAGGAAAACAATATAAAATCGAAAAGCTTATGCAAAAAATGCTTACAGCAAAGAAAAGCTTCATTTAGGCAGGAAGTAAAATATTTCAAGTTTTAAGTGAGCTAAGTAAATCCAAAAGTTTCAAAAAAAATAACATATACATATATAAAAGATAAAATAATTGAAAATGTTGATATTTTAAATTACACAAAATATGTTTTAAATGGAATAAATAATTAAATTAAATATTACTTTTGTAATAGGCAATTAAAAAATATTATTGAGATGAATAGATTGTGACTCTAAATAGTTCAAATATAAAAAGTTAAAATCAAACAGTGTTCAAATAATATATTAAGATGATGATGATATTTAAATATGCTTCTTTGTGAACTAATAAAATAAAATGTAGCTAGGATTTACATTGCATAGCATACAAACATTAGGATTTACACATTTAACACTTAACTTTGCTATTAACATATATATAGCACTCAATATATCAAAAGAAAATTAAAAATACCATCTCCCATTACAATCCCATCACCCAATCACCATCCCTCACATTCCCCTTTCGCTAGTTTATCACCCTTCACCAACCACTAGTCGCCACCAATCCCCTCGTCAATTACATCACCCTTCACATACAAGGTGATGTAGTTGGTGTTGGGTGACATTAAAAGTTCTTAAACATGCCTCTCTCGACCACTCGCCTCTACCTTATTCAACAAATTTCATGCCCTCGATTCTATCGCAAAACCACTACTGCTAATCTTCACAACCCGATCGCATGAAGTAAATTAGTTGATGGCTAAAAGGAGATAGGCCAACAAAGGGTGGATCTTAGCAATATATTCAAAGAAAGCACTAAGTTCACCACGACATTACATTCCTCTTCATATCAATGACTGCGAGAGTGTTCAATGAGATCCATCACCAAAGTGCTAGTTGATCTAATAATGAAATTTAGGTGTGAAATATATAAACCCTAATGCTTTGAATGCCATGAATGTAAATCCCTCTAAATTTTACTATAAAGTGTTTTTTAATAGAATTATAAAATATCAATGGTTGAAAAAGTTTAGAGAAAGCTCTCCCATACTATATTTGCACGTCATCATGGCTACAAAATACCACTACATCTACAAATCATCCATACTATATTAAAAGTCTAAAACCATATTATAAGAAGAAATGAAATAATATCTAAAATAAAATAATTTACAAATAGAGTTAACCCCTCATAAATAAAAAAATATTAAATATGGTATTTGGAGAATTTCATGCCCAAATAGCTTGGATTATCATTACAAAATAATCACATCAATATGTATAAGCTCCATGCAAATTTATATATATCATAAACTCTAAATGAAAAATATAAAAATTATCCATTATTCAAAATTGAGATAAACTAACAACATTCTCATGACTTCTATATATTTCATACATCCATGATCCACATCTAACACATTCATAAATAACCTTATGCTTTCAATTCTAACTATTGAAATTCTACGAAATGCTTGCAATTAATTTATGCTTAAGCATATGAATAATTAGAATGATTTTCTGAAATTTAAAAGTTAAGATCATAATTTGGATAGCATCACATGCCACTTTTTAAAAGATAATATCAGTTACATTCCTCATTGTGTGTATATACTCAATTAGAATTATATTGAACATGAATATATCCATACATTAACATGAATAATAAGCCTATCTTGTTATGACCATAGTTGTTGGAAAAGCATGGTAAAAAGAGCTAAAGTTAGAAAATTTGAAGCAGAAATTTGTAGAAAAGATTTTGTTTTCTATTTAGAAGACTTACGGTTGATTTATCATTTTTAACCCAAAACTGATCTTAACTAATGGTTTCAGCATTTTATATTTGCTAGAAAAAACTTGCAAGACAAAAGTGCAATTACAATTCAAGAAAAATACAATTTTATTTAAAAAAGACAATAGTATTTTAATGATAAATGAATTAAATTTAACAATATTACATAATCTCAATATCAAATACTCAAAACAAAGATTTTGGAAAACAACAAAGAAATGAAAACAAGATATAACATCAAATACACAAATCACAAAAGAAAAGATCTAGCCATATGCCAAGCACTACACATCTTTACTAAAATATTGCACAAAACAAAAGCAAACTCAAAATTAACCAAAAAAAAAAAATTCACTTACAATTTCTAAAATTTGTTTGAGATATTTTAGACTTATAAGCATTGATTTTAGAAAAACAATTTAAAAGCAGATATAACTTTATTTGAGATGAAAGATAGCATTTAAAAGAATGCCACATGTTAAATCCAAACCTACATGTGGGATGATGCAAATTAATAGCAGTCTAGCCGAGAGCAAGATGAGTATCAAGAGGGGATAATGGTGAAGATGTATGACAAGTGTAATAGTGAAAAGAACAAAATTTAATAAATCTGGTATGAAGTGAGGATCACTAGTAATTCAAAAAGTATGACCGAGATTACATATGTTGTAAAGAGCACAGTAGTTTGAAGAATCAGAGAAAAGCTAGAAAGATCCAAAGGGTGCTAAAATGATCCTAAAGACTCATCTTGATCTCATATATATATATATGGTCAGAGGGCTTCATACATGGCTATAGAGTGCTAAAAAATAAATAAAAATGTATACAGACTCTGGGGACAAATCATATATGGCCACATGTACATCATGTAGTCGCGGTGTGGTTGTTGAATAAAGAGACTCTCCATTTGGGTAGCACGCCCATACTCTAGAACGAGGAGAAAAGCGCACAAACTAAATGAGAGCCTACTAATGATTCATCCTATATGAGTATTCTTATTTGGGTGAGTTCGATCATTAGATGTCAATTGCTGGCAAGATCTCTCCCCGGATTGTATGAAGTCTTCATTCAACGAGTGTGATGAGTGAGCCAAGTTCACCTAGTCGGATCGGCAAATGGATTTTGCATTTTACTGATGTAAATTCAACATCCCAAAAGAAGCATATGATAGTAGAATCCACTTCAAAAACTTACAAAAAAAAAACTCTACATAAATCAACACAAAAAATTGTTATATTGCAAACAACTTAAATGGTATTCTGACAGCTTTGCAAAAATAAGTTTAATCTTTAACTCGTGATTTCATAAAAAAAATAAAAAAGCAAGTATTACTAATCATAAAATATATCTTCAAAAATAATTTCATTCATCGGTTATATAAATGACTTCACCATGATGTTTATCCAACTCGATGAACTTATATGAAGATTAAGATAATAAACAATATCTCGCACAACTATACTATTTAAGTTTACCAAAATGGAGGATTAAGTTGAATTATAAAATCCATCTACTTTCATTTCAAGTTCAAAAGCACGCTTAGGAAAGAGAACCTTCTCATGTAATTTTTTCAAATTTTGAGATGAAATTAGTAGACAAATTACACAAAAAAAACCATTCACTTGAGAATTCATCTCCACGGTTGTCTGGCCGCTGTTATTAAAATAACTTTTCCTTTATGCACCATAACTAGAGGCCTCGCCATAAAATTCAGTGGACCCATCGGACAGAAGGTGCAGGAACAAGCCTCAAATAATAAGCTTGAATAAATCAATAAAAGCAAGCAAATAAACATGATACTTTTGTGAAAATATCAAGCAAGTAATTTTGATAAAATGAAACAAAATTCCTAACAATAACGTAAACAAAACATCCAAAAAAAGCATACAACAATATAATTCATTTCAAAACTTAGAAAAAACTATACATAAATCAATGCAATAAATTATCATACTACAAGAAACTTAAATGCTTTTCTTACAGCATTGCAGAGATCAATTTAATCTTCAATTCATTATTTCATAAGAAATTAAAAAAAAAACATATATAACTAGTCATAAAATTTGTCTCCATAAAACTACTTTATTTTTCAAACTGATTATATAGGACTTCACCATGATGTTTAACCAAAACGATGAACTTTTGTTAAGATTCTAATAAACAATATCTCGCACAACTATACTAGATAAGTAATACCAAAATGGAGGTTTAAGTTGAACAATAAAATCCATCTACTTTCATCCAAGTTCAAAAGCACACTTAAAAGAGAACTTTCTCATGTAATTTTTCAAAATTTGAGATGAAATTAGTAGACAAATTGCACAAAAGAACCATTCACTGTGGATTCATCTCCATGGTTGTCTAGCCATTGTTATTAAAATAACTTTTCTTTATCCATAACTAGAGGTCTCGCCATAAAAGTCAACGGACCCATCAGACAAAAAGTGCATGAATAAGCATCAAATAACAAGCTTGACTAAATCAATAAAAGCGAGCAAATAAACAAGATACTTATGCGAAAATATCAAGCAAGTAATTTTGATAAAATGAAACAACAATCATGTAAACAAAACATCCAAAAAAAAAGTATATGACGGTATAATTCATTTCAAAACTTTAAGAAAATTATACATAAATAAATGCAATAAATTATCATATTACGAACAACTTAAATGCTTTTCTAATAGCATTGCAGAGATCAATTTAATCTTCAAATCATTATTTCAAAAGAAATTTATGTATTACAAGTCATAAAATTTATCTTCAAAAAACAATTTCTTTCATCAGGCTGGTTATAAATGACTTCACCATGATGTTTATCCAACTCGATGAACTAATGTGAAGATTAAGATAATAAACAATATCTCGCACAACTATACTATTTAAGTAATACCAAAATGGAGGATTAAGTTGAACTATAAAATCCATCTACTTTCATTTCAAGTTCAAAAGCACGCTTAGGAAAGAGAACCTTCTCATGTCATTTTTTCAAATTTTGAGATGAAATTAGTAGACAAATTGCACCAAAAAAAACCATTCATTTGCGGATTCATCTCCACGGTTGTTCGGCCGCTGTTATTAAAATAACTTTTCCTTTATGCACCATAACTAGAGGTCTCGCTATAAAAGTCAGTGGACCCATCAGACATAAAGTGCAGGAACAAGCCTCAAAAAATAAGCTTGAATAAATCAATAAAAACGAGTAAACAAACATGATGCTTATGTGAAAATATCAAGAAAATTATTTTGATAAAATGAAACAAAATTCCTAACAATAATGTAAACAAAAGATCCAAAAAAAGCATACAAGAGTATAATTCATTTCAAAACTTAGAAAAAATTATACATAAATCAATGCAATAAATTATCATACTACAAACAACTTAAATACTTTTCTTGCAGCATTGCAGAGATCAATTTAATCTTCAATTCATTATTTCATAAAAAATTTTAAAAAAGAAACATGTATTACTCGTCATAAGATTTGTCTTCATAAAACTATGCTATAAAATTATCATACCAAAATGGAAGATTAAGTTGAACTATAAAATCCATCAATTTCAATCTCAAGTTCAAAAGCACAGTTAAAATAGAACCTTCTCATGTGATTTTTTTCAAAATTTGAGATGAAATTAGTAGACAAATTGCACAAAAGAATCATTCATCTGTGGATTCATCTCCACGGTTGTCTGGCCGTTGTTATTAAAATAACTTTTCCTTTATGCACCATAACTAGAGATCTTGCCATAAAAGTCAGTAGACCCATCAGACAGAAGGTGCAGGAACAAACCTCATATAACAAGCTTGAATAAATCCAAAAAAGAGCAAATAAACATGATGCTTATGTGAAAATATTAACCAAGAAATTTTGATAAAATGAAACAAAATTCCTAACAATAACGTAAACAAAACATCCAAAAAAAAAGCATACAACAATATAATTCATTTAAAAACTATACATAAATCAATGCAATAAATTGTCAAAATACAAACAACTTAAATGCTTTTCTTATAGCTTTGTATAGATGAATTTAATCTTCAATT
The DNA here is from genome assembly GCA_021442155.1 of Cymbidium sinense. Lineage (NCBI taxonomy): Eukaryota > Viridiplantae > Streptophyta > Magnoliopsida > Asparagales > Orchidaceae > Cymbidium > Cymbidium sinense. Next base: position 132,764,906 of record CM038223.1, on the reverse strand, counting down.
CATTATTTCATAAGAAATTTAAAAAAAAAACATGTATTACTAGTCATAATATTTGTCTTCATAAAACTATTTCATTTTTCAGACCGAATATATAGGACTTCACCATAATATTTAACCAAAACGACAAGCTTTTATTAAGATTCAAATAAACAATATCTCGCACAACTATACTAGATAAGTAATACCAAAATGGAGGATTAAGTTAAACTATAAAATCCATCAACTTTCATCTCAAGTTCAAAAGCACACTTAAAAGAGAACCTTCTCATGTAATTTTTTTCAAAATTTGAGATGAAATTAGTAGACAAATTGCACAAAGAATCATTAGTCTGTGGATTCATCTCCACGGTTGTCTGGCCGTTGTTATTAAAATAACTTTTCCTTTATGCACCATAACTAAAGGTCATAAAAGTCAGACCCATCGACAAAGGTGCAAGAACAAACCTCATATAACAAGCTTGAATAAATCCAAAATAAACGAGCAAATAAACATGATGCTTATGTGAAAATATTAACCAAGTAATTTTGATAAAATGAAACAAAATTCCTAACAATACCATTAAAAAAATATCAAAAAGAAAGCATACAACAATATAATTCATTTAAAAACTATACATAAATCAATGCAATAAATTGTCACAACACAAACAACTTAAATGCTTTTCTTATAGCTTTGCAAAGATAAATTTAATCTTCAATTCATTATTTCATAAGAAATTAAAAAAAAAAAACATGTATTACTAGTCATAATAATTGTCTTCATAAAGCTATTTCATTTTTCAGACCGATTATATAGGACTTCACCATAATGTTTAACCAAAACAATAAGCTTCTATTTAGATTCAAATAAACAATATCTCACAACTATACTAGATAAGTACCAAAATGGAAGATTAAGTTGAACTATAAAATCCATATACTTTCATCTCAAGTTCAAAAGTACACTTAGGGAAGAGAATTTTCTCATGTGATTTTTATCAAAATTTGAGATGAAGTAGTACAAATTACAAAAGAACCATTCATCTATGGATTCATCTCCATGGTGATTGGTCATTGTTATTAAAATAATTTTTCCTTTATGAACCATAATTATAGGTCTCGCTCTAAAAGTCAATGGACCCATCGACAAAAAAAGATGCAGAACAAACCTTAGTAACAAGCTAGAATAAATCCAAAAAAAGCGTAAAACAAGCATGATGCTTATGTGAAAATATCAAGCAAGCAACTTTTGATAAAATGAACAAAAGTCCTAACAATAATTTAAATTAAACCTCCCAAAATATGCATATGACAATAGAATTCATTTCAAAACTTAGAAAAACTCTACATATATCAATGCAACAAATTGTTATCAATTAAATGCCTTTATTACAACTTTGCAGAGATCAATTTAATCTTCAATTCATGATTTCATAGGGAATTAAAAAAATAAAAAGACAAGTATTATTAGTCATAAACTATCTTCATAAAACTACTTCATCCTTCAAACTAATTATATAGGACTTCACCATGATGTTTAGCCAAAACAATGATCTTTTGTTAAGATTCAAATAAACAACATCTCATACAACTATACTAGATAAGTAATACCAAATAGGAGGATTAAGTTGAACTAGAAATTCCATCTACTTTCATCTCAAGTTCAAAAGCACATTGAGGGACTAAGATTTTCCCATGTTTTTTTCAAAATTTGAGATGAAATTAGTAGACAAAATGCACAAAAGAACCATTCATCTATGGATTCATCTCAATGGTTATCTAGCCATTGTTATTAAAATAATTTTCTTTTATGCACCATAACTTTAGGTCTTGACATAAAAGTAAGTGAACCCATCAAACAGAAGGTGCAAGAACAAACCTCAGATAACAAGCTAGAATAAATCCAAAAAAACAACAAAACATTTTTCCCACAAAGTTTATTGGAAATTACAACTTCAAGTCGGTCTATATTTGTTGAACAGAACCGCAAATCTATTCATTTGAAAGTATGATCAAATGCAAGCAAGCTTTTATAGCTTGGATAATATTAGATGGAATCGTAGATAAATCAAATTAAGCGGCAATTACAAATCAATTTCCAAAGTTGTAGTTGTATCACTATTAATTGATTGATTGTAGATCAAGACCACACGGTAGAGTTTAGAAAACTATTTTATGCCGAGATGCCTAGCGAAAGTTAAAAAAAGATGACTTAGACAACCAAACAATCTCAAAAAAAAGCTCAAACTATCACAACAATGTTAAACCTACTACGATTTAAAATAATATGGTTCACCAGAACTCTTAAATGAGCACGTCATCAACTCATCATTATATTAGCCAAATCAAAGTGGAAAAAATTAACTTGAACAAGTGATTTCCAAAGAAAAAAAATAAATAATACAAGATAGAAAAGGAAGAGGTAGACTATTATGAGCAATAGTCCTCTAAAGAAGCTTCTAAGGAAATTCCCCTTGGCACCTCAATAAAATGTGAAACACTCCATAGTTAAGCCTTCCATCATAATATCCACAGTTTTCCTAGATAACCTGAATCCATTCTTAATCAGCCCCCTCTTTTCAGTACTCCAACTTCCACATAGCAATGGAAAAAAGCAAACATGCCCCAACAGATTAAATCATAGTCCAATTAGCAACCCACATACCATGAGGTTAGTGTAGCCATTCATGTAAATTTCCATGATGAATCCATCGTGAAGAATTTGAAAGAAAATAATTTAGAAAAGTAAAAGACAGATCAAATTCTCATATTTACTGGCTCTTCTTGCCAATTAAAGTCGAAGAAGAGAACTACAAATGGCCTATCCACAACTTAGCTCAAACATGAGTATAAAGCAACAATCAATACCAAACAACTAGGAAGAAAAAAAAAATTATCCCATCTTGTAATTTTATCTAATACAGTTGAATAACCCTTTGATAAACTGCATTAAAATGCCAGTCATTACAAGTGCTTGTTATGTAGCAATAAAAATAAATACATAACTTAGAAACTTATTCATGTAAAGCATGCACTTCACATGAAATTTATAAACTACAACAATAACAACAACAACAAGCCTTCATCTCACCATGGAGTTATATATGAATCCTTTTTCTCCAATATGTCCTATTAAATTGGGAATAATTGTTAAAAAAGTGTCCATGAAATTTATAAACTGAGAATCAAAAACAATTTAAGAAGAGAAATTAAAAAAAAAATGTTTTGAGTAATAAATAGTTAAAAAAGTATGGCCAAAATAAAATTTAACTGGTAAAGTTGTTCCTTAAATATAAAAAATCTGCCTACACTCTAGGAAACGGATGCTACTCTGCATAACTTACCTAGCACGAAAGTTATAAAAGGTCTGACTTGTTTAGAAGTATAATCCTCTTTAACCTGCAAAACAAAGGTGATACCATAATAGTCTAGACTAAACCAAGAAAGATACATGGAGCAATTTATAATATAGTTCTCATGCAATCTATTGCTTCATCCAAAATGCAGCATTATGGTTATTTGAAATACATAATTGCTCAAAGAAGATCATGAGAATTTGAGTCATAAAGTAAAATGGATTGATCTTTACTATGTTTTTTTATATCAATCAAGATTTATTTAGATCTCCTCAAGATTTCCTTTAAGTACACAAAAATAGTTAATCACCTCATTCTATTAAAAGAACCTCAATAACATAAATTCGATCAACTATGTAGTAGATGTAAGTTTATGCATTAACTAAATGATATTTTTTTGGATGGTTGGCCCATTAATAGAAGATATTTGAAGCACTTGCAATGGGTAAGATTGGGAAAAAGACCATCTTAAGCACTCAGTCTTATTTTAGATGAAGTTGAAACCTTCTCTTCCATCAATGATATTGGATAGACAGGCATCCAGTAATATAATTGGAGGCATCAATCAATGATTAGGCGATGATCAATGTTATTTTTTCTTAAAATAATTAACCTAAGACAAAATGATTCACTTCATATTGGCACAAATTTTTAAAGACCTTTCGACTTCAGACTTAGTGCTTTATCATGTCACTTGCATCCGCCAACTAAGATAACAGTCTTCAAAGTGGTACAATCACTTGACAACAATTAAAATTCGTCAAGAATCATATGACTACTTAAATTAATGTTAAATATTTAAGTCCTAAATTTGTCCTCCTAGTCCATAAAACTATAGAGTATTTTTCATTTCAAATGCTGCCAACTACAAAAGAATAGTAATTCCTACTAAGGGTAGGATAGGAACTAAGGTATTCTGCTCTTTTAAAAGGGAAATACTAATAAGCCTTTATCAAGCATCAATAAAAAAAAGTATTCAGCAATATATTTATATAAAGAACATATTTTAAAAAATAGATCTTTATATTAAATCATTTTAAAACTCATTACTCTATTAGTTCTATCAATTAACTAGTTCATCAAATACTAACATATTCAAACTTATATTTATAATACATAAAAATAAGTATACCTAGCCATAAAATCATCTTAGGATTCAAATTTTTATATTATATCATATACAAAATTTATTGATATTATCTTAAATAAATTTAAAAATCAGAAAATTAGGGAGAAATTAATAATCTCCTGTCCAACCAACTAAATGTCCTTCCTAAAAAAATCTTTAAATGCCTTCTAATAGTAAGAGAAAGATGATCAAAGATTAAATGTAGTCATCATTTTCATCAAAGTGGTGGCAATGACAATCATAAGATTGTGACTAAAAAAATTGAAAACAAATTATCTAAAAAAAATCTTAGATAAAAGTATGTTGATAAATTTATTTGAAGATATAATCTCACACATTTGTTCACAATGAAACTTGATCTCTATTGTGAACTTTTTGACATTATTTTCCATATAACGGAGGGCAAAAACCACATACATGTTCTTTGGACATGATGCATGGTGAAAGAGCAAGAGTGGAGCTAACATCACAATTGGTATATATTTGTCTCAATCAAGTTATTGAGCTTGTCATGCAAGTGAAGGGCATTTTAGAATTTCGAAAAGTTTAACCAAGACATCATGGAGGAACTAAACCACCAATCAAGCAAAGACCCAGTTATAGAAATTTTTTAAAACTTGGTCAAACGTGAAGCGACCAATTAACCTCAAGGACCAAAGAGCCATTTACCCTTTTTGTTGTATAGAAATAATTTTCAAGCCATCATAAGAAGTCATTCATCCTTTCAGATTAGTTATTAAATTCTCTATTAGTGTTTAGAATGCTCATTGCATTAATCATTGCTCAATAGCAACTAGGAGATCATCATGAACTTTAGCCAATGAACATCAGCAAATAGCTAGCTTGTCAAAATAGCTTACAAGCATGGACCTTCACCAAATATATCATTGACCAGCATTAAACACAAAAACTAAATGAGCATCAACCCAACGCAACTAGATCTAGGATGAGAAAGGCAAACTTTTACTTCTTTTCTTTTACCTTCAAAAAAGAAAAATCTAAAGAAAATTCTTCTACCTCTCCTCTTGCATTCTCCTCTTTGATGGTTCTAAAAAAAATACTCTCCCACTAGTAATAGCCAACTATCTTATGTCTTCCTCCATTGCATTCTATGATTTCCTCATTAATAGCAAGAAAACCTACCAAATTATTTTGAGCACATGGTGGATTGAGGTCAGAGATTCCTAAGGAAGTTATAACTGATCCGAAAATATGTGCCCAAAATAATAAAATTAAACTCATTCTAGAGAAATATTCACATTAAATGATCCCAAGATACCCCAAATGCCACTGATTAAAACAGCCCATCCTCGACTAAATTTTCATCGACCATGATATGAGGTTCCGAGCAAGACTGAGGGAAATATTGCATTTTCCTTTGAAATTAATTAATGGATGTAGACACTGACCTGGCGATGGAGTTGGTGAATGTGGAGATTGATGGAGTACGAGGTGATCCAATAACTGAACAAAGGCGGTCTCCTCCACATCCCGAACCACTTAAGTTTTTACTGTTCTTCGTTCTTGCTTTAAAGGCCAACAGGCGATGACTAGAGAAAGAGATTTGGGTTACAGATTGATTTTTGATTTACCTTCGCAGTAAGGAAAATCAAACGAGAGAGGAAACGGGAGAAAGAGGAAAGTTTGCGTGACCTAGTGTGCGTGCCCTAACCGAATCCTCTGTGTGCCGTCGGCCGAGAAAGGAGAAGAGGAAACTGTGCGTCGACGACCGAGGAGGAAGGAGTGCGTGAACCCTTCGTGTGTCGTCGGCCGAAGAAGAAGAAGAGGAAGCCCTTTTGCGTGACCCTGCGTGCGAGCCGAGGAAGAAGGGGGGGACCGACCGCGTGCGTGCGTGACCTAGCGCGAACGGGAGCGGGTGCGTACGTGATTTTAGGGCAACCCGAGAGACATCTAAAGAGATAAGCAAATAATATATATAGTTATATATTTAATTAAAATCTGATTTTGTTAATATCATTAATCTTAATCTTAACTTAGGATATAAAATTCTAATTTAGAGTTCATCTATTTTAGCAATGAGTTAATTTAGAAATAAGTAATATAAGTTAGATATAAGTTAAAATATTAATTTAAAATCATTCAATAACTATTTTAAAGAAAAATAAGAAAATGGGAGTATTAAATTTAGAAGAACCTATAAAAGAAATGCATATTATATTATAAAGGAAAAGTATTTATATTATCGCTAATTAGATTAGAATCATTTAAGGGGATATGATAATCAATTATTGTAATATATAAAATTAACTTTAACACTTATATATATGTTATAGGAATTTAAATTAAGGAATAAAGTGTTAAAGGAAATGAGTTTTAAGAGAAAATTGTAAGTTAAAATGGGTAATTATATTCTTACATTTATGGTAAAAATGTCTTTAAATTTCTTGTGATGAAATGTATGTTTAGATGATTATGATTTTTTCTGCATTCTGAGTTGTGATGATTTTCCGCTTTTCATAAAGTGATATAGTTTAATGTTTATTTCGTGGATAATAATTTAAATGTTAGATTATATTGTCATCATCGTATTATAAATTAATAATTTTCTAGTTATGAATTATATGCATAGATGAATCATGTATGTTATGAAATGTATGTTGATGTGAAGTTCTTATGGCTGCTGAGGCCGATGTACTTCGTGCACGTAATGATGAAAAAGGATCGATGATTTGACAATGAATGATAATGGTAATAATACTTGTCCTCGGGATGAGTTGATAAATGTTTTGATAGTGACTCCAAGGCGTGATTAATGTAAAGTAAAAGTTCACATGAAAAGTTAAAATTTATGTATACTTATCTCACATATGTTTTGATTGTTTGAGTAAATTTCTATATATGTGATAAAAAATTTTAAATGCATCTAGTTCTTCTTTCTTTCTTATAATGTAATAGATAATTCTTGAATTATATTTATTGTTCTTAAATTTTTTTAGAAACCATCCTCAAATGGTGATGAAGGGAAAATCATGTTTACGTAGAGGGAGAGAGGTATTTATGTCGATTATGTTGAGTTATGTTTAAAGTGTATTTTCTCCGAACTTTGTTAGAATATTTATGTATGGACAATTGTTAAATCATTTGTTAGATTGTAATGGCTCTTATATGATTGGAAATGTCAATAAATATTTTCTTTTATCCGTCCGACCGTATGTTCCCGCCTTGGTATTCTAAGCTCCCATGCCGAGTCGTGATTAGAGTGGTATCAGAGCTAGATTTTATATTTAGAGATATAAGTATGATCATAATCAATGAGCCATTAGGAAGATGATAAATTTTTTAAAGAGATTTGTATATAATTATATTGATTGATGTGTAACGATTATAATTAATTTATGCTTCTCAGACCCATGGAATCAATTCAGGAAGATGCTATGGGTGAAAATAGAGAGACACAAATCGCTGAGCACCAGAATTTGATGCAACCGCCTTCACTAACTATAGATGCATTTACAGAAATTATGAAAGCAATGACTCAAATGATAAGAAATCAGCATACACAAGCTAGTGGAAGTGGTGAGGTTCCTATTGACAAATATCTGAAATTATTTAAAGATATGAGACCATATCTTTTCTCAAGGATTGCAAGTTATGAAAATGTCTGTAGTACTTTTAGTGGCAATGCCAAATGGGTCTCAAATGAATGCTAGAAATATTTATAGTGTGAACTTGAATATCCGTGAAAGATGCTAGGATGTAGATTTAATAACACTGTCGATATATGAATTCGATGTAATTTTAGAAATGGATTGGCTATCTAAACATTATGTTACTATAGATTGTTCTAAAAAATAGTCAAATTTAATATTCCTAGAGAAGAAGAATTTAAATTCGTGGGGCATAAGGGAGTATTAGTTATGATAGTGTGTTTGAAAGTTCAAAGATCTTGAAAAGCTATGAAGGCTTTCTTGCTCAAGTCCCTGATGTTACTAAAGAGGTAAAGAAGTTAGAGGATATACAAGTAGTAAAGAAGTATCCATAAGTATTTCTGGATGATTTCCAATTTACCTCTAGTTAGAGATAAATTTCTCATTGATTTAATTCAAGGTGCAAAACTTGCAAAAGTACCATATAGAATGACGATCAAAGAATTACAAGAGTTGAAGAATTAGTTGTAAGAATTGTTAGAAAATGAATTTATTAGGCCTATCACATCTCCTTGGGGAGCTCCTGTATTATTTGTGAAGAAGAAAGATGATAGCTTAAGACTATGCATCGATTATAGAGAGCTTAACAAACTCACATTGAAGAATAAATATCCTTTGCCAAGAATTGATGATCTCTTTGACCAACTAGAATGAGCTATTTTCAAAGATTGATTTAAGATCGAGGTTATCATCGTTGAGAATCAAAGAAGAAGATATATCAAAGACGCATTCGGTAAAAGGTATGGACACTATGAGTTTGCGGTGATGCCTTTTGGCTTAACAAATACTTCAGCTGTATTTATGGATCTCATGAATAGAAACTTTAAACCCTTTTTAGATTCATTTGTGATTGTATTTATAGATGATATTCTAATTTATTCTAGAGATGAAGCAGCTCATGAAAACCATATTCACATTATTTTGCAAGCTCTGAAAGGAAATAAATTATACATAAAATTTTCAAAGAGTGAATTTTTGTTAAATAGTATCATATTCTTGGGACACATGATTAGTAGTGACGGTGTTTCAGTGGATCAGAGTAAAGTCAGAGAAATAGCTGAATGGCCCAGACCAACCAATATCATAGAAGTCAGAAGTTTCTTAAGGTTGGCAGGATATATTACATGAGATTTGTTGAAGGGTTTTCACGATAATATGCTAACTCAGCAATCAAGTTTGAATATGGTCGGTGTGAAGAGAGGCTTTTCAAAATTGAAGAATTATTTAATGACGCACGATAACTATTCTATCGTGGGATAGAAATTTACTGATGCATCATTAAGAGGCTTAGGATGTGTACTTATGCAGAATGGAAGAGTGATTGCTTATGCTTCAAGACAATTGAAAAATCATGAAAAGAATTATACAACCCATGATTTAGAGCTAGCAGCAGTGGTATTTGCATTAAAAATTTGGAGGCATTATTTATATAGAGTAAGGTGTGAAGTTTTCACTGATCATCAAAGCTTAAAATATATCTTTACTCAGAAGGAGCTAAATTTAAAGCAGAGGAGATGGTTGAAACTCATTTAAGATTATGATTTGGATATTCAATATCATCTAGGAAAGGCAAATATAATTGTTGATGCTTTGAGTAGAAAAACATCTGACAGTGCTTATTGGTTGATCTCTCAACAGGAGGTGTTGATTAGATATTTAGAAAAATTGGAGATTTCAATTATTAAATCTAAGATTATCATATTTTATTATTAAATCAAATGGCTATACAATCAAACTTGAAAAAGAATACAAGATGTTTTACCTCAAGATGATGACTTTAAAATTTTAGATTTGATAAAAGTAGCCATACATAAGACTTTGAAATCGATGAAGAGGGATTCAAGTATCATGGCGATTTGCATTCCATATGTTGGAGATTTGAGGAAAGACATCTTACATGAAGACATCTTTCTAATTATACAATTCATCCGTAGTACAAAATGTCAAGATCTTAAAAAAATATTTTGGTGACCAAGAATGAAAAAAAGAATAGCTGAATTTGTTTATAAATGTCAATCATATCAGATGATTAAGGCTGAACATCAGAAGTCAAGTGGACTTTTATAGCCTTTGCCGATACTTGAGTGGAAATGTGATGATATTGCTATGGATTTTGTTGTTGGCTTACCTAGATCCAGAAAAGGATGCGATGCTACTTGGGTTATTATTGATAGGTTGACTAAATATGCACACTTTATCTATCAAACAATCTGATGTCGTTGAAAAGCTAGCAAGAAAATATGTTGATGAAATCATGAAGTTACATGGTGTGTCAAAATCTATAGTGTCCGATCGGGATGGTCGATTTACTTCCAGACTGTGGAGAAAAATTCAAGAAGCTTTAGGTACGAAGTTTACTTTCAGTACTGTTTTCCATCCACAAACTGATGGTCAGTCATAAAGAACAACTCAAATACTTGAAGATTTTCTTAGACTTTGTATCCTTGATTTTGGAGGAATTTGAGAAATTCATTTGCCTTTGATTGAGTTTGCCTACAATAATAGTTTTTAAGCAAGTATTGGTATGGTTCCCTATGAAGCATTGTATGGAAGGAAATGCAACGCTTTGTTGGGTGGAGGCAATGAAAGAAGAATCGGTGAATGTAGTAGATGAAGCCACCAAAAGATCCGATTGATTTATGAATTAAAACGTTCAAGATAAAGAAGAAATATTATGATGCTAAACATCTGAGAGTTTGAAGTGGGAGAATTTGTATTTCTTAAAATCACCCCATGAAAGGTATAAAATGATTTAAAGTTGGAAAGTTGAGCCCACACTATATTGGTCTAGGCAGCGAAGTCAAGTCGAGCTCAGTGCCGTGTGAGCCACTTGAACAGACTGCTTGTGAGCTCGAGCTCGAGCTCAACTCGAGCACATAAACCAAGCTCAAACTCGGCTCGTGTACAGGAAATTAGGCTCGAGCTTGGCTCGAATTAATGGGCTCATTTAGAAGCTAGAGCTTGGCTCATTGAGTAGCTCGATTTAGGCTCTTTTATAGACTCATTTTGAAGATAATTTCATTAAAAAAGAGCAGCAAAAAAATTTAAAGAGCAATTAAAAAAAATTTAAAATATTTATTAAATTAATTTGAATCTTTTGAGATATTTTTTATTACAAATATATGAAATTCTAAATTACAAAAAAAATGTAAACCATAAAAAATAAATGCAAAAATGTATATGTTTTATTACAAATTAATGTTTTTTTATTACAAGAGGTTTGTAAATTTTTTTTTGTAATGAAAAGAAATTACAAAAAAATTACAAAAATATTGAAAGAAAAAATTAAATGCTCAAACAAGAGAGGTATATAAGTTCTGAATTAAACATTCAATCTCTCATATTTTTACAAAAAAAGGGAAAACATAGAATTGAATTAAAATCAACATCTTCCATTGATCCATGCATGGTATGTTAGAGTCTTTAATGGAAGTCCAAAGCTCTACTTGTACTCTTAGAGCATCAACCACTTAATTAAAAAATAAAGACTAAGAGAAAATAAAATTATAAGCATCTTAAACGAGGCAATTATTCAATCATAAAAATATTCTACAACATACCAATGGAAGGAAGCGCATAATTAAGTAAGCATAAAGAATAAGAGAAAATAAAATGGATAAAGTTAAGAAAAGGCTCGTGCTCGGTTATAAATTATAATCATCTTAAAGAAAAGATTATATGTAAGCATCCAAACTTGAAGAAGGGTTACAATTACATATACTACCTAAAAGAAGATAGAGAGGGAAACATCATTGCCATCACAGCCAGCATACCTCGTGTAGCCCATCATCCGAAGTCCATCATCTGATAAGGAAGGGGTGAATTATTACTAAAAGAAGATAGAGAGGAAACAACAAATACTACAGTAAGGGATGAATTATTCAAGCAATCAAATAATCGAAACATAATATGTAACATTAAAACAACAATCTCCACATCATAATGCATGTAGAAAAATGTTCAACAAATATAGCAAAAATTAACATCTATGATAAGAATATATAACAAGAAATGAGATGTTCAAACTAAACCCATCCTGAAGCAAACATATTCCATTAAAATGACCAATATCAACTACATCACCATTAGCATTATTACAAAAACAACAATATGGCACGTGTAAAAGAATGGGAATATAGACAACATTCACAAAATACATATGTTGCTTTCAAATAATTGTGCTGCTAAATTCAGTGAAATGAAAATGGTGAGATGAATGCATGCAGAACTATAAAGTATAAATCGAAGATTTTATTAGAATGATGAATATAATAGCATCTATTGGAAAAAGGTTGTTGAAAATAATTTAGGTGGTTTGAAGCGTGAACAACGAAAGGTATAAAATAAATCCATTAAATTGATATATAAAACTAGCTTTGAAGGATTAGAAGAGAAGATGGGACCTACTAGCCTGGGATAGAAGTTGATGGAAAGAATTTGTGAAGAATAGGCTTAGCACCTCTAAAAATTGAAATGTCTAATAAAATTTTCTTCCATGAGCCATTGTTTCACCTCTGACTGAAAAATTCAACAATTTAAAACTAAAATAATATAAAGGCAATATAGAGATTTTGCTCATTCTTCCTTATCATGCATTGATAAGAGCAAGAAAATTACAGGAAAATAAGTAGCAACCAGCCACCATAAGGCCAAAATCGAGACATAAGGCAAAAACCGAGACATAATTACAAGAAAAATAGTAAGCATTACAATCGATTGCAACAGAGCCAACAATATAATTACTGGCAAAACAAGAAGCATCCGACCATATAAAAAAAAGCGAGACAAAGAAGTCATTTAGAGTCCACTAATGATTGCTCAACAAGTGCTTTCAATTCACCTACTAACAAAAAAACATATAATCACCAACCATCAATATTAAGAAAGCAACATAATTACGTAAAAAAAATAGTAGACAACGGTAGCATCCAAATACCATAAGGCAAAACCGAGACAAAGAAATCATTTAGAGTCCACTAATGCTTGCTCAACAAGTGCTTCAATACTCCCAATAAAGCATATAATCAACCAACCATAAGGCAAAAGCGAGACAAAGAAGACAACTAGAGGGCATTGATTCAAGCTCATAAAATTTTCAAAATTTACCAAAGACACATCCAAGAGATGAGCAACTATGTTAAAGCAACTACCAACATCCAAAGAATATATGAGCAACTACTGTAAAGTATCGACTTAGCTACCAAAGACACATCCAATAGATGAGAACTACAATAAAGCTACCAACATCCAAGGAATGTATGAGCAACTTTATAAATTTTTGATTTCAAAATCAAAAGCATCATAGCTATCATCATCATCAATTTCCTCTAATATTTCCAAAAATTATCACTTTTGTATATATTAATATTTAGTACAATCATAACATTTTAAAATGTCTACTAAACAAAGAATCAAGTAGTATGGAAATTATAAAGAGTTTAAATGTCAAATATAAATCACATAAAGTCTATTTAAAAACATGTAAAGTCAGCTCTTCATATTCATCCACTTTTCTTTTACGCAATCTGTAGAGGACCTAAGGGTATCTCAATATCTTCATCTTCATCCTCTTCCTAATAAATATTCAATATAGTATAATATTAATATCATTAAAAAAATTATACTAAAAAAAAAGTAATTGGAAGGTAAATAAATACCTTAATTCTCCCTTTCAAGCCGTAATGAGAACGAATCCAATTAGACCCACATAGAGCTTGAGCTTTCAACTCCAAGCTTTGAGTGATAAGTATCAACAACTCTCTCTCGCGCTAAAGGTTGACTGTAAAGCAATTGGAATAGATAAAATATCAACAACCATTTTGAGAGTATGTGATATTTAAGATGCTGTTTTTCCACCAAGCAATCACATCAAAACTATGACCTTCGAATTATCTCTAACCCATCTTCAAGGTAGTTATCCATCTCGACTGGGCCTTCTACTTGATTTTTCCGATAAATAAAGAAAATCATGCCAACCACTATATTTTCATGCAAGAGTATGGTACTTTACCGCTTGTCGGCTTTTCACCTCTAAATGTCTCACTACTTGTAGTATCCGCTTCACGTATTCAACATATTCTTCATATAATTCATATAAGAAAGTACATATATGCAATATTATGATCAATCTCCTTCATAGATCATAGGGTAAGCAAACTCAATGACAACAAATTTCATTCATGGGTCCATAATTGCACCAAATGCCATCAGAAGGTTGCATTCGCCCCAAAATTTTTCAAATTTTTCTTTCATTTTACAGGTCATGTGCTTGATGAAGTCATCAGAAGATAGTGCACCATCATTCGATTTTTTTATAGTGTAATTTGGAGAAACAAAATTAGATGTTGGGTATTCGCTGAAATGATATTAGTTGCTCATTAAAAAATCAAGAATATCACAAACCTTTTCTATTTTATTTCATTCATCTTCGTAGGCAATAACAATATGTAATCTCCTCTCAATCGTATGAAAAGAAAGCTTCTTTTAGTTGAAGTGCAACTACCAAAGATATTGTATGTAGAATTTAACGTGTTGGGCAATCCATGATAAGCTTTCTTGTTAGTAATAAATGAACAACATCAAATTTCATTAGTATACCTTCGTATTGATAAAATTAATTGTGCCGATTTTCTCAACAACAAATTCTATACATTTGACCCCATCTTTCACCATTAAATTCAAAATATGTGCACAACAACGTACATGGAATAGTCTTCCCCCAAATAATAATTTTTTCCTTATCCGCAAATCATCTTTTAATAACTTGATAGCCCTATCATTATTTGATGCATTATCAACTGATATGGTAAATATTTTATTTTCAAGACCCCACTCCAGGGCCTTATAAAATGTGTCAACAATTTGGAGGTCAGATGTGGAGGTGGTAAATGTAAAAAATTAAGAACTCTTTTTTTGCAATTTTCAATTTGTTCACATAATGCAATGACCCATATAAGATATCTGTTGATTCTTTGATTTCCAAATGTCCGTAGTAAAACTCACTCTATTTATACTACTTAATGAATGATTTAATTTTCTTTTTTCCTTTTCATATACTAGCATCACATCACCACGAGCAGTTGTTCTAGAGAATTTAGAGAAGTATGGTGACATAAACTTCAAAAAAGATTAAATCCAAATTCTTCCACAATCGAGAAGGGTTTTTCATTAATCAGAATATAATGAGCAACCATCTCTCTAACTTTTATTTGATCAAACTTAAAAGTTGTCAAGTTAATCTCCGATTTATTTATAATGAATTGTCAAAATCTTCAAAATTGTAAAATTTTTTTGCATTAACGTATGCATTCTAGTCGCACATCGATCTAAATGCCTCCTAAATCAGTTGCACCAAAGATACCTATAGCCGCCTTTTTATCAGAATGAATTCCCCTTTTTTCGCCATCTAGAAGAACAACTTCTTTAAACTCCTCCCAAACACGTGATGTTTTCTTTCTTTTCTTAATTCAATTAAATTTTCAAGATCGTATATCATCACCCTTGTCAACCAAATCATTAATAACTTCATTCTCCCCTCAATATTATTAACATCTACATTCGCCCTCAATATCAATTTGGATACCCACATGGGTTATCACTACTTACATCCACTAACACATCCTCTCCAAGTGGTGGTGTTGCTATTTTTAAATCTAAAACAAAAAAAAATGATAAATTACAACTTAATGAATAAAGAAGATAATTGATTTATAAAATATTAAAAAACTCAAAATTGCTCACTGTATATTTGCACTTTGTAATAATAAAAAACTCAATACTGTCTTCTATCCAATAATTATGTAATTCACGCAACATAAAACCAATTACCAACATAGAAAATTATTTCATTGCAACATAGCGATTTATAAAGCATAATGAATTAACAAAAGAATAATGAATTGCTCCATAACATAACATATATTATAAAAATGGCACCAAGTATGTCATAATAATGAATTTTAGATCAAAGTCCAAAGACAAATCCTACCTAAAATAGTTGGAAGAACCGAGATAATGATTATAAATGATAAAACTACTTAATAAATACTTCTTACTACCAACTGAAAGTTCACACATATATACCATCATCCAACAACCTAACAAAGAATTGAACCATAAACCATCGAATAACCATAAACAATGGTTAAGGTTAAGCCGTATTGAACCAAGTTACCAACCCTAAACAAAATTGATTTTCGTTGTTGAATAATAGAATGACCTACAAGTTACATAAACAAATCTAAATAATTAACACAAGTTACACAATCGAACATAGCCATTACTCATTAAACCCTAATCCAAAAGAACATCACAAGTTGATTCACAACCGAACATCAAAACCAAAGAACATATGATTTTAGTGATCCATTACAAATCCTACCTAAAATATGAAGAACCGAGATAATGACCATAAATGATAAAACTACTTAATAACTATTTCTTGCCACAAATCGAAAGTTCACACATATTTACCATCATCCAACAACCCAACAACAATTGAACCATAAACCATCGAAAAAAACCATAAACAATGAGGATAAGCGCACATTGAACCGTTATCAACCCTAAACAACGAGGATAATCAACACAAGTTACACAACCGAACAAAGTTGTTACTCATAAAACACATAATCCAAAAGAACATCACAAGTTGATTCACAACCGAACATCAAAACCAAAGAACAAGAAAACCTAATTTGAATGCTTCACACACCTAATCGGAAGCATCATCAAATCGAAATACCGTGATGAGCATAAAGAAAATGAACGACCAACCAAGATCAAGTCGATCTTGCTATCGAGTGAGAAAAAATTTGAAGCCAGGAAGATGAGGGAACTTAAACCAAAAACTTGAGAAGCAGAGTCTGTAGAGCGGTAGGAGAGAAAGGAGAGAGTCGAGACTCGATAGCGGGCCGAGTGGCGAAGGCGATTGACGAGCAGCGAGAGACGAGAGGCAAGGCGACACTCGAGAAGCTTCGAATTGTGGCGTAGTCGACTCAAAGACTCGCCAGAGCGAATATTAGTAGAATACTAGAATGCAAAATGCTTATCACTCCGCTGGTTAATATTCTCATATCCCCCCGAGCGGCTCGACGAACACACGAACCGAGCTTCCGCTAACTCGAGCTCGAGCTCGTTTAATCTATCGAGCTCATCGAGCTCGAGCTCGAGCACTAAAATGAATAGTAAATGAGCGATTTCAAGTCAATCTCTCGGCCATGAGTAGTTTGACTCGTTGCACCCCTAATTGGTCCATATGAAATTTTGGAAAGAATTAGAAAAGTGGCATATATATTGGCTTTACCTTCTCATATGCAAGGAGTGCACAATGTGTTTCATATTTCTCTTCTACGAAAATATATTACTGATGAAGCCAACAAGATTATTGTTGATCTTATTGATATTCAACTTGATCTCACAGTTGTGGAGGAGCCAAAAAGAATTATAGATTATGATGTTAAGCATATCGTGAAAGGAAATTGCATTGTTCGTGTAATCGTGGAAACATGGATCGAGAAGCAACGGGAGAAGGAATCATAAATGCGAAATTTATCCTCAATTGTTTAATTAAAGGTATGTGTATTTTTATTATTATCATTTAATTTCGAGAATGAAATTTTTATAAGAGGGAGAAATTGTAATAACCGAAAAAAAAAACAACCGTGACTGCTGAAAAGAAAAAATCCGAGGGGAGTCGGTTCACAAACAAAAAATAGAATCCCAAAAAAAAATCAAACGAGAGAGAAACGGGAGAAAGAGAGAAAGAGGAAAGTTTTATGGCGGATCTTACGCAAGGCCGTCTCTAACAATCCTGCGGTGCCGCCTACCGAGAAAGGAGAGAAATCGTGAACCTTTCGTGTGTCATCTAATAAGAAGAAGAGGAAGCCCTTTTGCGTGACCACGAGGAAGAAGGGGGGGACCGACGCGTCGTCGTGAGCGTGAACAGTGGTGCAACATGATTTTAGGGTAACCCCAGAGGACATCTAAAGAGGTAAGAAAATAATGTATATAGTTATATATTTAATTAAAATCTGATTTTGTTAATATCATTAATCTTAATGTTAATTCAAGTTCTAACTTAGGGTTTAAAATTCTAATTTAGGGTTCATCGATTTCAACAATGAGTTAATTTAGAAATAAGTAATATAAGTTAGATGCAAGTTAAAATATTAATTTAAAATCATTCAAGAACTATTTTAAAGAAAAATAAGAAAAGGGGAGTATTAAATTTAGGAGAACCTATAAAGGAAATGCATGTTATATTATAAAGGAAAAGTATTTATATTATCGTTAATTATATTAGAATCATTTAAGGGGGTATGATAATCAATTAATGTAATATATAAAGTCACTTTAACACTTAATATTTTATGTTATAGGAGTTTCAATTAAGGAAGAAAGCGTTAAAGGAAAGGAGGTTCAAGAGGAAACTGCAAGTTAAAGTGAGTAATTATGTTCTTACATTTATGATAAAAATATCTTTAAATTTCTTATGATGAAATGCATGTTTAGATGATTAAGACTTTTTCTTACATTACAAGTTGTGCTGATTTTCCTGCTTTTTCATAAATTGTGATATAATTTACTGTTTCTTCATGTTGGATAATAATTTAAATGTTAAATCATATTGCCACGTCATCTTGTTATAAAGTTAGCTGATTGACTTTTAGTTATGAATTCACATGCATAGATGTATCATTGTATGTTATGAATGTGTATGTTGATGTGAAGTTTCATATAGTATGATGATAATGTAATGATGAAAAAGGGCCAATGATTTGGCAAATGGTAATGGTAATGGCTACTTATCCTCAGGATGAGTATTGGTAAAGGTTTTGATAGTGACTCCAAGATGGGTGATAAATGTAAAAGTAAAAGTTCATATGAAAAGTTAAAGTTTATGTATACCTACCTCACATATGTTTGATTGTTTGAGCAAATTTCTTTTATATACATGTGACAATAAAAACTTGCATGCATCTAGTTATTTTCTTGTTCTTATAATAATGTAATAAATTAATCAATTATATTCATTTGTTAGTTGTTCAAATTTTTTTCAGGAAACCATCCTAACTAAATGGCTGATAGAAGGAAAATCATGTTTACCGTAGAGGAACTGCAGGAGATAGATATTTATGTCAATTATGTTGATTTATGTTTAAAGTGTATATTTTCTCCGAACTTTGTTAGAATATTTATGTATGGACAATTGTTAAATCATTTCTTTGGATTATAATGGCTCTATATGATTGGAAATGTTAAGAAATATTTTCTTTTATCCATCATTTCTGTTCTGGTACTCCAAGCTCCCTGTAGTGCATGAATGCAAATCAGAATATAATCACCCACTTAAATATTT
Organism: Cymbidium sinense; assembly: GCA_021442155.1. Lineage (NCBI taxonomy): Eukaryota > Viridiplantae > Streptophyta > Magnoliopsida > Asparagales > Orchidaceae > Cymbidium > Cymbidium sinense. The sequence goes on along the minus strand of CM038223.1, from coordinate 132,745,415 downwards.
TTATTGAATGATTACAATAAGCCTCAAAATTATATTTGTCATCAATAACATTCTTTTATCTAAGTTTGGTTGCACGAAAAAAGAATGCATCGTAAAAAAATACAATGTAAAAAAGAATCTGTATTTATATTACTTTATGTTGTTTGATTGAAAATTTCTATAAATACATGAGTTTATTTTTTTTGTTTGGTAAAATAAATGTATTAAAGTATTTTGAAGATTTTGAAAAGGCGGGCGATGGCGATAATACGGCAAGGCCCAAAGACTTTACATTGGCCAGAGTATTTGGAATTCACCCAGATTTTAGCAAATTCCAAATACACAATTTTAACCTTTTGATGAATTTAAAATGCATTACATCACTTTGAAATTTTACTTAGCATCGTGTCAAATGAAAAAAAACTTGAAACCCCTGCATTTACTTTACTTTCCATTCCAACCAAACAACCCATAAATATACTTTAAAATTGAGAACATTCCTTATAAAGTCAAAAGTTTGTACTTGCATTTATGGTAATTTAGATAAATATCAAAATGCATTTGGTAATCATATTAGTGTTCAATCAAATTTAGAGATCTCTTATTTAATGAAAGAGGTCATTAAGCTCACTCTTGATGAGGTGTCAATGAATTTATTTTCAATTCTAGGCTAGTGTTTGAGAATGAAGATTAGTCTTAGAAAAATTGATCATTTTGCATGTATAAGGCTAATTTATTATTGAGCATTAATAAATAGAAAGTATAATGATCTAAATTAAGAATAAACTTTTTTATATAAGATAGTATTGCCCATATCTCAAGGATTAAATAATTGTGTAAAAGCTCTATCATTAGCTAAATAATGTTTATTTACTTCATTCAAATTTCTCTTAAAAAATTATCACCTGATTTTTCTTATTTTATTATTCTTTCAATTCTAACTCGGAAAGTGTCATAAATTACTTTAAAGAGCAGAATTATTCAAAGAGCAGAATTATTCAATCAAAACAAAATAACCTCTACCAAGCTTGATCGATAGCTTGTTATCTAACCTTGTTAATCAAACCAATTTAAATCCCCCAAATCCTTCTACATGCATCCAAATAGCTTACTCAAACTAAAGATGTTGACATCAAAATAATTTCTAGGATTTAATGCAGGTGAGACAAATAACAAAAGCAAAATTTGTATATTCTACTAAATTCTGCTTTAGTGAAAGCATCCCTACGCATCATTTTTTCTTGACCATGCTTGTAGAGCACAACCAGCGCAGCCGGGCACGACAGATAACTTGACAAGGAATGCCATGAGAAGAGATCCATTGCCACGCCAAACAAACCATGAAAGCATTGAAATAGATGTGATTAAACTTTGCAAATCACCGGATATTAGGGTTGAGGTCAGAGATTCCTAAGGAAGTTATAACTGATTCGAAAATATGTGCCCAAAATAATAAAATTAAACTCATTCGAGAGAAATATTCACATGAAATGATCCCAAAATACCCCAAAAGCTCATTAAAACATCCTCGATCCTCTAAATTGACCATGATATGAGGTTCGAGCAAGGCGGGGAAATATTGCATTTCCCCATGAAATTAATTAATGGATGTAGACCATGACGATGGAGTTGGTGAATGTGGAGATTGACGGAGTTGTTTAAGTTTATTCTGCAGGTGATCCAATAAGAACAAAGGTCTCCTCCACATCCCGAACCACTTAAGTTTTTACTGTTCTTCGTTCTTGCTTTAAAGGCCAACAGGCGATGAATAGAGAAACAGATTTGGGTTACAGATTGACTTTTGATTTACCATTGCAATAAGCTGGTTAATCTCACTTCTTCAGAAAAAATCAAAATAGAGTACAAAAATCAAACAAATAATAAGTTTAAATTAAAAAATATCACTATCAAGAGCATACCAGCCAACTGATAAAAATTATCCAAAATGTGATCAATCAAACATGTCTCAATGAAGCATATTAAAGAGCCAATAGTTTTGGTGAAAAAAAATTATGATACAAGTTTATAAAAAATCTTTAACATCTAAGGGATTTTTATTATATTTAAGGTACCTAAATGTTATCATGAATTAATTTTTATATTATAAATCATAAATAATTATGATTATAAAAAAATATTTTTGTAGTGAAATATAGCATGGATTAAATGATGGTTTTATAAAATATTAATATATCATGGACATACAATATTAATATTATACAATATAACTACATGAAATTATTAATTAATTTATATATTCATATTATAAACAATAATTTAAGCACTTAGATGCACTATTATAGTGATGAAATATAACATGAATTAAGTCAAATTCTCATTCAATTGTAATATGCTTTGGCAATATAGTATAAAGCTTCTTATAGAAGTTATACTAATTCAATGTAAAGAGATTATCTCATTTATATATATATATATATATATATATATATATATATATATATATATATATATATATATATAAAACTTATTCTCGAACGCTTGAATGCATGTGATCTCTTGAATATCAAATAAGAATAAAAATATTTAAAAATTATCTTCATGAAATTGCTAAAATAAAACCTAAGTCATATTCTTCTTCGTCTCCTCTCCTCTCCACCACTCACTCACGCATAGTTTTCTAAGTAAATTTCCTTTTAAGGAATAAGATTCCTGAGGGGCTCTTCGAGATCACTTTTATTTTTTATTTTTTATTTTTTGTTTTCTATTTTTATTTTATTTTGTTCATATTTTGTTTCAAAGTAAAACATGTTTGATAGTTTTTATTATTTTTAAAAACACTCAAAACATCTAAAAGCTATTTTGAGTATTTTTTTAAATAATGTTATTTATTTATGAAAACAAAAAAATAAAAACACTTAGGGTTTTTTATTTTGTATTTTTGTTTTAGTTTGTTTATATTTTGTTTAAAAATAAATTTGTTTGATTATACTTGTTGTTTTTAAAAACACTCAAAAAAATCTTTTAGATGTTTTGAGTGTTTTTAAAAACAACATTTTTTGTTTTTGGAAATAAAAAATAAAACCAAATAAAAATGGCTCTAAACAAACATGTTTTCAAAAACACATAAAAAAAACAAAAACAGAAAACATAAGTGATCCCAAATGGCCCCTTAAAAAATACATCAAACAAACATATTTTAAAAATAACATTAAAAAAAAAATACAAAATAGAAAAAACAAAATTGATCCCAAAACGGGCCTAAATTAAATTTTTCTTTATCATTTCTTCCATCATCGAACTAATTAATCATATTTACCCATGAGTTTCCTTCATGTTATGTGTCTAATTCTCTTATAATTAATTGTTGCATTAATCATGACATTACATAACAATAAGTGTATTAATCTTAATAAACAATGATATTTATTATTATTCATCATTAAATATTATAATTATATAATCATACTGTAAAATTAAGCAAAAATTTTATTTTTGGATATACTAGCCACCTCTTAGTATTTGTAGCATAAAAGTTTTTTTATAACTTTTACGCCAATAATTTAATATAATTTGACAACTAAATGCTTCAAAAACATTATAAATTAAGAGAAAAATTTACATGTTTGTATCTAAATGCTTTTTGTGAAGTAAATTGACCATATCATTGTCAAGACAAGTCATGATATTTAACTCATAGTATAACTTTTTATAATATAAGCATATAAATCATGATAATGGTAATAATAATGATACTATTATTATTATTATTAGTCATAGTCCTTAATCTTCAGAATAATTTAGTACTCAAAACTTTTAGATTCCATGCAATTTTTCAAAATTAATGAGGGTGTAATTGTTTAATCCTAACTTTCATTTCCTAAGTTATATATTTTTAAGATCCATACTTTAAATACAACTTTACAAAAGAGATTTTTTACTTTTATGTTTATGTATCACAACTAAGATTATATTTAGCTCTCCCTCTTACTCATGAGATTAGTTTGTATTATAATTTCTTCCTCTAAGACTCTACTTTCTTCACCTATAATTTGTTTCTTTCAACTAAGTTAAATGACATATATTATGAACTCTTATCACCTAATCTTATAACTTAATATTTATGTTATAATTCCTACATATTAATGATTTCTCCTTTGTGGATTCTAATTTTTCTCTAAAAAAAGGTAAAAAGTTTGTAGCTAGGACTTCCATGTTAAAAAGTAGGAAGATATACATATATATCATACAATTCTTATGTATTTACATGTCTAACACCTAAAGTTAGATATTTACTTATCTAACATGTTCCTATGGTTAAAAAGGTACATTTCACTTTTAGAAAGTGAGTGATGATGTTATTTTTGATGTGATATTGAAGATTGAGATATTATATATGTAAAAATTAAAGCTTAGGTGTTAGATATGTAAATACATAAGAATTATGTGGTATGCATGTAAATGCCTCTAAAAAGTAATCAATATATGTAGTACTTATGGCAAGACTATAGTCTTCTTCTAAAAAGGCGTTGACTATCCTAATTAGGTAAACCATAATTGAAGGCAACAAAGGCTTGTAATCCCTAAGGCAAAGATCTCTTGAAAAAGTCATCAATTGTTCACATTGAATAAATTGGATTTGAAGGTGATTAAAGCTTGTAGTCTTCACATTGATTGTTCAATCTTCCCTTAAGAAGAGTATATTGAATTTGGAGGTTGTTGAGGTTTATAGCATCAATGGTGATTCTTTATAAAGATGCATTGATTATCATTATCAAATTTCGATATGGCATTGGTTTGTAATCTTAACGACGAGGCTCTAATATTTTCTTAAAAAGATGTAAACTATTCTCATTAGGCAAATCAAATTTAAAAGCAAGGCTTTTCCTCATGCCTTCAATCTTCAATTTTTTTAATATATATATATATATATATATATAGAAAGATGATTGTCCCAACAATTGGCAAAAAAATTAATGGACCGAGAATGATGTTGTAGATAATCATTCATGAAGTAATGGGGGAGCACTAACAAAAAGATATTCCTCCAAAAACAATGGAATCTTTTAGTTCTGTGTTAATTTTACTATTTTGGCACAATTTTCTTACTTGATAATTAGGGTTGTAAAATGGATGAGTTTGAGAGAGTACACAACTCCACATATAAACAAATCAAATTTCTTTACAAAAGAAAATTTTTTTTATTGTGTTCTATGTTTTATTCTATTAAACTTCTCAAAATGGCAGCTATTTTGAGCATAACTGCATACTTATTATATAGTCTACAAAAGATCAATTTTGATCGTATCAATATCCATTCATTCCACATTTCAGGATTTATGATTCGGTCATTAGAATTTTTCATTCAATTAGGGTTTGAAGAAAGCCAAAAATATCGGCGAGTTACCTTACTCGATACGATACGGCTACTTTCCAGCTTCGGTGTCCGTCCTTAGTCAGCAGCAATGTTCCTGTGGAGCACGACATGCAAACGAGCTGATGTTTCTGCATAGAATACACTCCAACTGAATATTAATCTTCTTAATCCAAGGTTACTGTCTGCACCCAACTTGCTTCTGAGGATATTTTCTGATGAATGGCCAGGACGAGCCAACTAGCATCATCGTCTCCGGCGAGCATATGCCAGGGACGGCCGCGGCGAATACGGCCACCGGGAAGCCATGGATAGCTGGTGGCGAGCAGGAAGCGGTCGTGGTGTCTGCGGTGGTAGAAGTTATTTGTGGCCAAAGCAACGCGGGCCGACCAGATGCTTTGGAGGTAGAGGTAAGTAAAATAAGTTGAGATTTCATTAGGCAAAATTTTTAAATCAGGCTTAATACTAATCGTAATTATCAATTTATGCACAAAAAATAGCATAGTAGGTCTAGTCCTCTGTACAACGGACGACTGGCTCGTCCTTATTTTGGACGAAAAACTGAGAGGGGAAGGTCGCGATTTGTTTTTATTTTTCTCCTAAAATCGATTCGTTCGGCCGTTCCACCGCCGGATTTCCACTGCCCAAGTACGCCGCCGACCAAAGGGGAGGTCACCGCCGGCCAAGGGAGTGCTCGCCGCCGGCCAAGGAGTGCGCCACAGCCGGAGACCGCTTTTTTCTTCGTTTGTATGCCGATTAAGGTTATTTTTTCCCTAAATTCTTAATTTGTTATAGATCTCGTTATATATTATTTTGTGTTATATGATTTGCTTATTTCCTTATATTGTTTGGGTAGATTTGTATGTTTTGTATATTTTATAAATTTTAATGTAAAGTTAGGTTAGATTTGTATATGCCCACTGGAGACAGTTCAATTTTTTGCTTTCTTATTGTGATGTTTACAACTTTTTGGGTATGAGTTTGCCAAGTTTTGCTAAAGATTATTATTATGGTGTTTTGATATGTCTTGTTGTAGTTGTAAGTGTTTTAGTACAAATTATTATGATGCTAATTTGAGGCCACCATCTTAAAATACCATTTTTAATAATGAATGTGACCTCTCACTATAAATAAGATTCACCTATCCCACATTCGTCTTTTTTGAAAATGAAAATTCCTTCTAACTCACCATAACTCTAGGTTTCTCCAATTTAAATGCACATAATTTATATCTTTTTCATAATTGAACTGATAAGTAAAATCTCACACTCATACCTCTAGCTTTTCCGTAGCAACCTCTACATATCTCACATCCTGATGTCCACCATGGATCACCCTATATAGCATATTCATGTTACTTTCTTAAGGCTGATTTCCTGGTTGACCTTGATCAGATCAATTTCATTCTCTTCAAGTTTAAGCTCTTTTTATACTCTAAAATCATTTGCTTATATTGTTGGTATTGATATGTCATATACTTCAAGATTTTGAGTTCGCGAAATAGTTCCAACTGAAATGCAAAATTGTATTATATCTTGAATTGCTTTTTTTCTGTGACCAGTGGAGAGAAAGAATTTTTATTGTTTAGGGTTGTTGTTAGTTGAAAATGAGTCCAGAAACTATCTGCATAGTTCTTTATTATGACGAAGAACTGAATGTTAGTGACGATTTCTTTTCGACCTACATTGGTGGGAAAAATTGACCAATCTAAATCCCACGAAGGATTAACCTGGTGGGGTTACAAAAGTGAATTATGAGGTCATTGAAGTTAGACCAAGCAAAGTCATGTATTAGTTTTATAGGTCGTTTCCCTATTGAGAGGGATGAGGACACATATTTTCAGCAATTAGTCAACGAGTATGAGGGGTTGTGTAGGGAGCTGTGGCGCAACATGCATATTTCTGATAGTCGATACGGGGACACTAGTATTTCAGGTACTTCATCGTCAATATAGCCGAATGGTCTGGCGATGGATATTGGTTCATCATCTCCACCAATGGTTGGATCATCTGCATATACATTCACACAACCACCATAGTATTCATACCAGGAAGCTATGTGGTCACATATGCACCTGTGGTAGCTACCAGTCTCTCCTACATATGGGTCTCCGTCATTCCATATGACACCCCCGTCCGGACCGTATCATGGTTTCGCTTACACGCCGATCGATGTAGTGCTACACACTTGGGTTACTCGCAACAACCCTCCGAGCAGGATGAAGAGAATGACCAACATCTGGAACATCATCCACGAGACCGGCCGCGACGACCACCAGCCCATTACAAGCCCAGTAGTGATGCGATACCGCATCGCAAGCATCGTCGGAGATAGTCGTCTGTACTATTATCTTTTGTCCATACAAGATTACATTTTATTGTATTTGTACATATCTTTTTGTATTATGTCTCGTAGGCATAGTCATGAACTATTTTATTATTTTCGTTACCATAATTTATAAAAATTCATATCTTTTTTGTCCTGCTATATTTACACAGCTTTAACTATTTTGAAGAAGTTCTACATTAATGTATGTTTTTCACTGAGGATATTCCCTTTGATAGTCAGAGTAGAGAGGTAGTTAGTTTGTGTTCTAAACTTAGTTTGAGTTGGCGTCTTATCATTGTTTGAAAATGGTTGTATTTCTAATACCATCACATTCACTTCTCTTATTTGAATGTAATAATATGAGTAATTATCTCCAAACAACAAGATCTAAACACCTGTTTATATGTCATGACTCTTAAAAAGTTGTTAATTGCACTTCATTAAGAGTGTTTGTTTAGCGTGAGTTATTGTGTATTTCATCATTGTTCATTTCTCAAAATCTGCTTCGCATAGGGCCGCAATCATAAATTTTGATCAACATGAAAGTTGTAGAAAATTTTATCATGATTCCAAAGATACAGAGTTCGCTCAATTCTGATATCATATGACTCATATACGCAAGAAAACACGATTCCGCTGAATTTTCAGCCCGCAGCTTATGCGCGATTCGCAAAATCACATATAAAGAATCGTAAATTTCTACCAACATGAAAGTCGTAGAAATTTTTGTTATGATTCCAACCATATAAATTTTGCTCAATTCGACAACGACTGATATCGAAAATACGAGAGCGCTGAAATTTCAGGTCAGCTTTTATGCATCGCAAAAATTTGTCGCGATCGCCACAATCATAAATTTCGATCAACATGAAAGTTGTAGAAAAATTTGTTATGATTCCAACAATACCAACTTTGCTCGATTCTGATACCGTCTGACTCCGATATGTGCAAAATACAAAAACTAATGCTAGATTTTTTAAAAATAATTAAATCTACCGTCAGATAATCCATCGATTAATATGACATCATCGCGTGATAAATCATCCGTTGTACGGATTACTAGGCTTATTATGCTTTTTTTGTGCCTAAATTGATAATTATGATTAGGATTAAGCCTAATCTAAAAATTTTGTCATTTCATTATTCTTATATTATTTTATATTTTTTTACTTTCTGAAAACTTGATGAAATAAATTATAAAAAATTGAAGATCACGGAATTAAAATAAGGGTCCTTTCTGGAGGCAATGGAAGAAGTTGATTATAAAAATTATTTGTAATTGTTATAAATATATTTTTTAATTTAAATAGTAATTTTGTAACGATGATCACATTCTAATATTTTAATTCTTAAAAATAAATTCCTATATATAATTTTCTTAAAAATAGTTAAAAAGTTATTAAATAAATATAATCGTATTATTTTATAAAAAAAAAAAACAGTTAAAAAACTATCTCAAACATATTAAGAGTATATTTATGACAAATTTTTATTTTACTTTTTTTAAAAAGGATCTTTTGACTATCATTTTTTTGGCTTTTTTTCATAAAATTATGTTAAAAAACTGTTTTGAGAATTAGACCTCTTCGAATGCGGTGGCTATAAAAATACAACTTTTTTGAATTTTTCAAAAAGAAAAAATTTTGTAATACACAGAACAATTTTTTCAAAAAAAATTATTTTATCAACATCACCTTTACAATCAACTTTTCAAAAAACTACAGTTATTCTAAATACACCTTAAATTTAAATGTAACTTAAATAATTTGGAATTATATTTTTTGAAAAAAAAATCACATAATTTTTATTTCTTAATTTTATGATGCAATGATTCCTTCTATTTTTCTTTAAATTATATAATTAAGTTTTTTTAGGAAAATTGAATTACGCTTGATCGTTATTTCTAACATTTTCTTAGAAATTTTATTATTTTAAACGTACCTTTTTCAATATTTATTAAATAAATATATTTAGTTTTCTTCTCACATTTTTTCCTAATTTTAGTGGCTAAGCTTATTATGTTCTCATTTTTTTTTCTCTTAACAATCCCGACAAAGGTTAAGGGGTTGTTTGATTATCTGTATTTGTAATGCAGTATAAAAAGAATTTAGTGTAAAAAGATTACTTAATAGTTGTTTGGTTGAGAGCTTTACAAATTCATGACTTTATTTTTTTTTTGGTTAATGAAATATAATGTAAAAAGTGAAGGTTTTAACCTTCATGCTGGCTACCACCAAACAGACGGCGGCGCTCTGGCGGCCGGCACGGCGTGGGGCAAACGGCGGCCAGCGGTAGTATGATGGTGGGCGTCGCTGGCCAGGAGAAGCGGCGGCATATCTTTATCAAAATCTGAATTAAATACATAATGCACTTCAGTGCGTTGAAATACTCGAAATTTTATTTTACTTACAAAGCTGAAATGTTCAGCGTATTTGATGCAGTGCATTCCAAATGTAAACAACCAAATAATCCCTAAATAGTTTTGTAACATAAAACTTCAAACTTTTGATGATGACTCTTAAGAGAGTAAATGTATTAGATTTTGTCTATATTAAAAAGATAAACGTAAATCTAAAAAAGCTTAATTATAAATTAAAAAAAAAATACTTTATTTTATTACAATTAAATACTTATTATATAATAAAATAGCCCCTTAATTATTAGCTTAAATTTTGTAACATGGAGACATTTCAATGGCTAGAAAAGAAGAATATTTTTCCGATGATTCACTCTTTTAATATGTCTAAGCCTAAATTATATAAAATTTGATTCCAAATATTAGATATAGTGCTTTAATGTTTCAAATAAAATGTTTTAAGTTAAGAGAGTAAATCTTCACAAAATTCTGTTGTTTGACGACATTAAAAATGATCTCTGTATTCTAAACAGATACGTATAATAATTTTTTTTCTCTCGTTAAAAAGGTTTCGCCTTTGCAAAACGGGAAAATATTACGTCGAGTCCCGCGTAGCTTTTGCGTCGCGGACTCAATCATCTGACGCGACGCTCGTGCAATGGCGTAAATGGTAAATGACGGAAGAGCGGCTATTTTCACGGTTTTCGACCGGGAATGAGTATATGCGGGAAAAATTAAAATATCTTCATTTGGCTACAGATTTTTTTTATTGCGACGAGAGCATTCTGAAAGAGCTATGAAGAAGGAGAATGAATCTGAAATGGGCGTTGAGGAAATAGTGATGATGTCGTAAATAAAAATAGGCGGTAATCTTTTAAGGAGTTGTAATCCTTCTTTGTATTTTTCATGATTTTTTGTAAAGTTCGGAAAACATATTCAATGTAATCCTTGGAGGAAATTGGTATTTTGATTGATTAGTGCTTTTACATATGTACTCTGTAGTGTCTTTCGAGTGTAGGCGATTTTTTTCAGTTTGTTTCACTTTCTGTAGCCGGTTGTTGATCATGGTAACTAAATCCCAATCGAAGCAATGATGTGTTTGATGGATTTTAGGAGATTCACCTCTACAGTATCTGCATCAGCTCTCTGTACCTCTGTACTCAGCTCTTACATACTGCTCTGCCTCGCCTCTGTACTCTGTACCTCTATACTCTTTTTATCTCTCTTACGTACCCCATGCCTCTTTTCTCTTATACCTGTATACCTTATCTGCTCTCTATACCTTATTTATACTCTGTACCCTCTATGCCTCTCTACTCTTCACCTCTTATATACCTCATCTTATACTGCTCTATACTGCCTCTGCATCACCTCTCTCAGGTTTGCAACTTGGTGGTACGTTGAGCGATTTTTGGGTTTTTTGTGTCTATACTCTGGACTAAGCTGTCTCATGCTATGTACTCTCTTTCATCGTACTCTCATTATCAGACTGTTTGGACTCTATGTTTTCAGATGAATGTGGTGAATGAGCAATGCGATGATGAAGTTGTTTTATCTAATGACCCAAATTTGGGGTATCAGGTAGCGGTTGTATAATAAAAACTTATGTTGTATTGTGATTATACATCAAAGCTGATGTTAGAAAAGACCATACAAGTTATTGGCCAAACTTAAGAAATTGAAATCGAGATTTTTTTGTGTGCAAAAGCAGGTGAAAACATCTAAATATAACAAAATTCAAGAAAAAGAAAGCGTCGAGGGTTGTCCGGCGATGATTCGATTCTGTGGATTTGGAGGATTGGTTAAAAAATATATAGAAACCATAATCATTCAGCAAAGCGGTGATCTCATCTTCTCGGATCGCACAGTCGTTCGATGAGAAGGCATCTTTGAAGACGATACGAGGCGGCATTAGTCTGGCAGCGTTATATCTCGAGGAAGTTGGTGGGGTAGAGAATATTGGATTCACCAAAAGAGATGCTTTCAATTTCATCCGAAAGAAGGCCGCGGATTGCAAGTGGTGATAGCAAGCAATTAATCTCTATTTAAGGAAAGACAAGCGTGACGAGATGTTTGCATGGGATGTTGTTCAATGATCGTCGATTGCTTGGTGAGTTTTTTTGGAGCAATGATATGTCTAGGGTTGAATTTGATTGTTTTGGGGATGTGATAATTTTTGACTTATCGACTCAATAAATATAATCTTGTGCACTCGTTGAATCATCATTAGCGTCTTATTCGTAGCCTTTTCGAAGAGACCATCGAGTCATTCACATGGTTATTATCGGACATTTCTTGTTGATGGGTGGAAGGCATCCTATAACGATATTCTTGATCAAGATCGGCTATGGCGAGCTATCGAGAATGTACTTCTGCGCATCTGGCGTCATAGGTTGTTAGATGGCATATCTCAAAGAAAGCCCCTCAAGGTCCATTGCTTTAGTAGTAACAAGAGAGTTCAAGGGTTATTCTATGCATGCATGAGCAAATGCGACACAGAGGTTGAGTTTGAGGATGCTTGGTCTGCCATGCTAGAGGAGGGCAATTTGTATGATCATGCTTGGCTATCTGAACTTTACAAAATTAGGCAGAAATGGTCCACCGCATTCAACAAAGATAAATTTTGTATTGGCATGTTGTCCACTCAGTAGTGAACCAAATAATAATGTGTCATGATATTTGAAGCCAACAAGTTCACGGATTGTTTCTTGGGATTGGAGAAGGTGATGGAAACATGGCGAAATGAACATGATGAAGACTTCAAATGTATCCAAAGAATTGTTCTGTTGTTAGGAGTAGTCAATTCTTAAGCAAGGCTTTGTTTATATGAGGAAGCTTTACTCATGTTCAAGAAGAATTTCGCATGGAGTTGGGGATTATCATTCTTGCGTCGATGATAGGCCCATGGAGTACTTGGTGAGGAACTTAGAAGAATGCATCCAAAACTTAGATTGTCCTTTGATGTGTCTTATGGATATTTCTTGTAGTTGCAGAAATTTGAAATGATGGGCATACTTTGTGCCTGCATTAGAGTTCTTAGCGAATGATGTCTTGCGCATTGGGATAAGTACCTCCTCATCGTGGTCTGAGCAAAGAGGGACATCTACATCGATGATTCATATAGAAGGTTAGTAAATGTGGAAGCGAGAGATGGGCGGCATTGTTTTCAGGAACCATATAAGCCGATATGCATATCAAATTAGCTCGAGAAGTAATAAGATCGAGGATTATATGCTTGCATCTCTTAGCGACTATCGATGAAGTGGACTCGTAATAAGTGGGAATTCTCCACCGGATTAAGAGGAAGAAGGCGACCACATCATCAGGATAAGGACAGGTTTGAAGGATCCAATCAAGAGCGTCCAAAGGGTGTTTCAACGCAGGCTCAAGGCTTATTGGGAGAAATCAAAAAATCCACAAGTACTTATCCTACTTGCCTCATGTTGCTATTACTTATAGGTTCACGTAAATATTTAATTCATTATATTTTCTTGTCTTAGAAACAAAAGTGACTTAGAGTCTTTGTAGAGCGATGATGTCACTTGCGGCTCCACTCTCTTATGCCACGGCTTTTCACAAGCCTAGAATATTGCACATTGACGCTGTCAAACATTCATCAATTACTAAGATGTTGTACCATTACTACGATGTTGTACCACAGGAATTCAATTCGACCTCATCAATCAACCAACATGCTGAAGGGTACACTAAGCTCATGATGGATATTATTACGAGACGGCATTGATGCATGATATTATCCAAGAAGGCATTTTTTAATTTCGTTTGCTCGTTTTAGTCATAATCCTTGTATTTTTTTTGCTGTTCATTTCACAACTTCAGTAAATTCTTATTTTGACTTTTAATCCTACCATTTTTTGTAAGTGAAACTGTACAATTTTTCCTTCTAGAAATGATTGTTATGGTTGCTTTGTTCTCTTAAATTGACATTAGATTCATAAAGTTAAATAACAAAAATATGTCGTTTTCTTGAAGGATGTGTCCAAATTTCTATTTTTTAGCGAAATAAGTCATGATCTCCAAAAAAAAGGAGAGAAAAATTGAGATTGTTCCAAGTTAATTTATGAATCTTTGTTTGATTCAATCAATCACAATGATTTAGATTTCATCAATCGCAATGATTTATGATCTTGTTTAAACCACTTCCTTTTATTTGATTTTTGCGAGTTTAATGAGAAGTTGCTATCATCTTCCAACTATGTTTGTAGACAAGCTCTCGTCGTATATCTCATTACATTTGTTTTTATGTTGCATATTGGTAGATTCTAAATTATTGTAATCCCTTCTTATTAATTAAGTTTATCTATACAACATTGTAATGATTACTTTTGGGAGATATGTTGCTTGGTCAAATTCTCATGTAATGACGATATGTTTCCGAAATGCTATCATTCAAAACTAACATTTTCAGCTTTTTTATGTGAGACTAAATTTTACATGCAATTACATGCATGTCACACAATTCTTTTTAAAATATCATCATTAAATATCATCATCATTATCTTCTTAAAATAAAATACATTATTTTATACATGAAAAAAATGCGTATTAGAAAGAATTGTATTATGTATGTAATATTTAGATAGAATTCATATTTTCTCAGCCCAGAATTGTATTGTATGTTTATTTTTTTTTAAACATATTTTCTCACAAACTGATGAATTTATTTCTATGCTCAGGATAAAAGCAGAAGCATCCAACTAGATGCATTTCATGTATTTAAGGTTATTTTTTTGATTAGTTTGATTATAAAATACTATTTACCATTTCTCTCATATGGAACATATATTAAATGGTTAAAACATATATTCAATTAAATTCTAATAAGAACCATATGAGCACAATATTCAATTCGATATGTATTCAATAAGAACCATAAAATTAAGAAATATTTAGTTTAAACATTTACTATATCATCAAGACTAACTTTTAAAAATAAAATATACTATTTTTAAATATAAGAAAGTATTGGAGAAATAAATCTTTAGTTTGCATAAAATTGTCTCATTAATTTTGCAGACAAAGTGCAGGAAATTACAGTGCAGAGGAAGTGCAGATGCAGTTAGGTGTCTGTGCAGAGGCAGTGCAGGGGTAAGTGCAGTGCACAGTGCAGGAGTGCAGTCTGAGAATGCAGGGAGATGCAGTGCAAGTGCAGTACATATACCAAAATCTCCTAAAATTATGCGAGCTACCTATTACTTGGTTGGGATTTAGTTATGTTACGAACAACCGGTGCAGAAAGTTAAACAAAACACATGAGAGTACAAATACGAATCTCAAAAAATCATCGAGAATAGAGCCCAAATTTCATTCCAAAAGAGAATTACGAATAACGAAAGAAATCGATAAGGGTTAAATTTAAATAACAACATCAAGAACATATATATAATGTGACTGAGGGACGAATTAGTGATTTATCGGACCGTGAGATAGAGCTCCCACTTGGTAAAGCGCCATCCAATGGAGGAAGGATCGAATAAATCCATGAGACATCCATTTCCCACAAAAACGACCACAAAAACTTCCGAATATGATTGAAGGAAGAAATTGAAACCAATTATGCCTAAGTGATACCTCTCACTAACCTAAACTCCACAAGGAAGAAAAAAAACCAATAACCGGTGAATCACAGATCCTTGCAACCACTTAACAACTATGGAGGAGCTCATAAATCAAAAGAGAATATAAAATTCCATAAGAAACTTAGTCTCATAGTCGTTGTATCACCTCAAAAAACCAACCTGCCAAAACCAGTTCAAACATCATAGTAAGCACAATTTGGAGGCTTGGCAACCATCAAACATGAGTAGGAAGAGCTCCAAAAACATACCAAAAAAAACTGAAAAAAAATCATCTATACTCGAAAGCAGCCTCAAAATGCAAATGAACATGCCTAAACAGAATGGAAGAACAGAGAACAGCCTAAACTGATGAATTTTATTTAAGTGTTTTTTGAGGCAAAAAATCGCATAAACAAAGTCGGCCCTAAATCTATTCATTTTTTGTCCCGTCCTTGTTGAGCCAGTTAATTGTTGGCTTCTCGATAGCGCCTCCATGTATTTGCAAATGAACATGCCGACAATTAGGCGGAACCGCTCACCGTTTCAAGCCATTTCTTGGGTTCTTTGTCAAAATAATCGATATCAGCGGGAATTTAATCACTGAAGATGGATAAGGTATTAGTGTGAGAGAACCCGCAAGAAGAGTGCATACCATTTTTGGCAGAATGGCTTTATGTGTCGGTTTTGACAATGAGTCGTAAAATGACCACACGCCAAGCTTGATATTACCGACAAGAAGTGTCCAGTCGATTATGGATAATGCGGAGTAAAGCACGGCCGATATGCTATCTGCAGTGACATGCTGGATATACATCTTGCTTTCTTTTAGCAAGTCATATTGCGCATAATTCTGCAAGGATGCAGGATAACATCTATAAGACACGGAATACTGAATATCAAGAATGAATTGCGAAGGTAATTTTGGAGGAGTAACTCACCCAATGTAAGCATGTAAAGGAATGGGACATACAATCAGGCACAGTACTTCTTATGAGATATCGAGCGCATCGCGTGTATCGAGATCTTGATCCATCGATAAATCGTCAATCGCCTTGAAATAATAATATTTCCAAGCACTATATCTCCCATTATGTATAGAAGTACTTAGCATTATGACATTTGAATCACATTGGAAAGGAGGAAGATGGGTGACTTACTTGTCGAATCGAGCACAGAGAATGAGTTGGAGCATACAGGCATGCCATCTGGATGGGAAGTCCTTCGTGCCTGTAATATAATTAGTTAATTGGTAAAAGCTATATCAATTATCATCAAGCTCGAGAATCGAACTTACGCTTACCGGTGGTGCTCCTCCACTACGATAGCCTTTGATGGCTCATCGAGGAAATCGTCAGACGCCGACACGTGAATGAAGGGTGAAACAATAATCATCATCTGTATCACAAGAACCATGAAATTAACGTAATACACCCGCCAGGTGGGGTGGAGGAGGTGGGGTGGAGCGGTCAGCGACCACTCTTGGCTGGGCGTGTAACCTAACGGAGAGAACATGATTTCCTCTTCCTCGTCTGCGTGCCTTCACCCGACGTCAGCTGCCAATGAAGGGGCGATAGCGGTTATGCTCGTGGGAGTCTCCCCTTGACCCGACTTCGGCCGGATCTCTCCAGACTCCATAGGAGCTTCCACTATAAAGGTCTCCGAGAAGATACCCGGTGGTTTCCTCGTAGCGACTTCCACTCCTGGGATGGGAGCACTCTCTGCGGCAACCCTCAATGTAACGTGCATGAATGCCATCACCTCTCTCATTCTGTTGCATGGTGGGATGCCACAACTTCCCTCAACTCCCTCAAACATCATCTACTACTGAGATCCCGATTGGGGGGGTAGGCGAGAGAGCTAGACTGCTTGGGGGAATATAGAGATATCTGGGGGAATCGTAGCGACAATGTGATGGGGGAGGACGATGAGTTCTGGAAGTTTCATGGGGATGAGAGGATGATTCAATGAGCCAGTCTCTCGATAAGTCCTCGAGTGTGAGGCGGACTGTGTTAAGCCAAAGATAGATATGATGACATATGTAAATGCATCACTCAGAAATGAACATAACTATGTCCTGCAGGTCTCCTCCCAAATCGTCAAGGCAACATCAGAACTTTATTTTAGGCCAACGCATATACGTGGTTGTCTGGATGAAATGACTGCTAATAATGTGCTTTGCATCTACAACAAAAAATGTATACAGGTTAAATTGCTCACATCAAGTAAAACTAAACTAACGGGTCAGAGCATACCATAAGAAGAGGCACAAAGCCACTCATGTAGCCAGGCGCCTGCTGTGTCTGTATCTTTCTTGTAATGCCATTGAATTGTGACACTAAGAAGGCCCAAATGGCCTCAGCCCAATTGTACTCAGCAAATTTTTCGATATTATCGGCGTAGGCAATTAAATTAGAAGCTACTCTATAGTTGTGGTATGCAAAGAACAAATTTGAAATAAAGAAAAAATGTACAAAGCGTGTGACAACGAGCTATCCGATTGCTCGAGCTTATTCTTATAATCGGTGAACTATCGTGACAATGGGGATTTCGCCATAAAACTTTCTCCCCTTTGTTTGGCACCCCAAAGATCACTTCATCAGGTGAAAGAAATGCCACCAGAAAAAAGGCTTTGTCGATGTCCCAAAGGATAGAGGTTATAACCGAAGTCTTCTTGCGATCCACAATCACGAATTGGTTGGTGAAACGCTTCAATATTTGATCACTTCACTAGTGAAGCGAGCGTAATATTATCAAATAATGCTCGATGGCACTCGACGCATGAGCGTTATCCTTTGCGGACATGAACTTCAAAAAAAAGGTAATCGAGAATATTAGCGGCATCTGGATTTGCACCTTAATATCGGGAGATGCAGAGTGCAGTGCAGTGCAATTCATTTTCTCCACGAACACATCCCCGGCAAAATCTCAAGAAAGTATAGAAGTCTGAGAGGTACAGAGGGTTTTGAGTACATTTGCAAAACATCTAAATTAGCTTCCAAAACCTCTAAACTACTTCCACAGTTAAGCGTAAACATTGTCTCAACCAATCAACAATCAAGAAAAAAGCGACCCAAAATGGTCTCTAATATCATGGTGCAGGAGTGCAGTAGAGAAGAGGGTGCAGTATAGGGTATAGATTCATTTCTCCCTAACACATCCAAATCTCAAGAAAGTATAGAAATGGAGTGCAGGGGTTTGGGGAGTACATTTGCAACAAGCATCTAAATTAGCTTCCAAACAACCTCTAAACTACTTCCAGAAAGCGGTAATATTGTCTCAACAACCACCAGAACAATCAAGAAAAATAGCCCAAAATCATCTCTAATATCGGAGTGCAGAAGATGCAGAGGAGTGCAGAGATACTGAGGTATAGAGGTATGGAGGTGCAGAGGTGCAGTGAGGAGATGCAGAGGTGCAATTCATTTTCTCCACAAAATACACCCAGACAAAAACAACCTCCCAATTATTGAGCGGTTCTAGCCATAGTATGCCCTCCAAAGCGGGAAAAATGGACTAAAAAATGCAAAATCTCAAGAAAGTAAAGAGAATGCTTGTTGGGTTTGAGAATGCAGTCAAGGAACAATCAACAAAACAGAAATCGTCTCTAATATCGAGGGCGTGCAGAGGTATAGAGGTACAGTGATGAGGGTAGCCATATCAAAAAACGCCATAAAGAAACCTAGAAACACTTAGATGGATTGTAATGGACAAAGACAAAGAAAACCCTAAAATCTCTCAAGTTGAATGCATATGGAAATACCTCAGTATCCAAGAATACCTCAATTTGAAATGCGCAGAAAGCCGGTGGCCGACGACGGGTGGTGACCGATAGCGGGAGCTCGGGAAATTCTCTTCGAAAGCCCTATCTGAGTATTACGAAAGAATAGACGGCGTAGATATTTGGTTCCCCAGGTTTAGGCGAGGTAAATCGGGTCGGTCGGGGTAGCTAAGCTAAAAAAAAGCGTTTTTCTTCGGCGTCATTTTTTGGCGCCGTTAATTGTACCACGCGTCATACTACGATTGGAGTCCGCACGTAAAGCTTCATGCGGACTGGACAAATTTTCCTTGCAAAATGACGTACTCTTTTTTCTTGAAAAATAATATTAAATTTAGAATTATGGATCCCTTCATCTGCAAATGCAGCACAGCGCACCTGAAGCTACTTCCATTCAAATGGGAGCGGCAATACCGATGAATGCAAAGATCTCCCCCAACAATGCCAATCTCTGCAACGCGACCGCCGCAAGATCTCCTTAATCCCTCTCATCTTCCACATCTTCTACAAAGTCTCCCGTGAGGTCGACGCCGAGGTTCTTGTCGGTGCCAGACCCTCCTTGCCATCATCGGCTTCCTCGTCTTCCCCTTAATATGGGCGTTCGAGGCCCTCATCACCGAGTTGGGCATCATGTTCCCGAAAATGGTGGTTATGTGATGTGGATATCAACGGCTTTTACTCTTTAGGTTTGCGGTATGGGTGGCGTCATAGACAACGCCTGCACTGGTTCTCTTCTTAGACTATCTCAAATCAAGCATTCCCCTCTTGAAGGAGGATATCCAGAATTCTTGCGTCTTAAGCTTGTTGTTCTCACTTACATGAACTAGAGGCATAAATGTAGTTGGGTGCGGTTGGCTTGGGCATCTTCTCCCTACTTCCATTTGTTGTCATGGGCTTCATTTCAATCCCAAAGGCAAACCTTCAAGATGGTTAGTTGCATTTGCACAACATTGATTGGAATCTTTACCTAAACACACTATTTTGGAATTTGAATTATTGGGATTGATTAGTACTTTGGTGGGAGAAGTTCATAATCTAGTAAAACACTACCAAAGGCGTAGTTGTGATCTTGGTGATCACAGTTACCAGATCCATTCTTGTCGCTCAGGATTCCTCTTGACATAAATCTATGGGATGGTTACTTCTCACGTCGAGAATGCTTGGGAGTGTGGCGAGGTGGTGGTGGGTTCAGGCTTCCGCCTATTGAACATGGGTATGTTTGTTCTTTGAAATATGAGGATCATGGGGATGGCGGAGAGAATGCTTAGGAGATCTTGGGCAAGAGATCCAAACACGAAACTCTTGTCGGCATATTGTTCTTAGCTTCTTCGTCTTGCTATCATGATTTTGCTTAATTTTTAAATTAGGTCTAATTAATAATTTAATTAACTAATTAAGCGAAAAACTATTTAAAATAACTCTAGTCGTCGCCGCGCACAAGTTATAAATTATTTTTTAAAAAAAAATTAAGTAGACTCGTTTTTGACCATATCGCTCATCGTGTCGATTTGAGGTGCTTAGTATCGTTGGAAAGATAATGAAAAACTAAACAACTTTCATGTTGATAAATTTCGACTAATCTTGCCCGGGTAGCCGTAATTTTTGCAAACGTATGAATTTTAAAGTTGCGAAAGTTAAAGTTATTGCGATAGCCCTCATTTTTTGACCATAGTACAAGGATTGTTGAATATATATGATTATTTGGTAATATCAAATACTCTCAATATATTTTATATATAAACTGAGTTTTAATGAGTTTACTCATTCTTAAAAAATAATTAACTCTTTTTTTATATTTGAAGATATTATCTTACACTCGCTAACATTTACTTCTCCAAAACACATTAAAACTAATAATGTGAATTTTGACTCGAGATATACCTCCATTTGACTCTTTATCATAATAAATACATATATGACAAAAAGTTCTTAAATTAGATTTGAACTATATATAATTCCACATTGAATCTTCCTTCCTCGCATGTGAATTAACCAAAATAAATAAATAGTAAACACACTAAGATTATACAATGAAGAGTCGAATGAGTAAACATAAAAACATGTAAAGTACATGCCATCAACCGTATAAAAAAGATAATACATCTATTGATATGCGCGTGGTGAAATCACATCGAGTGTAATGGGATTGTGGTCGCCGATCGTGATCTCGATGGTCCTCCTCCTGCGACTCCGGGGTGTTGCGAACATCGCGTAACATGAGGTATATCAGCCGAAGCTTGAGTAGGCAACGAATACCCGTGGTACACTCCGTATGATGGTGTCATATGGAATGACGGTGGATCATATGTCGGCGGGACAGCTGCGTGTCATGGGTGCATCTGAGACCATATTGCTTCCTGATATGAATACTGGGGTGGTTTGTGTAAATGTATAGGTAGTTTCACCGTAGAGGATGGCCCCACATCCATCGATGAAACATCTACACCGATGTAGAAGTGCTTGGAATGTCGATCCATGTATCTACTATCGGAGATATGCATATTTCTCGTTCCGCCGCAATTTCTCATATTCATCGAAGATTTTTGACATTCGTATCATGACCTCTATCGAAATTCAGGAATATGTCCGTATTCAAGATGTGTTCACGCCGCAAATACATAAATTTATATGAGTGTTTTGTTGTTACAAGAAAAAATTGTAATACTTTGCATATAGACTAACCATCAAGCATTCTCCAGGTGCTCGGGGGTAGTATGTGTCAGGAGGAAGTGTCGATGCCTTCATCATGTAAAGTAAAGCCCAAGAACGATACCATCTCATGTATCGGTTGATCGCTGGCTCTCGATCATGTTGTGATGAATCCACCACGACAACCGACTCACGTCTGCACTCCCACTATGCAATGTAAGAGTGGTGGTAATCGACCCAATCAACATTAGCTTCTCCTCGACCGCCGATGCGAACAATGGATCTATCGCAACATCATCGTCATGAGTCGTCGAAGCTGTCGAAACGCGATCGCAAGTTCACTCTACCCTCTTCCAACATATGATCGATACTAGCTAGCCATATTTTCTATCCACGTAAACTTATATCCGCGACATGCAAGCGGATCTGATGTCCATATAGCTCCCAAATGACCTGCATATATAATATAAGTTATTCTTTCAGCTACAACCTCATAATGAGTAAGCCAATAAACATTACATCAATTCAGCATACCTGACTCTGCAGAAGTCCGTCCAACTCATCTCTATAAACTCTGAGATTGGATGCTGGCATTTCTCGAACATACCCTTCATTCCACCGAAAACCTACGCTAAGTCCGTCAATGTCCGTAGGATATGGAACACTTAACGTAGGTCTTCCCACATGAATGTGCTCCCAAGCTCATACATGCAATAAATGAACACATCAGTCATGTTTGCTTTTGTTTGGTTGCTTCATATAATTCCAGTATAGATGGCGAAACGGTGAACCCGATAACTCCCTAAATGTGTCAATATCCTCAAGTAATGGCGGAATCTGCGATGAAACTTCGAGAACACGAGTCGACAGCGAAAGATCAATGGTAAATAGTATGTATGCTCTGACATGCATAGTGAACTGGAGCTCTAGTAGATCTAAATATGAATCGCGGTAGTATGTCCATCGCAGCCATCGTAAGGGTAAACAAGTACGTGCATGAGCCTGTCCCATTCAGAACTCTGATGTGATATGTGGATGGACCGGATCACGGTACACGATGTCTGGCTCTGGATGTGCTCCAATAAATTCATCGCAATCGGTCCGTACGCTTTAGCCACCAACAATAATACTGCCAATCACATGTGGGCCATCTATCTAAATACCTAGAGGCATCACAACATCCTGTAATATAATTGTCATCTCACCAACAGCCAAGTGGAAGGTATTCGTCTGCGAACACCATCACTCGACGAACGTTATCAGTAAGTGGTGATCCGAAATATCTGCGTCGAGAGACACTATCTTATCCGGCGACAAGCACCCATAAATCTATGGCGGTTAATAGGTCATTCCCTAAACATCGCAAGTCGCGACCTCAACAAAACCTGAACACAATGAATTATACTTAGATTGCGTCAGTAAAGCAATTGTATATGTACGAAAACATAAAAAAATACTTTAAATGAAACCTTAATCAATCGGGGATGTCACTGCCAAGCAGTATGCTTGGTGAACTTCAGCCGGTGGTGGGCCGTAATCAACAACTGTCTCCTCTACTCGTTGCCTCCTCCTACATGGGGACGCGGAGCGTCATCGCCGAATATCTTTCCTGTTATAATTGAGGCAAACAACAATATGCAATCAGTTAAACATTAAACTAGTGTAACAAAAAATTTAACAAGTTAAATAGCAATATGCAAGCTTAAAATGAACAATCAACATTTTGCGGTGAAAAATTTACTAACCTACAAGCAAACAATACCTACTAAACAAGTGTTACAAACGACAATCTAATGAAAAGTTAAATAGTAATATGCAATCAATTAAAATGGAGTCACACATAGACAAGAAGCTACCATAATAGACTAATCCAAATAATATAAACATCGCATTACACGGTGGGACTAATCCAAATAGAACAACAACTATCACGGTATGACTAATCCGAATAGAACTACATTATAACCCGGCGCAAATAGTATCCATATCATAATCATGCATTTAAGGACACATCGACTGTTGTGTCAGCGATCTTACAAACACTACCTGAGCTTCTTGTAGTGTTCTCGCCTATAATATTTTTAAATCTATTTATCCTTGGCTGACCAGTCTTTCTTCTGATATTTGGTGGGTTATAATGTGAGTATGTGCCACCAATGATGTGTTCACCCCACTCATCCGATCGTATTACTGGAATTCGCCCCGATAAGTCTAATATAGTTTTACAAACTATAGTACGAAACATAATGCACGTGGTTTAAGTGTCGTTGTCCCGAATCACATGCGCATGGTAGATGGTAAGATTGCGGTTGTCTATATGTACACCTACATTCATTATTTTCTAATTCTTGAAGGTCCTGCGGTGACATCAAGCACTACTCGTGCTTATCCGCATTGGTTCAAAAAATCTCCTTGCCTCTCGTTCATTATACTGCAGCATTGCCTTAATGCGTGGAGAGAATAAGGTTCTTTATTGCCTTTCCAGAGTTTTAACTGATTTAAGACGTTTCATGAACAAGTATACTATGTTGTAGTATACTGTTGTAATCAAGGCTTGATTCGATAAACCACGTGCTCTTTTAAGCACACCATTGAACTCGGTTGCATTTATGGTCATCATCGCATTACCTATAGCCATCATCATGAGTTAGAGACAATTGTTGAACATCCCTTGAAACAAGCGGTCATATGTCTCCCTTGATATTCTTGATGTCTACCATATACCTTTTAAAAATTCGAATGTCATTCATGTTTCCTGCAATATACATCTTTTGACATATGAAGTCAACATCACCTATGTCGAATTGTCTAATTGCTCTTTTGAAGTTCACCCTCAAATGGTGCGCATGTGCGCAGGAGAAAGATCTCTCTCCATCCACTAGACTGCATGTCTCAGATGAGGCGAGGTCACCCCTTGTACACTAATGGGATCAAGTTCATGTGCTCAAAACATACCATGACTTGATGCACTCTAATTCCCTGCTAAGGCCGTGGGGATTATTAGCGTCGATCCCAAAGCACTAAGTAGAGTTCTACCAGGAGAAAAGTCTCATCAAGGCATATAACTGGGCGACAATACTACCAACCTCTTATTGAAGGCTCAAACGACCAAAACAGTCGTAGGAATCTGTTCGATTATGTTGAATGTACCCGATATACTGACCCTGGCATAGATGAGTAAACAACAGCCATGAATTTTTCCAATGATCTGCAAGATTCCTCCCAACTGTCAAATATAACCTTAATTGTCTTTCGATGTGCATCCCAGGCCTTCATATAGGACACTCTTATATTGAACTTGGACTCAATAAGACCTACAATTTTCCTGGCCTTTAAATCTACTTGACGTCTTACTGTGGGTTAGATGAAATAACTGATGAATTGTGATGTACACATTTACTGTGTCATTAAGCCGAATGACACGGTATGAGGTGAGCCTATTAAACTCTGCCAACCACCCCTCTTAATTGATCTCGCATTTAAGCTTCACAAACATGGTCTAGCTGGGTTAGAATGGTGGGTGCATAATACATTGAATTTTAATTAATTTGAAGCACATATGACATACTCAACATTGTTCATGATAGACCAACCGTGAACAACAAATTGTAATTGCTTCTTGAATTGAAAACACATATCTTCAAATAATTCATTTGGAATGCAATTCTCCTCCTCAAAGGCCGAATCATCTGATGGGCCATCAAATGTAAGGTCATCATCCCATTCTCTAACTGTTTTAGCGCTACGCAAATATTCATTGTTCTGTATCAAGTGCTCTTTCACATGACTTGTTCTAATTGAGTAATCGATAATCAAGTCTCTAACCATGAGGGATGGTTATGTGGTCCGTAAGTCAGCCCGCTCTGTGTCGTTATCATCATCTTCATCATCATCACTACTAGATTCACTAAGCATAGTTTCACATCCAACATCTTGAGAGTTAGTAGATTCATGTCATTATCTTACGGGTCACCCATAACGCTTGTCCCAACAAAATAATCATGTTCTCTTGCTTTGCATTTACGGGTGTGATGTACTTTCGTGCTCGTTCTCTAGCATTCCTCTATATTGTTAACCTCCCTATCTCCACACGACAGTTCCTTAATTCGACATAAATCACAATAGATTGCACACATGCTGCATTAAGTATAGCTTCACTAACTTCTTCATCATTAATGAGACTTGCAATAAATCTAGCACCAATAGGAAAATGACCCACTAGATTGACAAAGAACTTTGTTAGATCTAGCTTCAACGACCTCATTATTCATTTCTGTAATTCCTTGAATCTAATCTGCCGTGGGATTTGGATTGGACAATTTTTCCCACCAACATATGTTGCAATGAAATCATCGCTTACTCTGAGTTCACCGCTATAATAAAAAATTATACAGACAGTACCTGAACTCATCACAAACTAGTAATAATATAATATCAGTAATCTTTCATCTCACCTGATCAATGCAAATAATTTAATTCAGGAGAAATACAATAAGGGGACTAAATGAACATTTATTATACAAAATGATTGATTAATAGATGATATAGAAGACTGAAAAAATATATTGAGATTTTATATCCTAAATGTTACACTCTAATTTATCTTATATCCTAAGATGTCATATATGAAATTATCAAATATAATATAAATTACATGTAACTGATGATGAAAGTGCAAGAAATGCATTAAGATGACCTAGGCATCTAATTTTTTACACACTCAATCTTAATAGGCGAAGTCAAAATGGAGCATGATTTTGAAACAATCACACAATCCTAGAAGGCAACATGATGGAATGTCACAACAATCAATTTTAAGCATAACAAATAAAATCAAAACAAAGATTGGACCAATAAATAAATAA
Source organism: Cymbidium sinense (assembly GCA_021442155.1). Classification (NCBI taxonomy): domain Eukaryota; kingdom Viridiplantae; phylum Streptophyta; class Magnoliopsida; order Asparagales; family Orchidaceae; genus Cymbidium; species Cymbidium sinense. The sequence continues at coordinate 132,718,552 of CM038223.1, read as the reverse complement.
AGATTAGATAAAGAGCTCATATGAGTTGTCCATACTACACACAACAATATAGATACATTCAAATCTCCAAAATTTCAAATAATAAGTGCTAAATCGCATGGCTCACCCATCGATACATCAAGTATATAAATTTTATGCATATATTTATAGGTTTCTCATAAAAGAATTTTGTACATTGAAAATAACTATTAAACTAATAATAACACGGCCTTAAATAAAACATATTGACAATAATACAGTCGAATAAGAGAATGAAAAATCACAGAGATTGAATTGTTGAAATATCCCCAACGCCACAACTTCCAAAACTCATTTTAAACCACAAAGATTTTTTTTTTTATCAAAGTAATCATCATGGATGAAGATGCAACCATTCTCCGTGCACCTCATACTTAAACTAATGAGTTTTATAGAAATATCCCCAACGCCACAACTTCCAAAACTCATTTTAAACCACAAAGATTGAATGTGAAAAACTAACAAATCAAGTCATAAAAAAGCGACTCAGCCACAACCTCATTTTAAATAAGAAATTATTAGAGCAAGCAACAATATCTTAGAATTAGAGTGTGAAAAAAAAAAATATAAGCTCACAAGTTGTGGTGTTACAATAAACAACAGTTGGATGCCAAACAACAAAACATATGTATACAAATTAACTTTCCCTAAAAAAATATAAACACCGCATACTAAATGAGATATAACACAAATTTATCATAAAATCAAACTAAATAGCTTAAACATACCAACTATACTCATAAAATAAAATCTAACATTTTTTTTGATTTAGGGTTAAAATATCTAAATCGACAAAAAAAACCAACAAAAACCCTTCCGAGCTTCTCCTTCACCAGCGACGAGCTTCCTTGGCCGGCGGCGAGATTCCTTGGTCGGCGGCGAACTTCCTTGGCTGACGACGGGCACGAGCCGGTGGATCTGGATGGGGACGGGAAAGAACGAAGAAAAAACTGAGAGAGCGAGCTCTCGGTTTTTCGTTTCGGCCCTAAATTAAGGGTAGCGCTAGTCGCCCGTTGACTGGTGGACTGGAGCTATTTTAATTTTTTTTTTACAGCCTAATTAGTTAATTAAGTTATTAATTAGGCCTAATTTGAAAATTAAGTCTCATGGTTGAGTTTTTCAGGAGATTGTGGCTGCTGAGAATTTTCTCTGGAATCATGGAATTTTGCAGATTTGTGAGGCTCTGGATCAAATATCCAGGGTTACGTCCCTATGATGGGGACTTTGCTGCCTTCGATCGTCTGCCGTCGGCGTTGGTGTTTGTTGTGGCTTTCTCTTCTCGAAGATTGTCGATATGAATCCAAATCATCCATGGCCAAATTAACAATAAAACAGACTCAAACAAGTAAGGAATACAAAATACAACAAAATAATACGAAAATCATTACTGACCTTTGGGATGATTACGAGAAAGAAGCAGAAGGAAGTTACAGGGAGATAACAAAATAAAAGCCATTACAGAACCCTTAAGTGCAGTAATACAAAGAACGAGATAAATTCTCCCAAACCAGCCTGCAGGTAAGACAGAAAGAACAAAGGCAATTACAGAGAGCAGTAGGATGAAGACTTTTACAACAGCAACAATAAAATGCCCAAAGTAACAGACTTTATTAAATACAAGACATATGAAACAGTCCATAACAGCAATAGAACCAAAAACCAGCTAGAGTAATAACAGCTGCAACAGCACAAAAACCCCAAAGTACACCACAGAAGGATATCACGGTGACTGATATTTGGATAATTTAAGAAAACCACGAAGCGATTATTCATATCAGAATGAAGATCAGAACCCATGAATCAAGAAACCAAATAAACAATAATAACCATTTTACGTTATTGTTGTACAGAATGGAGAACCTGGCGAAGATATAAAGAAATCAAGAAGCTCGACATCTCAACCAACTTATATTCCATAAAGGCAGTAAACGATCCGGTCAACAAAATCGGTTATTTTGTAGCGAAAGTAGTTAGGCTTGCATAGATAGCTTAGATCCAAGCCTAAAAGGAAAACGAAAAGTACAAATAGAGATCAAAAGCCAAACAGAGGGGTAATCAAGATTTTTAAGAAAGAAACTTATCTCTTCAGTCTCCTTCTTCTTCTCTTCTTCTTGGTTTTCCTCACTGGAAACCACCATTCTTCACCGGAGAAACACGGTTTCTCCTCAGATCCGAGACCCTAATTCCTCTGGGTGCTTAGGTCGACTTGAGCGAGAAAGAAACAAAGCGAATAAAGGTTAAAGCAAATTTCCCACAGAAGCTACATCCCACGGCGGGAAGCGGCCGAGAAGGCAAACTACGGTGAGATTTCATTCAGGGATATAAAGATCAAAGCGGACATATACAAGAAAGCGAGGCGTGGATTCCACTCAAGAAGATCAAGATCCAACGACCCAATTGAAAGCACAATCGAGTCTAGCATCCAACGGCGTAAAGTAAAAGCCCGAGATTCACAGTAATGCAATTCCGGTAGGGATCATTCCAGCGGAGTGACTTAGCAAGCGGATCAAGACCCAGCAGTGCAATTCAACCTTGTACCCAGCAAAACCGAGGGAAATTTGAGCCACTTAATTACAATTATTACGGTTAATTGCAATTAATCAAGCTAATTCAATTACAAGAAATAAGTTATTATTGGTGCTCTTTAAATCTTTCGGAAAATATGGCAGAAGGCACAAGACACACATCCTAAAATCCTAGAAGAATGTGTGAGGCTAAAACAAAGCGAGCAAATGTCCTCAATTACTTATCATATTGAATGAAGTTTCAAGAAGGTATCGGTTTATAGAAGCCAAGTGGACACAAATTCTCAAGAACAACAACAATCAGGTATGTACCCCTCCTCATCGAAATTTCCTTTCCTACTACAACAACCACAACACAATAGTAGAGTGAAAGTTGATATGCCAAGATTCAATGGAGAAAATCCTGAGGTTGGGCTTTAAAGCGGAACCAATTCTTTCAATACTATAGCTTCTCAAGATCAGAAGTTCTTAATTGCATCTGTATACATGGATGGACCAAAGATTAAGTCGGTATCGGGGATACATCTTAATAAACCACTCATGGACATAATTTAAAGAACAAGTTATTGATTTGGCTCATCTTTATGCAGATTTAAGGGTGAACTTGCTAAATTATAGCAATCTACTGATGCACAATTTTATAATGAGTTTGAGGAAGTGGCAAATCAGATATCAGGTATTCCACCTGAATTCTTATAGAGTTGTTTTGAATCTGGTTTAAGGCAGGATATAAAAAGGGAAGTAAGAGCATTGCAGCCTAGTTCCCTACAACAAGCCTTTCAGTTAGCTAAACTAATGGAGGACAGATTAGCAGATGAGGTTTATGCAGCAAGAACCTCAAAATTTAATTCCCCTATAGCAATGAAACAACAACCACCACTACTTCCTTCACCAGTCATGTCAAATAATACCAGCAACATTCAGAACAAATCACATATTCCAATATCAATTCAGAATTTAACAGCAACTCAAATAGAAGATAGAAAAAGAAGAGGCTTATGCTTCAATTGTGATGAGAAGTACCATAGAGGGCATATCTGTAAGTCCAAGTTATTTACATTAATGGCAGTCAATGATGACCAGCAACATCAACTGCAACATGATAATCAGCCCGACAACCAATGGGCACAAGAAGAAATATTAGCAACAAGCTTCATGTATCAACCATTTAACCCAGGCTAAGAAAGCCTATCTATCAAGTATACATAATTATTAGCCACCTATATCCTATATAGCTTAGTGTTTTCGATAACACATCCTTACATAATACTACAACGAATTACCAATAAGCTATTCCCTAATATAAGTATAGAAGCTTCATTACATCTGACCTATCCAATAGATGAGTCCGGGTTGTGAATTCCAGGCAACTACAATATCCACCTAGTGGTAATCCAGCTACAGGATCATGAGCATACAGAGGCAGAAACAAGTCTACAACAAGGGACATAATTTCCGTTCCTATTAATAGAAACTAGCAATCATTTGATAAAAGAATACTACTTCAACAGACAATCAAATTGCTACTTTCATAGTCAGTGGGAGGGAAAGTATCAATAGGAGCTTCTGAGAAATGAATTGAAGAAACAGAGAAGGCAGATGTTCATTTTGACCTTGAGGACAAGGTCGGTTGAGAAGGAGTAATGATATGAATCCAAATCATCCATGGCCAAATTAATAATAAGAAACGACTCAAACGTGAATACAAAATACAAAAATAATCTGAAAATCATTACACAACCTTTCAAGATGATTACAGAGAAAGAAGCAGAAGGAAGTTACAGGGAGATAACAAAATAAAAGCCATTACAGAACCCTTAAGTGCATAGTAATAACAGCAACCAGAGATAAATTCTCCCAAACCAGCCTGCAGGTAAGACAGAAAGAACAAGGGCAATTACAGAGAGCAGTAGGATGAAGACTTTTACAACAGCAACAATAAAATGCCCAAAGTAACAGACTTTATTAAATACAAGACATATGAAACAATCCATAACGAATAGAACCAAAACCATAGAGTAATAACTGCAATACAAAAAAACCCCAAAGTACACCATAGAAGGATAGCACAACTGAGTACAGATATTCCAGATAATTCAAGAAAACTCTGCAGCAGTTATTCATAATAGAATGAAGATCAGAACCCATGAATCAAGAAACCAAATAAATAATAATAACCATTTTTCTGTTATTGTTGTAACAGAATGGAGGCACAACTGAAGATATAAAGAAATCAAGAAGCTCGACATCTCAACCAACTTATATTCTATAAAGACAGAAGTAAGCAACAAAAGTAAAACGATTCAGTCTAACAGAAATCAGTTATTTTATAACAGAAAGTAGTTAGGCTTGCATAGATAGCTTAGATCCAAGCCTAAGAAAGGAAAACATAAAGTATAAATAGAGATCAAAAGCCAAACAGAGGGGTAATCAAGATTTTTAAGAAAGAAACTTATCTCTTCAGTCTCCTTCTTCTTCTCTTCTTCCTGCTCCTGTTCTTCTTGGTTTTCCTCACTGGAAACCACCATTCTTCACCGGAGAAACCTGGTTTCTCCTCCGATCCCAGCCGCAGCCCTAATTCCTCTCTGGAGTGCTTCGGCGACTCGAACAACCGAAAGAAACAAACAGAATAAAGGTTAAAGCAAGTTTTCCACGAAGCTACATCCCAGCGAGCGACTATGAAAGGCAAACCTCGGTGAGATTTCATTCCAGATACATCAAGATCAAGGCAGATCCAACAAGAAAGCAGGCAGCGTGGATTCCACTCAAGAAAGATCAAGATCCAACGCCCAATTGGCGAAAGCACAATCGAGTGCTAGCATCCAACGGTGAGAGTAAAAGGCGCAATCCGTCGGAAAGCACCGACAATTCCCAGTAATACCAACTCGGCGGGTTCATTCCACTCGGTGACAACTCGAAAACCGGATCAAGACCCAGAGCGCAATTCAGACTATACCACCAAAATCGTGGAAATTTGAGCCACTTAATTAGAAGTGCATTCGTTAATTGCGTTAATCGCTAATTCCAGCAATTTCAAAGAAATAAGTTCATTATTAATTGTGCGATTAGTTGGTGCTTTGATTGTTGGTTTAGTTTTGCATCCGTTTGAAGTTTTGGAGAAGAAGAGCTGGTTGAGGTTCTCTGAGGGCCTTGAGTTTGAAGGGATTTGATTGTAGGTAGAGGATGAGGAAGCGAGATAACTCGGTGATCAAATTTGTTTACGGATTTTACAAATCAATCATCCTAAACGTATGTATTTATTATTCAAATATTAAATCATTATATTTAAGTGTATATTTATTTTTCTGAATCATTAAATCAGTATATTAAGTTAAAAATTAATTTTTTTTTGAAAAATAGGCAAAATTTTTAAACTAAGCATCATTAAAACGTTAATTAACGAAATAAGCAGATTTTTCCAAAAATTTAAATATAGGCACAGTCGCCGTTTAAGCGAGGCGGTAACGCTGCACCGGTCGGCCGCATACTTTGCGAATGTAATCAGTCGGTACGGTCCTTAACGGCGGTGGCTGAATTTATTAAATAAAAAAATTTTTGACACACTGCGCTTTTGATCATATCGCAATCGTTTGTTATCGGAATTCAGCAAACTTAGTATCGTTTGAATCGGCATGAAATTGTCCACGACTTTCATGTTAACCCGGAATTGAGATTGTGACGTCTTACATAAGAAATTTTGATGTATCTTAATTTAGTTGCATTTATGATTTAAATTTATATACATATATGACATGCACAAAAGGAGCCTTACATATAAGCTATATTTGTAAAATAAAAGAAAACTCAACTTAAAGGATAATTTATGATTCTCTCGCCGAATTTTTACATAATGACTATATTAATTTTTTATATGAGTATTTTTTTCTTTTTGATGTCGACCTATAAATTATTTGTTTGATTAGTAGACTTTGATCATATTAAAAATAGAAAAATAAATGTGTTGAATGCTTATTTTTAATTTTATATTTTTTTTTTGCAATTTTTTTTGCAATTAAAAATAGAAAAATAAATGTGACTAGAACAATGTACATCAAGGTAACATATAATCTACAACTACAGAGTATGCTAGAGTACATCTAATGACGGCGGTGTCTGCGTGGTGGAAGTGCATCACTCACGTGTGTAATGTCACGCGGTCAGGGGGGCCGGTCATAAGTGATCTTCTGATCGCGCACATCATCTTCACCTGGTCGATGGTATGCTCGGTGTCATCTAGAGGTGTAACATCGATATCTCTGCGATGGGCACTGAAAGTGTATAAATTTCTTGGATGCATCGTGGCATGTATCTGGATGGGTGAGGATACATGGAAGAGCACTGCACTGCCGGCTGAAATGGTGAACATGCCTTCACAGCTAAATACGGTGTGCTATAGGGGTAAGTGTATGGACGTCGGCATGGGCGATGGACACAGCATCGAATCGTAGCATGTGGTGAAACTATGACGCGCAAAGCGCTAACCGTGCATCTCTATACCCTATCGATATGTGCATGTCCTTATTAAGTTTCTGCATAATTCCTGTAAGTATTGATCGAATCTTTGGAAATCGAGTCCATATCTCTCCCAAAATAAGGCGAGAATATATCCTGTTAAGATATGTTCCCTCTGTATAGAAAAAAAAAATAATGTTGTATATTAAACATATAAATTTATGAATAACATAAATTTCATTTAACACTTACCATCAGTCTCTCTCCAGGAGCACGAGGGTAGTAGGTAGTCGGCGGTATGGTAGGAGCCCTGAGCATGTATAAGGAGGCCCAGGATCGATACCACCTCATATACCGACTCACTGCCGGGTCAACTGTAGGTGGAACTGCACCCACATCAACAATGGCATGGTTCGGCCTCCCAGCTATGTAAGGCGGTGGTAAAGCGGACCGGTCAACATCGACCTTTCCCGTCCATCGACTCGGAAATGAAGGATCAATAGGATCGGCATCAACTCGGGTGATAGCCGCTGTCGTAGAAACGCGATCGGGAGATACCACTCGATCGCTTCCAGATCAATGGAACCCAGCTAGCCATATCTCGACCAATACATACGCCACTCTAGTGCGGATCTCCGCCATAAGGTTCCCATATCACCTACATAGTCATTTAATAAATTTAAGGTCATGTATGAAATTTTAAAAAATAATAATAATAGTAGTCAAATGGTCATACCTGGCTCTGAAGCAAACCATCAAGCTCATCCCTGTACATTATGACATGAGCAGGTTTCATCTCCCTGCGGTAAGTCTCATTCCATCTACAACCAACACTCAAACCCTCCAACTGGTAGGGTACCCGAATGGGTCGACCAGCGTGTAAATGCTCCCGACCATACTGCGAGGTGCAAACATCCCGCCATGTTAGGTAAAGCGGTCTTGTTGCCTCATTCGACTCTCTATATAAGTGTGCCAACACGCGGCGATCCAATCTTGAACTTGCTAAATAATGTCGATCCTCTAGTAATGGCAAGTGCGGAGATGTACCTCGACGGCGTGTCGGCATGAGGAAGCATCCTAGTGAATAGTATATGCGCTCGACATGCCTCGACTCAACATCGGGAATGTCCAAATAAGAATCTCGAAGAATGTCCAAGCGTAGCCAGCGTAGCGGCATGCGAGGTCTGGCGTGTGCTTGCCCCATGAACGTAGATGTCGGATGTGGTGAAAGGGATCATGATATACTACATCGCTCCGGTGTCTACGGCTCGTCGCGGCGGCCATGCGCCATCGTCACCAACTCCAACGGTCGAACCTATAGCGAGGTCCATCGACACCTAGGATCATGGCTACATCCGCAATGATCTCACCAACTAGATGAAATGTGTTCGATCACGGTGACCATCGCTCCACCAAAGCGTAAGTAAGTGGTGATCTGTGCAGTCGCAAGCGAAACACGCTGTAATCCAACCTCTAGTCCATCCATGAATCGGGGCGTTAACGGCCATTCACGATCATAAGTAAATGTGAAGACTCGAGGGTCGTAGTCTACATAAGACAAAGTATTTGTATCATCTAAGATTAAGATAAAATGTAAACCAACTAACCATATATCACAAATAGTACAAGAACATACCAAATCGGGATGTGCGCTCTTATATGCCACGATGCTCGGATGCACCTCCGGTGGTGCGGGACCATAATCGACAGGGGGCTCATCTGTGCGGCGTCTACGTCGACGCCTAACTGCTCCTGTATCCTCCGTCGCCATACTACCTGAAAATTTATAATTGAAGGATTTAATATAAATATATATATATATATATTTTGTTTTATATGACATAATACATCCTTGTGTTATGAACATGCTTCGACTTCCACTTCAAAAATAAACAAAGAAAGAATTCAATAACTTACATTTAGGCGGTTCCACTTTAATAAAGAATTAAACATAAAATTTCTATAGTACATCATTCACCTTTTGACTTCAGAATAAATCAAGCTGTGAATGTATACAAATAGACCAAAAAGAAAAAATATACAACTTACATTCAAATAGCATCTGAATTTTTAACATCACATTAAAATTTTCACTATCATTAACTTTTTTTTTTAAAGTAAAATACATTTTTTTTATGTACAAGAAAAGTGCAATATATCTAATTATTAAACTTCAGTTATTATATATATGCAAATACATAAGAATTGTGTGGTATATATGCAAATCTTCCTAACATAAATACAACCATGAAAGGAAAATATGCTAATCTTATCACAAAACAATAGCATCACACAAAGAACAAAGAAGATAGCCAAGAAAAAGCATAATTAGTAAAAATATTGAATCCCCAACAACCATAACGACTCATCGGATAAAACCCTTCAAACTACAAATATACAACTTACATTCAACAAGGTTCCTTGAAAAGCCAAACAAACTATCAATCCATTAAGCATCGAGCCCAAATGTATAAGTTCATCTCGGATAAAGCGACGAGCTCCCAAAAGCAAGAGCACAAAAAAAATATCCCACAATGTAAAATTGAGTCTAAAAAAGCCATCATCTTTATGCTCAGATATCTTTGTAGGAAGCAAGTTCGTGTTTTGTAGGAACCATAATAACTTGCTACTAAATTCTTATAATTTTAATATCTTAATAAACACAACATGCCAACAATCGATGAAGTGAAATGAGCAATTTTACTTGCATGAAAACTATATCGATCTCAAGTTCTCCACCCGGTTCAATTTAAAATCACAATGAATTAAACTTAAGGAAAAAACATTTATCCGAATATGTAATTCTCAACCGGTATCACATTCCAAAATTGAGAATAATTAATACACGCCAAAACTTCATTACATAATTTGACTACACCGGGAAAAACCAATTCACATATCGTAGTAAGATACTTGAAAGCGAAAAAGTACAAATATAAAACTAATGTCGCTTTTTTGGACAAGTAGCCTATTATGCCCATTTTTGCATATACCACATATTACATTTTGTTCGTTGTATGTTCTCGTCCATTGTATTTGTATATCGCCGGGTCCTAGGCCTACCATTGCCACAAACATGGTCTGTTAGGATTATTGCTATGAATGCAACGTACCGTGAACCTCGACTTATTAGAATCACATGTCACATATTGGGTGCTATTTCTGATTGACCATCCCTGCACTGTAAATTTGAGGTGTCCCTTGTCATGGAAACACATTCCCTCAAGTAGGTCTGCTGGAATAAAGTTATCTTCCAGGAAAATAGAATTTGATTGGAGACCATCAAAGTTTAGTTCTTCATCCCATTGTTGAGTTGATTGACAAGCTTGGACATATTCGTTGTTAGTAAACATGTGTTCCTCAGGTGTTTTGTTAGAATATTCTCTTAATATCAGGTTGCGATTTGGATAATTTTCTTCACCTATCTCACCCTCACTATCATCGTATCGACTTCGTTCGGGCATTGTTTGATCCCTCATCCCCGGTTACGGAGGAGCCACCTCATCATGGTACTCATCCATGTTCGAAGTTGAAGCAATATCGTCCGGATAGGAGGTCGGTATGTCTACATCTTGACATATAAATATAGTGTTCTAGGTTAATGTGAATGTTTGAAGATAAACAAGCAGTTCTAACAAATTACCTATGATGTGATCCTCGTGGCTGTAAGTGGTGTTCAGAAGTTCCAATTGCCTGGAATTCATCTACGGCATAATCATGCGCTTGATCGATAATTTGTAGCAATTCACTTTCAACATACGACAACGAGTGCGATTCTTTGCATTGATGGTGATTCGCGAACTTAGTCATCGATAATTTTGTAGCAATGAAAGCTACGAAACACATAATTGATCTGACGGTGAATCAATGTTCAATGACCGCATGATTCGATCTTGAACATTGTTAAAATTAGCGAGAAATTAATATGGGGACGATTTTCCCTCCGGTATCGTAGGAAAAAATCATCACGGCCGCTAAGTTCCACCATAATACACGCATTACGCTTGAACTCATTTTGAATCAAATATTTGTACACGAAGTGGAAATCTTTGAATAGCAGACTTGTTCTAGTTAGCTAAATTAATAGTTATCTTGTAAAATACAAATGACATCAAATATTTGTACCAACTCCATGTCCTCTATTATGGTGAATTACATGAAGAAACTATAAATGAAACTCTAGAATGGATATATCTCTTCATCAACGACTATTTGATACACAATTTAGATGAATGGATCAAAAATTGCACAAAAAATAAAATTTACATACATAACACAATTCTTATGCATCTAAATATCTAACACTTACAATTTGATATTTAAAAATAAATCACTTTGTCTATGAATAAAATTTATGTATTATTTATATAAATATGAAAGTTTAGGTGCTACATATGTTATATATAAGAATTGTGCTATGTATGAACGTTTATATAAGAATTGTGTCTGTGTTATTTTACTTTTTCTATGTAAATGGTGCTATCATAAAACTACTTCAAAAAATGAAATAGTTTAAAACCTTCATCTTTCTAAATAATACATAGAATAATACATTTATGCAATAGTTTCAAACCTTCATCTTTCTAAATAGACATAGAATGAAACACTTTATTCATATCTGAAAATAAATAACAAAAGACAAATGACTGAAAAGCGTGGAGCAAGAACAATGGAAAGGAACAATTTGCTAGCATCTGCAATGAAGGAAGATATATATGAAATAAACTCACAAACCGTAATAAAAGGGGACAAAAGTAGAAAGATAGATTAAAGGGATCTTGTGAAGCTTACCAAACCTGTTATCTCATTCTGATTCAAAAATAGGCACACAATAATAGCGCACCATTATAGCAAGATTTTATGAGAATACAAAAGAAACTTGTCATAGTTTTAATCTAGAATTTTGTAACAACTCAATCAAAAGTGAAAGGGATCAAGTGAAATACAAAAAACAACATTCACCTTCCATAAAATTCATTTATTCCTAGTATTTCAATCTTAGTTTTTCAATTATCATAAGCCACTATAACTATCTTAAACAAAATACAGAACCGCATAATTCTTTATTTTTCTAATGTACACTTCTCATGAAAATGGAAGAGTTGTTTTTTTTTTTTGCGATAACTTAATGTAGCAGGTTCTATCAAGCATCTCAAAGTTTTGATAGCCTAGACACAAAACAAAAGATAGACAGCTTGAAGGTCAGCATTATCACAAGGCTATGGATGGACAACAATTAAAGAACAGTTCCTTTAAATAAAGTATCATTTCAAATCTTATGGAACCAAAAAAATAAAATAAAATAACACACACACATACAAGGAACATCCTAAAATAAGAACAAAACACAAACTTAAAACCATAAAACACAAAATCCAAAAGAGGGCGAATGACTATAACCTAAACAACAACAAAAATAAAAAATACCAAGAAACAAGAACAAACACCTATTACCCTAAAGCGAGATACACAAAATTAGTTAGATCCACAATATATATACCTAAATATACTAAAATACATATCACAAATGTATATTATATCACTCGTTTATTTTGAAAGCGAAAAAAAAAAAAAAATACCTTTTCCCAAACTTCACGGATCCACGGTGCGAGATCTGGCGGTGGCGTGAATCAGCCTACGGCGGGATGCGGTGGCGGTAGAAGCGGCGAAGCGAGCGACGTCGGTCAGTTGTGAGGAGAATGACTAGAGAAGAGAGATCGGGATCCCGATCTCTCGGATCGGGGTTTTTTTAAAAAAAAATCGATTTCGGCCAGTCGCCGTTTAAACGGGCGACCGATCGTGCCGGTTTCCGTTAAAATGACAGGCAAACTCTGATCGCCGGCGTTAAGCGTCTATTTTAAATTTTTGAAAAAAACTGCTTATTTCGCTAATTAACATTTTAATGATTTAAATTTTTATTATAATTTTAATAATTAAAAAAAAATGAAGATAGAACAACATATTAACATTATTAATATTTTATCTTATATATGTATATATAATTGATAATATTATTATTTTCCTCCAAAATATTTGCCACTATATTAGCTTAATATTTTTGAGCTTTTATTGTTAAAGAATAGCGGATATAGTAAAAATTTATATCCATTAGTTAAAGAATTAAGATAATTCGATTTTTTAATATATATATATATATATATATTAGATTTATTAGATTTATCATACTTGTTGCAGGCTAGAAAACTAATTGCGGTAGAGTAAAAGTATTTGCCTTAAACGTTGTGAAATCAAGCACGTATTTAAAAGTGAAACAATAAAACTCTAGAATTTTTACGTGAAAAATCTCAAAACGAGGGAAAAACCACGGGGCCTAGCCCAACAAAAAGCTTCTACTATGTATCTGTTTCAGAGTATAAGATCTTCCCGATACCGGGATTACAAAATTGTATATGAGAAAAGAACAACAGCTATGTGACAACGATCAGGTTGTAACGATTCTTAGTAATGCGAAGATGGTGAAGCTGTGCGGGCAATCACCGGTAAATGTGGGGAACAATTCTTGCGGTAGAAATCAGTGAGCTGGTAGAAATCGAGAATGATCATGGTAGAAGTCATCATGATGGAGAAGAGATTGTGGCAGGATGAGCAGCGGCGATGGTGGTTGGCAGGTCAGTGGTGGCACGATTGTGCTTGGAGGATCTTAGAGCTCTCTCCTCTTGCTTTCCCCCATATGAGGAATGAGAGCTATTTATAGGTGGAGGAGTGGCATCTGTAAATACATGCAAAATCCAAACCACTCCACTTCATCGGACTCACTGATGATCCCTTTGATCATTTGATGTATTTTAAATATTTGAATGCTCAAATGAAGTGAATTGTAAGATCTTTGGCTTGTTGGAACTCATCGAGGCCTTTCGATTTAATAAACACTCCATATTTGAGAGCTTTTAGAAATTTAAGCGATGTCTTAAAGTTTCCGATGATATTTTAAGTCTTGATCTGGCCAGGTTTGATTTCGATCGGTTTCTTTGCATCAAGATTCGTGCTTCGACTAAAGAAATTTTCAGGGTCATATCAATACTTAAAAAAATATAATATACATGATATGTTAATAAAACTCTACTTAGACGTGAATCTTGATATCGAAAACAATCTTTTGAGTCGAAACTACCAAAATCAGCGGTAAAATATAATTGAAAATCAACAAAAACCCTTCAGAGCTTCTCCTTCACCGGCGGCAAGCTTCCTTGGCGGGAGGTCTGGTGGTGGCGAACTTCCTTGGCCCGACGGCGAGTCGCGTGGCGGCAGACGAGCGAAGCGGTTGGATGGGGACGGGAAAGAACGAAGAAAAAACCAAGAGAACGAGCCCTCAGTTTTTCGTTTCGGCCCTAAATTAAGGGTAGCGTCGGTCCTTATCGGCTGGTGGCTATTTTAATTTTTTTTTATAGCCTAATTAGCTAATTAAGTTATTAATTAGGCCTAATTTGAAAATTAAGCCCCATGGTTGAGTTTTTCAGGAGATTGTGGCTGCTGAGAATTTTCTCTACTGTGTTGGAATTCTGATGGAATTTGCGGCATTTGTGAGGCTCTGGATCAAATATCCGAGGGTTCGTCGTCCCTATCGAATTCCGATGGGGACTTTGGGCTGCGCTCTGATGCTGATACCGCCGTCGGCGTTGGGTGTTTGTTGTGCTGGCTTTCTCTTCTCTGAAGATTGTGCTGATCAGTTCGGGTGCTTTGGTTGTTGGTTTAGTTTTGCATCCCTGTTTGAAGTTTTTGGAGAAGAAGAGCTGGTTGAGGTTCTCTTGAGCTTTTATTGTTAAAGAATAGCGGATATAGTAAAAATTTATATCCATTAGTTCAAGAATTAAGGTAATTCGATTTTTTAATATATATATATATATATATATATATATATATTAGATTTATTAGATTTATCATACTTTAAAAAATATAATACTACTAGTTGAAGCATGAATATTGATATCGAAAGCAATCTCATTTTGAGTCGAAACTAACCAAAATAAAACTTAAAATATAATTGAAAATTTTGAGATATCAAATATCTAAATAACTCATAAATATGTGTGTTTATAATCAAATAGAAGCGTCTTGTGAGCCTCTAACAAGCCAAGATCTTTAATTCGACTTTGTTTGAGCATTCAAATACTTAAAATGTATGAGATGATCGAATGAATCATTTCGAGTCATCCGATGAAGTTGTTTAAATGTTATATATATTTATAGAAATATCACTCACATAATCTATAAATAATCCCTAATTCTTCATATGAGGGGACCCAAATTAAAGAAAGTGAGAGAGCTATGAGACTCGAAGAATCTCAATGTATAATCAGGCCATAGATAGGCCGTCGTCGGATCATCACCGACCATCGCCAGCCGCTGCCGTTGGCCACCATCGCCGGTCCTCGCCGTCAAGCCACCACCACCGATCATCCCGCCTCAGATTGCCATTCACCATTCTTGCTTCCACCAACCATCTTTCGATGGTTTTTATGGGATCATTATTATCTCAGACCGTCATTTATTCCGTAAAGCTTATCACAAAACTTACTATTGTAAGCTATGATTTTCTAACTTTAGAGAAAGGATAATAATTATAACAAAGCTCATATAATAAAATTATTTCTAAATAAGCTAGACCCCGTGAATTTTTCCTTATTGGATTTTACACGTAAAAATCTTGAGGTCTTTTAAATTTTTTTACTGTGTGTGCAGAACTTTTGTGCAACGCTAATACATCGAATTCTCCTAATCTACGGACCCGAATCTTCCTGCACGCAACAAGACATAAAAAGTTTATGATTGTTCTTTTTAATTTCCTATAATTAAATAAAAGTATAAATAAATGTTAATTAGGTGTTAATTATGTTACTTGGTGAGATTTAAATATTATTGAAAAATATTTGATTTTATTTATCTAATTAGTTATTTAATATTCTCATATATATAATTCATTATTAAAAATGATATGAAATAAATAATTAAATTACTATTTAATAAGTATTTTATTTAATTTTAATGAGCTATTTGATAAAAAAACAAATGATTATATTCATAAATTATAAATTAAGCAATATTCAAATTTGTTTATTTATACTATAATTTTTAAAATTTATATAATTATGTAAATAATTGAAAAGCAAAAGAGAATTTATATTTACGACTATTATGCTGCTCGCTTGCAGAAGGTTGTGTAGTGCAAAACCTTGGTTTTCGAAGGCGGTGAGCGAGCGAAGTCCATACCTTGCCCTGGAGATGGGAAACCCTCGAACTGGCTCGAAGAGAAACGCAGGGGCCGACTCTGAGGTACATGCTGCAGCAAGGGCCGGCGATCTCCGCGCAGTTGAGTCGATTTGCAGTTCCAATCCCCTCGCGGTCAATTCCAGGGACAAGCATTCTCGAACTCCGTATCCATCTCTAGCCCCCTTTGTGTATTACCTTTTTTTTTTTTTTTTTTTTTTCCGAGCTCCTACTGAGTACTTTGTAGAAACAGGAATCTTCTACAGGGTTTTAATTTGAGGTTTTGTTTTATTCGCTTGATTTCTTCTGCTTTCTTTTTTCTAGGGGTTTTACTGGCACTAACTGTACCGTGGATTCAAGCATGCATGCTGATGATTTGTTTCTCTTAGGTGTAATTTGGTTGATTGAAATTAGGAGTCATGTTTTGAAAAACAATTAATTTACTAGATTTTATTTATTTTTGGATTCGATGTAGCAAAAATCAACATTTCTTTTTCAACTCTACAAGCACATTCAAAATCCAACTTATTTGATGATTGCAATTTCACATACAAGATGAGTGAAAATTGAATAATTGCTTTATGTGTCTGCTTTTTCTTATCAAGTGTTTGCAATTATAACTTGCTTGAATGCCTTCATACGGATCAATGAAAAAAAAAAAAAATTTGTAAAATTGGAAATTCTATGATTGAATTCATGCAAAATTAGGAAGGATTACACAACTTATGTTATTTGATGGTATTAAGAAAAATAAAAAAGTATTTTTCGTCAGGAGGGTATTATCGCGAATCCAATAATACTCTTGAAGAAGAATGCATAATATGAAATATATGAACCATTGCCACTGTTATTGAGTTGATGTGATGTTATTAGGGTAGATTGATGTTGGGACTTGATGTGATGTTATTAGGGTGGATTGATTTTGGATACAATTATGTAATACATCATCACTTGCCTTGTTTGTACTTATTTGGGTATGACAACATGTGCTTCATTAGGATTGATAATGTAATGTATATGTAATCAAGTGATGTTTTATTTAGAGGATTCTTTTATCAAAGATTTTTCTTTCACGAAATGTTCATAATTGATTTATTTTTATTACATTTAGATTATAGTCCTTTTTATTATTTTTATTAATGCATTTTTTTTATAAATACAAAATACTTGTAAGACAATTATACTAATATGAATATGCTTGTAAAGGAATTACAATAATATGAATGCATCAAAGTGTATTCTATCCGTCCTCTCTCCAAGGATTGTTTTGTCCTCCCACTTTTTTATTGACCAACATTCTGCTCCATAACTCATTGTAGATTTTACCATCATCTTATAAATTTTCTCTTAAGTCTAAGCAGTACTTTTCTATCACACAACAGGCAGGTGCATTCCTCCAATTTAACCATTCAACTTGAATTCTACTGATGACCCAGTTAGAAGAGTAGATGTATTAGATTTGACTTTTGTTAAGAAAGGTAGAGGCAGACTTAAGAAGACTTGATTAGGTAGTATAAATAGTGATCTTTTTATATTAGAATTAAAAGAGAATTTGACACTTAATAAGACACAATTGAGAAGAATGATTCATGTTGCTGACTCCATGTAGTGTGATAAAGGCTTATTGTTGTTGTTTCTTTCTCCGGGCCTCTCTTCTCTTTGGCTAATTCTTGTTTCATTTCTTGTTTCCATCTGATTGCGGAGGATCTCCACAAAATTTTTTTAGGATTTTTGGAATATTTAGAATGTTTTAGAAGTTTCTGAATTATAATATTGATTTTTTACTTTTCTACACTCGGTTTCATTATCAAAGGTCTTACCTTGAACCCTTCTTTTTTGTGGAAATTTTAGTTCATCTATGGTTTCCTTGCGATCAACTTTAGAGAGACTATATCACTATGGCCATTATTAGTTTTGTTGGTTTTGTTAAGTTTTGATTGTTTTGTCAAACATGACTAGTCTTCAACTCAAGAAACAAAAAAAAGTTATCAAAAACTCTTTCAAGCAATTTCTTTGATCAAACATTACCTGGCCTTGTTCATTTTGATATAAAGCTAACCTTCTTCATAACACATTGGAGTTTAGATTGTGTGGGTTCCGAAATTTGCCCCCGACCTCTTGATGAAAACGAGAGTATAGATTTAATGCTGAACGAAATTTCAACAAGCAGATGATTGTTTGTAGTGGATAAATAAGACACTACCCAGAGATTTCGCCCTAATTTGGTGAGGAATTTAGATCTGGTTCCAGGTTTCCTATAGGCGCATGCACCTATAGTTAATTATCCCTCCTCAATCAGTGAGAAAGAACTTTCGATTAAGGCTAGTCATTAGATCGCTAATTGCTTAGCGTATAATAACAACAATTCAGATTTGAAATTTAATGAAATTCATCATTTTCTTTATGCTTGGAGCATATGGTTCGGGGAATGATGACGCACTCGATCAAGATCCTATTGTTTCGTCATCTCGAGCTGTTATGATCTCTGGTCCACTTAGTCAGAGGTGGTGGTCGACCCAACCTGACCGAAGGATCCTTATCAGCAGCCATGGGTTGCATCGTCTTAGGAGACCTTGTGGACTAAGATTGATATTTATAAAATGGGATAATCTTAAGTCCACCATAGTTAACAACGAGCTTTATGCCCTACTAGGTATACCCTATGATCCACAACTCAGAGGGGTAGAAAATTATTGGGGAGCATATATACGTTGGCCGTAATTTAGCGGGCTCTTATAACCACTCGGTTAGAGACTCTGTCGTACTCTTTATATGTAGCTTCTAGCACCAGACGGGGGATACCGCGTTCTTCTTGGTGTAGAATGTTTTGAGTTTGAATATAGTAGTATACATAATATGACATTAGCTTCTTTTGTGAGTTTGAGTTAATATTAAATTTGTCACTCCCGACAAATAATTGCGGAAGGGGGATTGATGAGTTTATTATCATTATTTTTTATGATGAATTTTCATTTAATTAATTTTCTTATATTAATTTTTTTTGAATATTTGTAGTTGATAGGAATTTCACTTAACAATGAAGATTTTAAAATTTTTTTGATAATAGTAAACCCCTCCGGTTGATATTCTCAATCAACACAACCATCATCGGGATAAACCTTGTCAACTCAGCTCTTTTGTTAGCAGAGGATCGGGTTTACAACTTGCATTTAGAAATTTAAATTTGAGATACAATGATTTAAAAAATCTGAATAATAGTAATCCCTCCGGTTGAAATCTACGCTCGCCGCAACCATCACTGGGGAAGTTAATTGATTAAATTGAATGCATTTGAGCACTTTAGGCCCTGTTAATTTTGTTTAGCTCCTAACAGAGGATCAGATCTATATGTTAAAGCTCGTAGTTGTATTTCACGACTTTGCAACCAAATATCTTGTGTTTCAAAAATATATTTTTATTTTGAAAATTTAATGATTAATTCTTTCAAATATTTGTATTTTTGAGGTTTAATTATGAATTTGTAATATATTCTTAATACAAAATAAATTATAAATTTATTTATTTAACCCGCGCAACATCCTCAGACACCTTAATTTAAATATTTAACACTGTGTCGGGGCACATGCATGTATTTAATAATTTTAATTAATTCTATTTCTAAATTATTAGATTAATTTTATTTTTTTGTTTAATCCCAATTTAGCATGCACAGCCTTTTCAGACATTAAAATTTGCATTCTAAATCCCTTTGTCCGAGCACATGTAGGTATTTTTATGTTAGGTAATTTCATCCAATTAATTAAATTATTGATTTTGAAAATCATAATTAGAATATAAATTTTCTAATTTTTGGATTTAATGATGCTCTTTAATTCGTGCAGAATTTAATTTATTGCCGCATTCTGTCTGCTTGTATGAAGAATTGCAGATCCGATGACGATTTACTTTAAATTTTCAAATGGTGCATTATGCCCTCTTGCACTTGAGTATTGCGGGTTCGATGGCGAATTACTTTATATTTTCAAATGGTGCCTTATGCCTGCTTGCTCTTGAGTATTACCGGTTCGATGGCAAATTACTTTAAATTTTCAAATGGTGCATTTTGCCTGCTTGCACTTGAATATGCGGGTTCGGTGGCTGTGGGCTCCGAAAATTCGCCACCGACCTCTCGACAAATATGAATGTGAAGAGAGTATGGTTTGAAGTGTCGGTGTAACTTTCGATTAAGGCTAGTCGTTAGGTCGCTTAATGCGTAGCGTATAATATCAGCATATGGAGTTTCAAAATTTAGATTATGAAATTCATCATTTTAGCTTAAACGGGATGGTTGAGGGAATGGTGACGTGCCCGATCTAGATCCCATGGTTCCATCATCCGAGGCGGTCATTAATTACTTAATGAGTGTAGTCGGCCGATCGAAGGATCTTTATCATACATGAGTTCGTCGTCAAGAAATTCTCAGCGCAGGGTGGTGTTTGTCAGGAGACAGGCTTAAGTTCATGAGAGGATGTTTGCCTATCAGTATACTATGATTCACAACTCCGGCGGCATTAGGAACATCTGAGTTACGATCTTGATCATAATATAATAGAGTCGAGCGATCGAGAGGACTAAATTAATGCTTATTTGTGGGCTGTCTGCCATGATCAGAAGGAGACCGTACTTCTTGTGAGATTGATTGAGTGAGCATGGTAGAGCAACTTGATTTGATATTATTCATTTGTGGTAAAGTTTTCTTAATTTTTTGCAACAAATTGTGGAAGGTGGATAGATTGAGTTTGCTTTAAGCTTTTAGTGATTAAATTTCATTTAAACAGTTTTTTAGAGATTAATATTTAATTTGAGTTAATTTGATTAATTTAAATATATTTAAGAGTTTTAGATTCTCTATTTAATTATGAGCGTTAGATTTCTTGTCGGAGATCAGTTCTGATATTTCATTTGATTTGAAAATCTTATTATATGTTTTAGGTTTTGTTAGCAGGATCTAATCACTAAATCGAAAACAACCCGTAGCGACATCCCGAACAATTTGAATTTAACATTGATGTAGTAGGCTCAGTGTATTTGAGAACGCTTTAATTAACGCCCTCTTTTCGCTTGTATAGAGTATTGTGAATCCGGTGGCGTTGATTTCAATTTTATATTTGCAATTTTGAATATTGCGGCTTCACTTATATCTTTTTCAATTTAGCTTATTAAATGTAAGCCTTGTTGCTTAATTCACGCTTGAGCGCATTTGTATTTTACTATCGACTTAATATCGTGAGATCTTGATTATAAATCCATTTAAATTTTTACTTAGATCATTCAAAGTGACATATCGTAAGAATTATATTCATGGTTATTGACTATGAATCAAATTCTTTATATGTTTCACTTAAACTTTCACGATACTTCTCAACTTATTTAGTATGAATTAAACTATAATTAATTTGTTAATCAAGCTTTGCTATGTTTGTTATTGTTCACGGATATTTGGAATTATCAGTGGTAAATGTCGTTTATGTTAGTTGGTGAAATATCAAAATCCACATTTGCTCACAGGTAAGTCATCGAGTTTCACATTCGCTCTCCAAATTTGATTGTGTTCAATTGAAATCATTTTTAATTCGCTTGAAATTAGTTATAATAACTTTAATATTTATTATGTGAGCCATTTAATTTGTGCTTGCAAGTGGATTATCAATCCTTTTTTTAATTATTTCAATACTTGAATGTTCATTGAAAGGTTGTATGGTTGTGTTTTTAAGCAAACTATCATATTCCCTATAAGTGTTTGTATTTATTTTATGCATTTGTAACACATTTGTTATACTCAAAATTTTGATTTAAGTCTTTCATTTTAATTCCATTTAGACTCTTTGATTATCTCTTTTTCATTTTATTTTCTAAGTCTAAAAAAATTGACGAAATTTCGACGGCCTCCTGGCGGCATCCTCGTATAGGGGGATGCATCGGGAGTGTTTTGGATTTTTCGGTACGTCCTCATGAGCTTAGCGATTGGTGTGTCCATGACACCGGCCGTTTTCCACTACGCTTATGGCGGGGTTTTGAAACGCAAAGAGAAATGCGGTCTGATATGTCATTCCATTTTTTTCTAAGTCTAAATTAGACAAAATTTAGCATTTCGTCAGGGGGTAATCTGCGGATGTTACTTACTCGGTATGCCCCATGGCGTAGTGGCGGTGTCGCCATGTCGATTTTCGTCGTCGCCTCGTAAGCCGACGGACTTTCAAACCTGAAAGCACATGTATATATATATTCACACATCCACATGTTTTTTTTTACGTGCATTGATGATCAAGCGGGGTTAGCGTCGAAAACCAAGAGAAGAACCCGCCTTGGTGTTCTTCTCTGACAAGAAGGGTCGGAAAGGGGATGGAAATGAGAGACGATGCCGGAAACCGAAACACAAACATGTATATATGTCCACATTCATACATCCCACATGTTCCGACTCTTTTTACGTGCATTCAATGGCAAGTGAGCAGGTTAAATGTCAGAAAGAAGAACCCGCTCATGTGATGTTCTTCCATTACGATAAAGAGAAGGGTCCGAAGGGGATGGAAATGGAGGCATCTGAACCGAAAGAAGAACCCTCATGACGGTGTTCTTTCCGGTTCTGTGGCAGTTGAAGAGGTATCTGAGGAATGTCGAATCGAAAGAAGAACCTCATGATGGTGTTCTTTATTCCAGCTACTGAAGAAATATCTGATGTCACGGCCAGAATCCAAAATGACGGCTTAGTTCAATGGCGAAAATTTTAGATTTGCAAGTGGAATTTTCCGATTTTTGGCAAAAGAAGTTTTGTTTGAGAGGAGTTTTGGTGGGAGAAGAAAAAGGAAGAAAAAAGAGGAGGAAGAGGGAATTCGGCTAAGGGAAAGTGAGGGAGAAAGATAATGATTTTCGGATTAGAATGAAAATGAAATTTCATAAATGAAATAAAATGGAAAAAGAAGAAGGAGAAGGAGGATGTTCAATTTGGAGGAGGAGAGAAGAGAGCTCAGTTTAAGAAAGAAGGAACATCTTCATTGGAGAAAGCTTTATCATTAGAGCAGATTTCGAGCGTCAAATAATCAGCAAGAAGTCTGCTTCTGTCAGCGTATTAAATATGATGTGAGAAGTGAGGGTTGGGTTATTAAATATTTAATTAAATATCAATTATGAGTTTTATGCCAGAACTCATATAGTCAATATATATGTCAATCTTAGGATTGTCGATATTAGCATGTCGATTTGTTTTATGATGGCCGTTTGGTTTGGCGTCAAATAAATTTCAGCTCAAAATATCGTCACGCTTTTGACCACATTTTCATGCAAATTTGTTTTTGAGTGAACAGTTTCTGGTAGATTTAATGTTTGAATGTCAATTTAAATGAGCGGAAATCTTTGTGCTCGGCGTCTCTATATATATGCGTATCGTTGAACTTCGATCGCTTGATCAATTGCTCATAAAGTTGTGTAGTATTTATATTCAACGATTTCGCGTAATGGCGAAGTCGTTCGTGTCGGAGGTCATTTGGATTGATTTTGGCAGTCGGTGCATTTCGGTCGATTCTTTGTCACACCCAATTTTTTCAAAATTTTGTTCGTCGAATTGGCGTGGATAGTCTCGTTTGATAGTTTTCGATGTTTCGAAGCTAACGGCGACGGTTTGAAACGGTGGTTGGACGTCGTCGCTCTTTCCCGATATCGCGTCATTGATATCGATCGACGATCGGTTGATATGGGTAATGCGATATTTATATTCGATCAATTTCGACATTTTGAGCGTGACAACGAAGCGTTCATCGATCGGTCGTTTCGACCATTTTCGGTGGCGTCCCAGTGCATTTTAAGCTCGATTCTTGTATTTGACCGGTCCGTCAATTCGACTTGAATTGACTCGACTTATGACACATATGTGGAGGTCAACAATGATGATAATTTTAAGCTGTGAGGGAGCGCCGGAGGAGAGTGTAGCAAGGTTTTCGGATGCGGAGAGGAAAGACGAAGAGGAAAAATTGAAAAAAAAAACCCAGCCCAGCTCTTCCTTTCGGGTGAGGCTAATATTAGATTATGAAAAAAATTGTCTTTTTCCTCCACTAACTTGATGAAAGGACGAGAGAGTTATGGAGTTAGTACAAACGTGGATGCCAATTAATTACTTTGAGATTAGCAAAAGAAAAGAAACAGATTTATAACTTATTGCATATATTATAACATGTTATACATTAATAGGATCATATATATATATAAAAAAACAAATTATGTCATTATTTATTTTATTTATCTTAAAGATTATTGTCATTTGCATCCATTTGTGAGTCAACAATTGCGACAATTCAGAATTAATTTTGGCAGGACTTTCTTTCCATAGTTTGTGATTTACTTCATGCTTAAACAAATTGGTTATCGGAAGTTCTGGATTCATAAGTGCATTAACTTCACCGTCAATTGTGATGATTCATATTCAATTTCATATGATTTTGCATCCATGGCTTGCTATCGCTTCATACTCAACCAAATTAATCATCAGAGGCTTGACTAAGCATATTTAGATGTTTTGGAAGCATCGGTGTAGTATGTTTCATAAACCGACACCATTTAGGCAGTCCCTTGTCATGCTCACTTGATTCAAACTATGAAATTAGTGTAGAGGTCAACAGACTGATCTGTATCTTTGCTCTTGAAGTGAGAGGGACGGATGGTTTTTCTAGCTCTTATAGTTACATGCAGATCATATTCAGATTTCTTTTTAATGTAAGAGTACTGTTACACCTCCCTAAAAAAACTTATGCAAAAAATTATTGAGGGGTCCACGTTGTTAGACAAACCAATCAATTTACAGAGTGTGTCATACATTTTTATTTGGGGAATATTTTTATTGATTAATCCAATCGAAAGTAATATCACTTGAATTTAAACGTAGATTTTTTGGGGGGAGTTTGACATTTCTATTATTGTCTTTGGGGTAGGATTTTCTACTTAAATGTAATTGGAATTGGTACTAAGCACTGATTGGTTACAAAATAAAGTTTTTTATCTACCTAAGCAACTGTTCATAATTTTAAATGTGAGTTATGATTAAATTCATGTGGTTTGGGTCTTAGGATAAACTTTAGACAAGACATTCACAGAACTCTAATATCAATAATAAGTTTGCTAAGTTTTTCTCTTGTTTGAAATAATATGTTTAAAAAATTATAGTTCTTTTTGAATCAGATTCTTTTTATGATTATCTATGATGCAATGCATAAAATTCAAAGAATTATCAATTAACGCATTATTAAAATCATTAATTTTTAGGGCATTTACATACATACTACACAATTCTTATCTATTTATATATCTTTACACCTAACCTTTAATATTTAAGATTACATCAAAAATACCGTCATTATTAATTCTTTAAAAGTGAAATGCATCTTTCATGCATAGAAAAAGTTTTATATTTATAAATATCAAAGTTTAGGTGCTAGATATGTAAATTTCTAAGAATTGTGTGCTTTGCATGCAAATTTTCTTTAATTTTATTATTGATTCTGTGAACATCCTTAGAATCATTGATTTCACCATCTTCCTTCTCTATATTTTTATGCAAGTTCTTACGTGGAATCAGTTTTGGACTTTCATTAGCATAATAATCAGTTTTTAAAACTCCAAACATGCCTTTGTAGAGAAGTTAGATGCAGATGGTTTTTTTCTAGTCCTTAAAACTATAATGTTACTATGTGCTCAAAATCTAATGCATGTTGAAAGTAAGCTCAAATTTTGAGATATCCATATTTTAAACTTTGGATTTTTTGTTGGGGAATGGCCGCACTAGTAAGGTAATCGCCCTTGTGTTTGTTGCCAATGAAGATCATAATTGATTGGGTCCATTTAAGGTGGCTTTGCTATTTAGCTTGTACTTTCATAATTGTCGATCGATGTTGGCATGAATGATTGCTTCATGGTCAGAGGTGGCTTTGAAGAAGAAGCTTCTATTGAATGTCATTCCGCGGTTTATTATTATCACAGTTAAGATGTGGGAAGAACTTAGTGACTCCGGAGGGATGGAAAGATCAGAATAGATGATTTTGATATCAAGTTGAAAAGTGAGTACAAGAGTAAAAGACTTGTAGAAACAAAGAAAAAAATTTGTTTTGCTTATTCCATTGAACAAGTTGGTGGCCCCCTATTTATAGAATTACAAGTACAAATTATGTGGATAAAGTACAATTCTTAAGAATTATAAGTAACATGATATTAGCTCTCTTAAAATAAGCAATTATCAAAATAGTGGATCACTTTAGTTAGTGGTCTTTCCTGGGCTGAAGAGGTGAAAATGGCTGATGGTAACTGCACGTCCAAAGCACAAGTTACAACAAGAATTCTTTCCATAGGAAAATGGTTTTGATTATTGTTTCATTTATGTTTTATTCAGATATTCCTAAACTAGCTCTTGGATTATTGTTCACCATTTAGATTGATTTCAAATTGACTTCCTGAGGATCAGCAGCCATAATGTCTCGTATATTTTGTGACTGATAGCTGTCCACAATCATCCATGGATTCAGAAATTTCACATCTTAACTTGTGCAATTGACTCCATCTTTGCAAATCTAACTTTTTATTCATTTGACATAGTTTGTTCTTCAAAGAAGTTATTCAAATATAGCGCCCAATCAATAACAATTTTAAGATCAATTTTTCTATCATAATCAGGCATCTCAATTTCGATTTTTTTCAATGTCATTATCTACGATAAAATTTTGGCATTTATAATTTTCATAAATCTCATCGTTAAATATACTAGATTGTTTATCATGATGGTTTTTGCGACCCCTATGAGAATTAATATATAGTTGAATGGGACTATAATTGTGATTGGAATCTATTTCAAGCCAACTTGCCGCAACCTGATTAGTTTTTGCAGTATTAATTTACATTTTGATCATACTGATGTCATCTTACAGATGATTTTGTTATTTAATAGTTTAGTTTGCCTGTTTGTAATTCGCAAGCAGCATAGCGAGAGCATCCTCTGAATGCCATACATTCAACACACCCATATAAGATTGAAACTTGGAATCTAAATTTTTTTAAAATAAAAAATATTGTTTTTGCATGCCTAAATATCACATTTAAAGGTCAGCACATTTACTGAAATTTTTTGGATTCGTGTCCTAAGTCCAGAACTTATCTTATTCTCATAGGTCACAGGCACACCAACATTACATGCATCTCTTGGATAAATAATGATTGAATTTACAAAATATACTAAAACTGCAGAACAAATATTACATCATATATTTTGTATAAATTTTTTAGATAGAGACTTAGAAAAAATACTTTTCACCTCATTTTAATTCACCTTTGATTATATTCCTTGTTCCGTAGATCTTCTGATCAATGAAAAGAAAAAGTAGCATCTTTAGTATGATAAAAAATTGATCTCAAAATTTTAAAATAAAGAAAAATGTTTCCTTGATTTGAAGATTCTGACTGACATTGGAGACTCCATCTTGCTGCTTGGTCCGGGCACGCTGAGATCGTAAGTTATCTCTGCAAGTGCAAGGCTGATGTAGGAGCTTCTGCCATGGATGATACTTCTGCCATCCATTTTGCTTCTCAGAAGGGTCATGTTGAAGTTGTCCGAATCCTGCTTTCTTCTGGCGCTTCTATTAAATCTACCAATCGTAAAGGCATGACTCCTCTCCATTTTGCAGTCCAAAGTTCACATCTTGAATTGGTCAAGTATCTAATAAGGAAGGGTGCAAATCTCAGCTCAAAAAACAAGAGTGGTGAGACTCCACTTGATCTCATCAAATCCGAGGAAATGCGCTCTGTAGTCGTTGAGTCTGAGCAGTCCCTGAAGAACAATGATCAGACGACAAGAAGCGAGACTGATGAGTTCCCATTAAATTCATCTAATACAGATAATGATCCATGTGATCAAGCTGATACTGATATAGTTGTAGATGCAGAAAGGGAAAAGAGGAAAGGTGAAGAAGACATCTCTCAGGATAGCCTTCCAGATGCGAAGAAGTCCAAGGTTTCTCTTGCGCACCTTGTAGCTGAAGATGACATGGAGGAGGAGCTTTGAGAAGAAAAAAAAAATGTAACTTTTGTAAGAAAATGAAAGTTCCATTACTTTTTCTTTATCTCAAGAGTTTAAAAGGTTTTATAATGAATTTTGAAAAGGTTTTACGCCTTAATTACTGATTGTTGTTTCAAAATTCTTTTGATTGAGAGTTGTACCCTTATTGTTGTAACCTAACAGACCATTATCTTGCACTGTTTTTTGTTATCTGCTTTTTTTTTTTTCAAATGATAGTGTGTCCCGAGTTAAGAATACTGCCAATGGCGCCGCAATTTTTGGCATAATGATGAACGAACTTCAAGAAAAAAACTTAGCTGCTTCAAAGATGCGAGTTCCCCTCACTATTTTTAATATAATATATAGCCCAAATAATTTATTTGACTTTCAGCAAATTCATACTTAGATGGCTTAACAAATAGAATATGTGTAGGAAGGCTGATGATACCAACCAAAGATGATCAATATATACTTTCATTGATATGTTGTAGATTACAATGTCTTAAAGGAAGGACCAATGCAAAATATTTTATAAATGAGCTAACAATGCCCTCATCAAACCCTGAAATGTAGTCAATGCATTTGTCAAATTAAATAGCATAGCTATAAAGTCATCTTATGAGGTTGAAAAGCAGTCTCATGAACATAAAATTAACACAAAATCTTCATCTGCCATCTTTTCTTTCTCAACAGATGTACCGCAGAAGAGAATGAGCTTTTGCTTTCTTTGATAACTCATGCTTCTAACATTTCTTTGGCCAATTTCTTTATTATGATTTTTTTTTTGAAGTATAAGGAGACTGATCTATGATTCAACTTGAATAGTTTGAGTGTCTAGCTGCAGATTAATGTGATGTTCCACATTAATCTTTGTAATATTGCAAAGGGCCAAATCTTTGTAATATGCTCTCTGTAAACAAACTACGAATTCCAAAGTTATGGATCCGCCTTTGCCTTTGAAGGTTGACGTATTTTCAAATGTGAAAAAGATAATTGCATGACTTAGCAAATAGAGGTGATATATCCCTCTAAAATTTATAAATCAAGCATGAATTTTAAGTTAAAGTATATATTTAATCAAATTAAATAATTTAATGAGATGAGTCCAATAATATTAGAATTGGGTCAAATCAAGCTAAAATGTGCTCAAACCAAGCCCAAAAGTTATATATGAAAATTTTGAGATATTAATTGGATGATAAAATGACTTTCAAATTTGATGTATTTATAGTTAAATTGAGCGGCTCGAAGAGACAAAAAAAAATAAGGTCCCTCTAATCGAAGATCATTTGAATGATTAAATTATCAAAAAATTATCTATGATCAAATGAATCAATGCACACTATCCGATAGAGTTTTTTTGGATTTTGACTACAATGATCAAAATGTCCTCTCAAAATTCTATAAATAGGACCTCATTTTTATCATATAGGAGAAAAGGAGCTAGGAGTGAACTTGGGAGAAAGCTGAGAGAGAGATAGAAGTTTGAAGTTTGTCATTATCATCACCGATCTTGCTATTATCATTCATTATCACCAACATTATAATTACCTTCGGTATAATTTGTATGATTTTAGAATTCACATTATCGGGTTCTGTTTTGTAATCTCCTTATCGAAAAAATTTAAATTTTGTACTCCAAAGTTGATATATAGTGAAGCATCTTTACTGGGTTAGGCTTCGTGATTTTTTACCCTCTTCTTGAGATTTTTTTCACGTAAAAATTCTGGAGTTTCTTATTATCTTTTCAACTATCTGTGTATGTGTTGAATTTCCATATAAAGTTAATACGTGAAATTTTATTCTACTACTACAAGTTTTCTAGCACGCAATAGTTTGACATCGTCTGTGAGAAACTGATTCTCATTACTTCATCATGTCAAACAACCAAATATCCCAACAAGATTAAAATCACCAACCAGGTGAAACACTTTATACCTTTGAGGAGCGTATAAGATGAATGGAGGAACAATAGACTCAAATCCTTTAGCATTTATTAGGAGCTGGACAACCGAGAAGGGCACAACAACTTGGTGCAAATCAACGATATCGACAACAAGGTAGAGTTGGTTTTGTTAGAGAAACTAATGAAGAACTCCCTCATGATCATGCATAAACTCCTTATGAACGTCATTCTAATATGAATATTGATGATATTGCTAGTTCAACTCATCATTCTTATGCCGTCCGACCAACCTTCAATCCCACTGCCTCTTTGTTGGGGTTGAATCAACCTCATTTTATGGGAACATCCCGTGAAGCCATTAGAAATGAGTTACAGTATCTAGTCCAAGAAGAATTTCCTCAAAGAGACAGACAATTCATTCAACGTCGGAGCATTCAAGAATCTTCATCTTTGCATGATTCAGTTCTTTAGCAACCCATACCGATGGGGTTTAAATTATCTAACATAGAGCCTTACGATGAGACTTCTGATCCTTATGAGCACATCGATCATTATAAGACTATTATGCACATCCAACAAGCCTCCGATGCTTTACTCTGTCAAGTTTTTCCGGTTACTCTCAAAGGACAAGCTCATACGTGATTCTATTCCCTTCCTCAGGGGAGCATTCTCAACTTCTCTCATTTGATCAAACTCTTTGTCGAACAATTCATTTCAAATCGATGAACCATTAAAGATCCATCTCACCTTTCTGAAATACATCAAAACGAAGGAGAAACACTAAAAGAGTATTTTAAAGATTCTCGAGTGAAGCTTGACAAATTCCGAATTTACGGTGTTTTTTAGGAGGCCTAAGGCCTGGACCTTTCTACTCATCATTGATGAGAGAAATAATTCCTTCTTATGGAGACCTCATCGAGGAGTAGCACAAATCATGGCAGATGAGGCTATCAATGCCAATAAGAAGCAATTCGAACATTATTCTAAGAAGCGTAAATGAGATGCAAATGACAGTCTTCACACATCTCAACAAAAAAGCATGATCGCGAAGTTTGACCGCCTCTAAGCCCATTGCATGAGCCTTGCAAATAAAAAATATACACCCTTAAATGCCTCTCACACGAACATTTTAATGGCTATTCAAAATCAAAATAATAGCAAATGGCCTAATCCCCTAAGACTAAACACTGAAAATCAAGATCAGTATTATTATTTTCATCGAGGATATAGACATACTACTGAGGCCTGTAGGCATCTAAAGGAAGAAATCAAAAGGTTGTTACAGCATGGCTACCTTCAAGTTTATTAATCAACAAAGAAATAATAATAATCGAGGCAAAAACCCTCAAGATATCAACCAAGACAAGCAAGAAAATCGACAAATAATTGGAGAAATCAAAACTATCATGGACCACAATTTTCTTATCAAGTTCTATACTAAGGAAGAGTCTAGAATGAAGAGGTCAGATCATCACTATTATTTGATGATTTTGACTTTGAAGGGATACAAACTCCACATCAAGATCCCTTGGTTATCAACGCGAGGATTGGAGATCCTTGTTATAATGTTAAGAGAATTTTGGTTGACAATGGTAGCTTTGTCGATGTATTATTCTACTCGACATTCTTAAAATTGGGTCTTGTAAAAGAAAAACTCCAACTAGCTGCTGGGCTGTTATATGGCTATGACAATCTACCGGTAAGGGTAGAAGGAACAATAACACTCTCGGTTACTCTTGGGGAATTCCCTAAACAACTCACATATTTGATTCAATTTATGGTAGTTAAATCAGAATCAGCCTATAATGCTATCTTTGGAAGACCCTTGCAATTAATTTTTGGCGCTATTGCTTCCATACCTCATATGAAAATAAAATTTCTAACCTCTAATGGAATAAGAGAGGTTCGTGGCAACTAGCAGATAACACAAACTTGTTATTTGACGCAGACCCTACCATAACCCTCAATAACATTAAGCATCGAAAAATTTGATTTAAGAGATGAAGAAACACTCCAGAGAGCGTCACCAGTCGAAGAGTTGATCATCATCCCTTTATCAGAAGAATATCTCTCAAAAATAGTGCAAATAGGTTCGTTGCTCTCTGAGGATGAAAGGAGTACATCAATTTTTTGTGCCAAAACTAGGATATTTTTGCCTGGAGTCCAAGAGATATGCGAGGAATTAATCCTGGGGTAATATCTCATTCCCTCAAAATTAACTCAGCATTCAAGCCTGTCATTCAGAAGAAAAGAAACTTCACTCCAGATCGTCTACAAGTAATTGAACAGGAAGTTGATAAGCTTTTGGATGCAGGATTCATATGATAAGTGCATTATCCTATTTGGTTAGCAAATATTGTCCTGGTGAAAAAACTAGTGGGGCATGAAGAATGTGCGTTGACTACACCAATCTTAATAAAGATTTCCCAAATGATAGTTTTTCCTCTTCGGCGCATAGACGAGTTGGTCGACGCCACTTCCGGTCATAAAATGCTTTGTTTTATTGATGCTTACATTGGATATAATCAAATAAAGATGAATCGAGATGATGAAGAAACCACTGCTTTCCAGACTAATAAAGGGTTATATTGTTATTGAGTAATGCCATTTGGATTGAAAAATGCAGGAACCACGTATCAACGCCTAATGAATAAAATTTTCAAAACTCTTCTTGGTCACTATGGAAGTGTATGTGGATGATATGTTGGTTAAAAGTACTGAAAGGATAAAACATCTTAATGATCTTGAGCAATGTTTCAAGCTTCGATAGTATAATATACGTTTAAATCCCTCCAAATGTGCTTTCAGAGTTACATCTGAAAAATTTCTAGGATTTATGGTCACTCATCAAGGGATCGAGGCTAACCCAGAAAAGATTAAGGTTATACAAGATATGGTGCCCCCAAAGAGCATAAAGGAGGTGCAACGCTTGAACGGGAGGATGGTGGTCTTATCACGATTCTTGGCCCGAATGGGAGATAAATACTTACCGTTCTTTAGAATACTCAAGAGTGCTCGAAATAATGGTTTTCAATAGACTGATGAATGTCAAACTGCATTCGAGCAACTCAAAAAATATTTGTCCTCACCACCATTGTTATCAAAGCCAATCCCGGGAGAAATGCTTTATTTATATCTCGATATCTCGCATCATGCAATAAGCTCAGTATTAGTCCGTGAGGAGGTTGGGGGGCAACGACCAATTTATTACATTAGTAAAATTCTATCTGACGTAGAAGGACGTTATCCTTTAGCAGATAAAACTACTTTAGCATTGGCTTTCTCTGCAAGAAAGCTATGCCCATATTTTCAAGCCCACTCTATCGGCGTTTATACACAACTTCCACTCAAAATTATCCTCCAAAAATCATAAGCTTCTAGCATATTAGTTAAATGGTCAGTTGAATTTGGAAATTTGATATTCACTTTTTGCCTAGGCCAGATATCAAATCTCAGGTATTAGTAGATTTTGTTGTTGAATGCACCATCTAGATTCTATTAAAATAAATTCTTCTCATTCAATATCACAATATTAGACTTTATTTGTTGATGGAGCATCAGTAAACTTTAGTGTTGGAGCAGGAATTCTACTCATTTCTCCTCAACAGGATGTCCTTGAATATGGACTACATTTAAAGTTTTTGGCTACTAACAATGTTGTAGAGTACGAAGCCTTAGTAGCAGGGCTAAAATTGGCTATTGATTGTGAAGTTCAAAATCTTATAATTTATACTAATTCGCAAGTTGTAGTTTCCCAAGTTGAAGGGGATTTCAACACTTATAATCATCATATGACACAATACCTTCATATATTTAAATCTTTTATCTCGAATAAGTAAATATCAGATCATTCACATTCCGAGAAATCAAAATGATAGAGATGCTCTTTCAAAGCTTGCTACTTCAACATCTTCTGACATTCACAAGAGAAAGTATATAGAAGACATTCATTTTCCCATCATACAAGGACCTTGGGAAATACAGTCCATTGATGAATCAAGGTAAGTTTCTTGGATAGATCCAATATTCGCCTTTTTACATGATGGAGCTCTATCAGAAGATCCAGTTGTCACCATCTGTATTCGATGACAAGCCGCAAACTTCAGCATTATCGGCGATTATACAAAAATCATTCACAAGACCATATCTCAAATGCGCCACCATCCAGAGTAGAGTATGCACTTTGAAGTCCATTCGGTATTTATGGAGAACACTTGGGGCGAGCACTCTCATCCACAAAATCGAGACAAGGGTTTTCTTGGCCTACAATAAAAGTGATGCATTAGATTTTGTAAAAAAGTGTAACAACTGTTAGATGCATTCTAATCTCAACGACATTCCACTGACCAAACTTTCATATTTCCAGAGCCCTTGGCCTTTCGCTCAATGGGGAATAGATATTATGGGACTACTCCCTATTGCAACTGGACAACAAAAATTCATTATTATGACGATAGATTATTTCACTAAATGGGTTGAGGCAGAACCATTAGCAAAAATCACAGAAGCCAATGCTAAACAATTTGTTTGGAAAAATATTATTTGTCATTTTAGAATTCCAGCTAAAATTATAACAAATAACGGGACTCAATTCACGGGAAAATAATTCACATCCTTCTACAAAGATTTACTCATTCAATTAGTTCATACATCTGTAGCACACCCCCAAACAAATGGTCAAATTGAGGTCACGAATCGAACAATTATAAAAGACTTGAAGACACATTTGGATAAGGCTGAGGGGGTAATGGGTGGACGAACTCCCTGTATTATGGGCTTACCGAACAACTACAAGAACACCAACTAGTGAGACACCTTATAATTTGTGTTTTGGGATGGAGGCGATTATTTCAGTTGACATCAGTATCCCCAGTCCTAAGGTCCAGATTTTTGATGCAACAAATAATGAAGAAAAACTCCGATATCATTTGGATTTATTGCCTGAAATAAGGAAAGTAGATTCAATCAAAATTGTTGCCTATCATCAACGGATCGCACGTCACTTCAATCGGAGAGTGAATCCCAAACCCATCAACGTTGGAGATCTAGTTTTACGAAGTTGAGTATCTGCGGGAAAAGAACCACAACGTAACAAACTTTCACCTCTTTGGGAAGGACCTTATGTGGTGGTTGCTGTGGTTAAACCAGGAACTTTCAAGCTCAAAGATTCAAAGAGAAAAACTTTTCTGCGCACTTGGAATGTTGAGAACCTACGAAGATATTATCAATGAATTTACTATATAACATTCAAATTGAACTCTATATTTTGATATTTCATAATTTTATTTGAAAAAAAAATGATAAATCAAAATAATAGTAACAAGAAGAAAGAAAAATTGATCCTAAGTGGTTTCGATTAGACCTACTCCACACAAGTTAATGTCATCGAGTGAAGACTATGACAAATAACTTTGGATATGTCAAAACTTTGCGCCTACTCCAAACATGTTAACGTCATCGAGTGAAGACTCTGACAAACAACTTCGGATAGGTCAAAACTTCGCACATACTCTATAAAGGTTAACGTCATCAAGCGAAAACTCTGACAAATAACCTCGGATAGGTCAAAACTTCATACCTACTCCACACAGGTTAATGTCATCGAGCAAAACTTAGACAAACAACCTCGGATGGGTTGGAAATCTTTGCTAGATTTTCTCTTAAAATATACATGCTAACGTCACTAAATAACTTTCTGATATACAACCTAATTTAGTTTAAACATCAACCACTTTATTCTAAAATAAAATTTCAAAGCACTATGACACATACATAAACGTGATCATATATCATCTACTAAGAATATCTCAAATTGAAATATAATTGAAATAAAAATATAATCAAACAACATCGTCATCTTCACTATTATCACTAGAAAAAGAGGAAGAAGCGCTCTCTACATCATGCCCTGGAGATGAATCTTGAAACTTGACTGGTGAAAGGCCTTCAATATCACATGTCTTGCGATGACAGACGGGTCCCTTTAGAAAACCACCGAATAAAACCTTCTTCAGAAGGCGGCGTTCCGAGATCCTTCACCTCAATATTGTAGATATGATCACGAGCTTCCTGAACTCGATCCTGAATTATACTCTTGAATTCCATGAAATTTTTGAAGCTCTCTATAATCTTCAAGTTGGAGTCAACTTCTATATTCTCTTTCTCCAAGATTTGTGCTAGTAATGCCTTGTTCTTTGCCTCTAAAATCTGTATCTTAGTATTGGCGGCTTCTAAGGTCTTCGTAGTCTGATTTATTTCAGCTCGAGCATCCATTAGCTCATCCCGGGTCCTATCAACCTCTTGACGCTGAAATGAAAGGGAAGTCATCATAGTCGATAGTTCAGTCCTGCACTCGACCAACTGATCCTCTAAGGCTATAACTTCTTTAACCTTAGATGATCTTCACGAACTCAGTATTCCATGCCTTCAAGATATCATATAATTCAAGATCAATACTCGCCTTATTCAATATCTGAAAAAAAAATTATATATATATATATATATATATATATATATATATATATATATATATATATATATATATATATATATAATTTTTTCACCATGGAGATATTTGATCTTCAATATATATATATATATATATATATATATATATATATATATATATATATATATATATATATATATATATATATATATATATATATATATATAGGAGATGGGGGGAAAGAAAAAGAGAAGAAAATTTAAAAGAATGAAGATTTCTTACCAACTATGCAACATGTTGGCGCCCACTACATGTGTGATTTAACACTTCCTCTGGAATAGAAAATTTTGACTGGCTCATTTCACAGTTCTTATCAGAGGATCTGACATATGGGTTGCCTGACTTTTTCTTCTTGGAAAGAATTGGTGCACATTCTCCTAGTGGTTGTTTGGAGGATACTGCGGGAACGAGATTAGATCTTTCCTTTCCCTTATCAGACTTCTTCAGCATAAGAGCATGAAATCTCCCAGTTTGAATTGAAAGGCCAACTTTGAATAAAGATTCTTCCTTCACGTATTGATTAATATAGCAGGTTTCATATTGAAGATCTTCAACTTTTGTAATGTTAAGAGCCTTCAATATATCTTCTTCAGTTACGTGGGAGGAGGATATTTCTTTCAAGTTGTCCTACTTTTCAAGAAGCCTCCACTCATTTTTTTTATAAAGAATATATTTGTCAAATTTCTTGGAGGATCTTTTGTATGAAAATTCAACCATTTACTCATACAAGAAATTCGACCATGCACATCACAAGTGAATTTACATCTTAGCCAAAACCTCAGAGTAAGCTGCACCAGCGTTCTAAAGAAAATAATCAACCCAATAATGATTGCCATAGCTCGAGAAGAAAATTGAGATAAACAAATCTCAAATTACGATAAAATAACGATCATCTCAGGAGCCAAAGGAAATCAAAGAACCCACAAGTAAGCTCATCTCATAAATAATAAGGTATCCCGATGGAGGAGAATAAGCTCGTTGCGATGTTTTAGAGGAATAATCACTAAATTATTTGGAAAATAAAACTTCTTTCTGAAGATTATCAAAGTTCATTGTTGATAGTTGGTGTTACATCGTCGGATCTTGTCGTCCCTTGATGCTTCCGCAACCCATCATCTTGTGCAAGCTTTGCACGGGAATCTTTGGACATTGTGATATCTGTGGGAAGATGCTCACCCATGGAAATATCCTTCAGATTTGGAAGCACATTGGAGCTTAAATTCGGGATGCGCTAACTAGTGTTGGAAATCCAGAGATGAGAGAACTGGAGCTGAGAGGGGTGTTTCATTGAGTTAGTGGAGGCTACCAAAGAAGAAAGTGGAAGCACACGAGCTGAATTTGGGATCGCTAACCGTTAGTTAAATCCGAGATCGGGGAAGGCTGGACTGCGGTCGACACCATTATATAGGTTAGTGGAGGCTACCAAAGAGGAGAAAGCAGTATCTGGAGCACAGTGAATGCGCCTCCTGAGTCGGTTGGAGATGGGGAGAACTGGAGCCTGTGAGAGGGGTCAACATTGTTATACATGTTACTGGAGGCTACCAAAGAGAAGAAGCGGAAGCACATTGGAGCCTCAATTCGGGATGCTGCCTGGAGTCGTTGGAAACTACAAGATCGAGGAGAACTGGAGCTGCGAGAGGGTCATTTACATGTTAGTGGAGGCTACCAAAGAAGGAGGAAGTGGAACATTGGGATGCACGCCCTAACCAGTCGGTTAAATCCAGATGGGAGAAGCGAAACTGAGAGAGGGTCAACCGTTATGAGTTAGTGGAGGCTAGCAAAGAGAAGAAGACGGAAGCACACTAGAGCCTGAATTCGGGATGCACCTAACAGTGTTGGAAACCAGATCGGGAGAGCTGAGAGGGTTGACATCGTTATACATGTTAGTGAAGGCTACCAAAGAGAAGAAGGTCGAAGCGCACTAGAGCCTGAATTCAGGATGCGCACCTAACCATGTCAGTTGAAAATCCCGAGATCGGGGAGTACTAGAGCTTGCCAGGGGGTTTGACATCGTTATACAGGTTAGTGGAGGCTACTACATAAAAAGAAGTAAAGAAAGTAAGGTGAATTTTTCATTATCCCCTAGGGGGTATTTTTACTAGAAAAAGAACTCTTCAAATTCTTTAAAAAAAATAAAAAAAATAAAATAAAAAATGAAAAAAAACTCTTCATATTCCTCATTAAAAAAAACCTCTTTATATACCTCATTAAAAAAAAACTTTTAATCTTCATAAAAAAGAAGAAAGTTATTCATATTTTAAATAAAAAAAATCCTTCATATTCATTATTTTTTTTAAAAAAACTTCTTCATATACCTCATTAATTTTTTTTTATCTTCATAAAAAAGGAGAGAAAGTTATTCATATTTTAAATAAAAAAAATTCTAGACATTTC
This sequence comes from Cymbidium sinense, assembly GCA_021442155.1. NCBI lineage: Eukaryota > Viridiplantae > Streptophyta > Magnoliopsida > Asparagales > Orchidaceae > Cymbidium > Cymbidium sinense. Next base: position 132,679,496 of record CM038223.1, on the reverse strand, counting down.
TCATTAAAAAAAGAATAATAATAAAATTTAAAATTTTTCCATCTTCTTGAGAAAAGAGAGAATAGAAAATTATTCATATTTATATAAAAAAATTTATTTATCTTTCTCATTAAAAAAAAATTATTGTCTTCTTAGAAAATAAATTAAATAAAAAAATATTTTTCGATCCACTCTCTCTCTCCCACTCTCAAATGTTAAAATGAGAACAAAAAAAAATGAGAACAAAAAAAATGTGGGATCTGCTACTTCTCTTCTTTCAATATCTCTCTCTTTCTTACGCTAAAAAATAATTTATATATTTATAAAAATTATTACTTTATACATATAAAATTATTCTAGCGAGTTTTAAAATTTTTTCTTTTTTTCACGAGATATTTAAAAAAGAGAGAGATTTTAAGAAAAAAATCAGAGGAAAAATCACGAGACCTAGCCCAGTAAAAATGTTACATTATATATCTGTTTTGGAATACAAAGTTTAAGTTTTCCTAATAATGAGATTATAGAGTTGTATGTGAGAAAGCCTGATAATAGAAATCACAGAATTAAGTAACAACAATTATGCAGTGGTAGTTGGGCTGTAATTGTTGTTGGTGGCAGTCGACAATAGTGAATGATGGTCGTCGGTGATGATCTAATATCGGTGATGGCGTAGCGGTGGTACCGTGTCGGTCGGTGTTATTAACAATAGTGGCAGTGGCGGCCGTGATGGTCACGGCGATGGTGGCGTGATAACAGCGATGGTCGGTGGCGAGACGGCGGTGGTCGGCAACGGACCGGCAGTGGTGGCCGGCGGGGGACGGCGGTGGTCGCCGACGGCGGTGGTCGGCCGGATCGTGATAGCGATTATGCTTGGAGGATCTTTAAGCCTCGTGAGCTCTCTTCTCTTTAACCTCTCTCATGTAGAATGAAATTTATTTATAGATTAGAGGAGTGACGTTTTTGTAAATTTGTGCAAAATCCGAACCACTCCATCGGATGACTCAAAATGATTTATTTGATCATTTGATGTATTTTAAGTATTTGAATACTCAAATGAAGTCAGAATTAGGAGATCTTGGGCTTGTTAGATCCTGCTCGTCAAAATGCTCAATTTGGCTATAAATACTCTATATTTAGGATCCAATTGATATCCCAAAGTTTTCAATTATATTTTAAGTGCTTGATCTAGGTTAGTCTAGACTCAGAATCAGATTGCTTTCGACATCAAGATTCGTGTTTCAACTAGTGAAATTTTCAATGCTATATCAGTTGCCCTTTATTTTTGGATGACATTATCTCTATTATCCAAAAATACATACCGAATAATTAAAAATAATAACTTCTTTAATGTTAATAAAATTTGGGTTCATTAACCTTTAGTGTCACATATAATTTGAGAGAATAGATCTTCATGGGCGCACAAGATTATGATCACGCAAGTGGGTGCAAGGACGTGGGGCCGCATATGCATGCAAGTACTGGCAAGGTTGTGAGACCCGCAGACCCTTCAGCTCGCATGCGCAAACGCCGCCGATGGAAAATTTAAAAAAATAATTTTTTCGGTCTTTTTCGAATTTTTTCGATTTTTTTCAGTTTTTTTTGGGTTTTTTCGATTTTTTAATTTATTCCTTTTTTCCTTTATAGTGGATCTATAACCCCCTCCCCCCTTTTGGGTCAAGTAAGGAGACACCGTTTTCTCTCACTCCCATCTACTCTAATCTTCTTCTGTCATGGATGAGAAATTATCTAGCAGAAGTTCAAAGGCTAAGGATAATAAATTTTTTTTCTTTTGTCAGCGAAGCTCTGACCTTCTTATGAAAAGAATGTCGTTTGCTTTATTGATTAGAGCCCGTAGTTCATACGGCGAGGCTTCGATTTTCCCTCGAAAGAGGCGTCAACTGTCTGTCGGACCAACCGAGTTTGGAGGCGATCAAGACCCGTAGTTTATACGGCGATGCTCTGATTTTCCCTCGAAAGACTTCAAGTGTCTTCGTCGGACTTACTGGGTTTGGAGGCAATCAAGACTCGTAGTTCATACGACGAGGCTCCAGTTTTCTCTCGAAAGAGGCGTTAACTGTCCTCGTCGGACCGACTGGCTTTGGAGACGATCAAGGCACGTAGTTCATAAGGTGAGGTTCCGATTTTCCCTTGAAAGAGGCGTCAACTGTCTTTGTAGGCCGGGTTTGGAGGCAATCAAGGACCGTAGTTCATATGACAAGGCTCCAGTTTTCCCTTGAAAGAGGTGTCAACTATTCTCGTCGTATCGACTGGGTTTAGGCGATCAAGACCCGTATTTTCTACTTTTTCTTGTAGGAAATTGAATTTCTTGAAACTCCAATGATTGACAACTGCCAAGATGGTGGAGAAGCATTGATTAGGAATCATTCCTCAGAAAACTCAAAAATTTTGGCAGATAATTTCAGAGTGTCATTCTTCATGATGTTATTTGATACCATTGACTTGTATGAAAGGGGTTGAATCGATTCTGCTGAGGATTTTTGACCCATCTGAGGTTGTTTGTTAACGTGTTACTTGATGACATTAACCTGTATGGAAGAGGTCAAATCGAATCTGTCAAGGATTTTTGATCCATCTGAGATCGTTTATCAAAGTATTACTTGATAATGACAACTGTATGGAAGAGGTTGAATCAATCGGCGAGGACCCATCCGAGGTTGTTTGTTAAAATATTACTTGATGACGTTAACCTGCATGGATGAGGTCGAATTGAATTTGCCAAGGATTTTTGACCCATTCGAGGTTATTTGTCAAAGTATTACTTGATGACATTAACCTGTATGGAAGAGGTCGAATCGAATTCGCTGAGGATTTTTGATCCATCCGAGGTTGTTTATCAAAGTGTTACTTGATGACGTTAACCTGTATGGAAGAGGTCAAATCGAATCCGCCAAATATTTTTGACCCATCCGAGGTTTGTCAAAGTGTTATTTGATGACGTTAACCTGTATGGAAGATGTCAAATTAATTCAGCTGAGGATTTATGACCCATCTGAGGTTGTTTGTCAAAGTGTTACTTGATGAGTTAACTTATATGGAAGAGGTCAAATAAAATCCGTTGAGGATTTTTTATCCATCCGAGGTTGTTTATCAAAGTGTTACTCGATGACGTTAACCTGTGTGGAGTAGGTACAAAGTTATGATCTATCCGATATTGTTTTACCCGATGACGTTAACTTGTGTGAAAAATGTCCGATCAAATCCCCTTGGGATTGATCATGACGAGAACCGACAGTTGTGCATTTCTCAAGTGGGAGGATTGAAATGAAGGAGATCATTTATGTGCAGCAAGCTTGAAAAAAAAATCATAAACTTATTATTTTGATAATGTCGGTGATACAATATTATCATAAGATAACTTAATAAGAGGAATGAGATAAATTTTTAGAGAAAGTTAACAAAAGATAAGAGGTGGAGAGGAAAAGACAAACAAGGTAGAATAAATGGTAATATTTATGCACCAAGAATTGCAGATAACACTTTCAGAGATCCTCCATGTTCCAAGTTCTAGGGAAGATTTTTTCCTATGGATCCTTGATCATAGCTTGACGGTTGGTCATCTGATAATGAAACATGGAGCAAGTCTTCTATTGGAAAAGACCTCTGAAGTACTTCTTCATCTTGAAGGTTAAAATTCTCGACACTGAAGGTCACCAAAGGGCGTGGTTGAGCTTGTCTGAGGTAACATGATTGTGCTATTTGTTGATTTTCACAGACCACTCCAACCCCAAAGGGAGTTGGAAATTTCATCTTAAGATGATGAAAGTACACCGATTGATTGAAAGGGCCTTCCAAAGATAGCGTTGTATGCTGAATTTGACTTGACCACTATGAATTGAACTGAATGAGTGACTTGTCGAGGAAATTCTCCGAGAACGATAGGAAGGGTGATTGTCCCCTCCACTCGCACAGGACGGTTATTAAACCCATATAATGGTCACGGGTTGGAGTTTTTCCTTAACCAGACTCATGCTAAGAAAGGTGGAGAAAAATAAAACATCAACAAAACTCCCATTATCAATCAAAATTCTCTTAACATTATAATGTGAGTCACCGATTCTCGCACTGATGACAAGAAGATCTTGATGCGGAACTTGGACTCCTTCCAAGTCCGAGTAATTAAAAATGATGAATGATTAATATGAGATTTTTTTAACTCTGACTCTTCAAAGGTGGCGATGAAGACTTGATTAGATAGTAGTGGCCCTATTGTAATCGTTTTAATTTCTCCAACTATTTAACGATAATTTTGTTATTTCTGTGATGATTGTCCCAGTTCCCCCCTAGTTGGAGTTATGTTTGCTTGAGTTGATTGAGCCTATTGAATGAGCTTCTCGATCTCTTTTTTGAGTTGTTTACATGCCTCTGTAGTATGTCCATGACTTCGATGGAAGTGACAATATTACTCCTGATTTTTTGAATTTAGTTTCAGTGAATGTGGCCACTTACTGGTCTCTTTATCTCGAATAGTCATCAAGACATTAACACGAGATGCGTTCAGTGGTGTGTATTCCTTTTCCAGTTGTGGTTCACATTGTTGATGTGGGGGCCGTGGAGGGTGATCATGATTGCCTTGTTGCTTCTTTTGATGTGATTGTTGATCTGTGTTTCCTGGGGTACTCTTACATTTTCTTGTGGATTGTTTGAATTATTTTTGATGGCATTAATAACCTCATCAGTAGAAATTTGTGCTTCAACAAGATGAACCAAGTCGACATATGAGCGGACTATATCACACATTAGTGACGAGTAGAAATGCCCAAGACAGTCCTCCAAGGAAAACTCATATTAGTAATTCAGGGTCTACCTCTGATATTTGGCGAGCCTTTAAGGAGAACCTCTAGAAGTACTCCTTAAGTGATTCACCTTCATTTTGACGAATGCCTGAGAGATGAGAGGAATCTTTAATGATCCTCCGGTTCGCAATAAATTGTTCTACAAAAATCTTGGTGAGTTCGCCAAAGGTATGGATATATCTCCTTGGAAGGGAGTAAAACCAAGTCTTGCTTGACGTGAGGGTATTTGGAAAGACTTGATAAAGCGGTGTCGAGCTCATCGGATATGCATGATGGTTATGTAATGATCGATATGCTTATATGGGTCAGTTGCCCCATCATAGGAGTCGATGCTCGGAAGCTTAAAATCTACAGGAATAGGATGTTGATGAATAGTTTCAGCTAAAGGTGAAGACTCCGATAGCCGTCATGAGAGGGAAGATGATTTCTATCTTTAAGGTGGAAATTCTTCTTGCATTAAGTGTTATAATTCCGCAAGTATAACATAACGTGGAATCAACAGGGCAAGAACATGCCAAGCTACCGGAATAATCGACCGGTTAGCAATCGGTTGAGCCACACGTGTTGGATGAATATAACTAACAATGTCAAGGAAGTCAGTATCACGGTCTAAAAGCGAAGGAACTTCAGCCTGATGGCGAGAAGACCCCGTATTAGCATTTTGACCTCCCCTGGCTAATGATCGATCTTGGGGGAGATGCGTTTGCCGCGATAGTGGCTATTGTGTTTCTCGTAAAAGTCAAATTATCTCATTTTGAGACTCTTCCATTTGATGAACACGATCTTCTAGAGAGGTTCTTGTCGCACCTTCACCGATAGGCCCATGCCTATCAGGGAGAAGTGAGGTAGAAGCTTGATGTCCTTAGTTTAAGGATTGGTTTCGGGAGTGACGAGAGTTGGAGTGAGGCTCCGTTATTGTGAGTGTTGCGCCTATTGGCCATAATGCAAGTGTTCACAGATATTGCGATTGTGGGATAAGATTCCCACAGATGGCGACAAACTGTTGCGTGCTAGAAAATAAGTTGCGGTAGAATAAAACTTTACGCCTTAACTTTGTTGAGAAATTCAGCACACACATAGATATTTGAAGAGAGAACGAGAAACTCAGATTTTTACGTGAAAAAATCCCAAAAAGAGGGAAAAAATCACGGGACTTATCACAGTAAAAATGTTCCACTATATATCTATTTTGGAGTACAAAGTTTAGTTTTCTCGATAATGGGATTACAGAGTTGTATGTGAGAAAGCTTGACAACGAAAATCCCAGAATTTGGTAACAATATCTATGTATAGTTGTGCTAATTGTTATTGGCGGCGATAGTGAATAGCGGTATTGATGATGATCTACGGTCAGTGATGGCTAGCGATGTGACCGGTGATGGCGGTGTTGACCAACAATAGTGGCCAGCGGTGGTCGCGGTGGTAACTGGCGATAATTCGGTGCCGGCGGTGTGGCGATAACTTTCAGCGGCGGTAGCGGCGGTGTCGACGGCGGAAAGGAAGCGGTGAGGAAACGGCGGTGGTAGTCAACGAGAGGACCCGGCGGTGTCTTGGAAATGATGGCGGCGGTGGTCGGCGACCGTCGACTGGTGGCACGATTATGTTTGGAGGATCTTCAAACCTCAGAGCTCTCTCTTCTCTTTAGCTTCGCCTCCTCTCATATGAAGAATGATGAGCTATTTATAGATTAGATGAGTGGTGTTTCTGTAAATTTGTGCAAAATCCAAACAACTCCATCGACTCAAAATGATTCCTTTGATCATCTGATGTATTTTAAGTATTTGAATGCTCAAATGAAGTCAGAATTAGGAGATCTTGAGCTTGTTAGATTCGACTCATCAAGATGCTCGATGTGACTATAAATACTCCATATTTAGGAGCCGACTGGTATCTCAAAGTTTTAATTATATTTTAAGTGTTTGATTTGGGTTAGTCTAGACTCAGAATCAGATTGCTTTTGGCATCAAATTCATGCTTGAAAATGAAATTTTCAGTGCTATATCAAAAATAAAATAAATAAATATTAATAACTAATTAGTAAATAAATAAATAAATTTGATGCACATAATATATATTATATATCCTTAAAGTGATTTTATATATTTTTGAATGGAGTTTTTTCATCCAAAAATAGGGGGGCAAATGATATATCCCTTTAAAATTTATAAATCAAGCATGAATTTCAAGTTAAAGTATATATTCAATCAAATTCAACAACTCAATGAGACAAGTCCAATAATACTAGAATCGAGTTAAATCGAGTCAAAATGAGCTCAAATCAAACGCGGAAACTACTTATGAAAACTTCGAGACTAATTGGATGATCAAATGACTTTCAAATTTGACGTGCTTATAGTCAAATCGAGCGGCTCGACGAGATTAATCTAACGAGCCTAAGATCCCTCAAATCAAAGATCATTTGAATGGCCAAATCAATAAAATTATCTATGATCAAATGAATCGATATACACCATCCGATGAAGTGTTTTGGGATTTTGACTACAATGACCAAAATGCCCTATCAGAATCTTATAAATAAGACCTCATTCTTATTATGAAGGAGAAAAGGAGCTAGGAGTAAACTTGGGAGAATGCTGAGAGAGAGTTAGAAGTTCGAAGTTTGTCATTACCACCGTTGTCGTAGATCCCCGCCTATTATCATCGCACCACCAACAATAGTTGATCCAACTCGATATATTTGTACGATTCTCGGAATTCTCATTATCAGGATTTCTCACATACAACTTTGTAATCCTGCTATCGAGAAGATTCAAACTTTGTACTCTAAAGTTGACATATAGTGAAGCATCTTTACTAGGCTAGGTCTTGTGATTTTTTACCCTCTTCCTGGGGTTTTTTCACATAAAAATTTTGGAGTTTTTTATATTCTTTTCAACTATCTGTGTGCATGCTGGATTTTCATATAAAGTTAAGATGTTAAATTTTATTCTACTATTAATTTTTTGGCACGTAACAAGAGATATTATGGTTCATTTGATCAAAAGACTAATAAAAAATGTTGTAACCATTCTAGTTTATAGCAATTGATGGGAAATTAAATCCAGATTATTGTGTAGCGACAACCAGTCGTGCCGCTTGTGTACCTTTAAATAGTTTTAGTTGATTATATTTTATAAAGTGATGAAGGTTATATCATGAATAAAATAATGACTAAAAGCATGTTGATCAGTTATAATATATGCACACACTCTCTCCTAGGGTGTCCATGACAATGATCGAATACGTAAATGCTACAAACGAATATCTAGCTTGAATTGGAGGGGCAATTTTTTGAAATTAAATATGGTTAGTATATTAATTAGTTAATTAAGTATCAATAAAAAAAATTAAGAATAGGTATAGTCAATTAGTGCGGTCACTCACGTCGACTCAGACCACGTGCCACGCGTTAAGTAAGCACGCCCACTAATTGGGCGGCGGCTTCAAAAGGTGTATTTGTGTGAGATGAGTAACAGCGACACGGTTTAGGGCTATGAAGAGAACTAAGATTTTCACGTATACATAGAGTTTCGTACTCATCAAATAAATCTTAATCCTTCAATTTTTGTTCTTCTAAAAAGTAGAGAGCAATAAACCTACTTTAAAAATAAAGAAAAAAAAGTGCAGTTTAAACTTAAAATGGTTCATGATCGCATCAAGTTGGTAATAGTTTAATGGATGATAATCATATGAAGTTAACAAATTCATTTCAGAAATAGACAAAAAAATAAGAAGTTCATTATGACATAACTAAATTTAACACATACATGACTCTCAAGTTTGTAATGAAACAGATAAATAAAACGTAGTACATACACAAAAGTATACTAAATCTAATGCCTGCCCGTCTGCGTGGAATCGCATCACTCCCAGGTGTGTACTGGTCAGGTGCACGGGATGGATGATCACACAGCTGATGGTGGCCCTCTACTGCAAGATCCTCGGCAGTGTGCATTATATCATCCTGTGACTGGAAGATAGGTGACTGCAACTCATATGTAGGCTGATATGTAGAAGACTGGACGGCACATAGAAGGACTGGATCGGAGCGAATGGCGGAACGCTCAATCATAGTATCGACACCCTTTGTAGCAGATCCGTGATATGTGTCACCAATATACGCTCATCCGGTCTGCATATCGGCTATCAACACATCCCTATAAGGGTGATCATCCAGCCAGTATGGTTGAAAGATGTCCAAAATCATGTGATATATACGAAAAATAATATGTAAAATTAGCACTTACATAAATATTGAATTCAGATGAATACTTATATCAGGACTTACATAAAAAAGCTCCACTGGTGCTCTGGCGTAGTAAGTGGTCGGAGGATTTGTCGGTGCCGATATCTGAGAGAAGGATCGAACCGATACATGTCTTGGGCGATATTCTTCCTGTCCACATCCTCATCTAGGCCCTCGACGAGGCAATCCCTCTCTCCCAAGCAGCAATGTGTGACTGGTGGTAATCAACCCAGTCGACATCCGCTTTATCCCGACCATCGACCCTTTTGAAACTAGGGTCAACTGGGGCTACATGTACTCTGGGAATAAGGCGGCGACACTCTATCGGTAAATGCCACTCAACCCTCTTCCGGTGATAAGAGGACTCATGCTAACCATATGTCGAGCCTCGAGCATGTATCGATAGATGTGCGTGATCACGCTTTGCGGCTCCCAATCACATATAGTAAAATTATGATAAAACATAATCGCATTCAAATATTTGAACTAAAGTGTTATCTAGATCCAACTTTGTTTGCAGACATCTAGCTCATTAATATATGATGCAAATTCACCATTGGCTCGGCGAACATACTTTTCATTCCATCTGCACACAGAAAATAGTTTAAACATATATATAAGCTGCATAATTTGAAAGTACAATTAACAATACATACCTCAAACCAACGCTGAGACCATCAAACTCAGCAGGATATGGAACATGTAGAGTCGGCCTGCCCACATGAATATGCTCCCAAGCCCAAATCAGAAAGAGGCAAACGACCATGTTGGCCTGCTGTCGACTCGTCGACTCCTATATAGATGAAATTTGCTCCATATACATCATGCTAAAGGAATCAAGGTCATCCAGAGTGGTACCGCAGTGGACCTCGATCTAAAAGTATCGAGCGGTAAAGCGAGTCAATAAAATATAAAGCACGCAAGTGGCGGAAGAACTCCTCCGTGCTCAGACTGGTGTATGACTCCCTGTAAAAAATCCACCTGAGCCACCTCAGTGCCATGTATGTTTATGCGTGTGCCATCACGAATGTTACTGATCTGGACTCGGATCATGATTCATCACGTCGGTAAGGGTCGTCAATAAATCATTGCGGCAATCGTGTGTACCATCTCTTCCCCTCGCCAATCACCATCGGGCCTATGATAGGTGGCCCATCAACCCGTAGTCCAAGATCATTACCACGTCCTGGAGTCGTCACAATCATCTCACCTACAGCAAGGTGGAAGGTATTGATCTGCGGAGATCATCTCTCAACAAAGGTAGTCAGCAAATAATGATCTAGCCGGATGAACCGTAGATGACTAACGGTCGCCCACCTTTACCTGGATGAATGCGCGTGATGGGCCACTCCTTCAGCATAAGCAAGTGTGATGCGGCCTCAAGTATGGTGCTTTGCAAAAAAAATAATGTCACTAAGCAAAAAAGGTAAGCACGTAAGAAATAAAAAAAAAAATCACTTACGATTAGGGTGAGCGGTCGATGCTTCCACGGGGAGGCAATGCTGGATGAACCTCGGCAGTGTAGGCTCAATGGTGGGGTGGCCTCCCTAGTATAGCTCGCCGACATCTGGCGGCGGTCTCCTGCCATGCACTGCAGAAAAAGAAGCGCAAATATAATAGTGTTAATATTATAAAATCTAAGTAGAGTAGTACAACCAGAAAGAGAAAGATAAGCATTATCCTATGTGTAAAATCTAATAGCCTATAAGTAAAAGAAAAAATGTACCGTCGACTGTTAATATTATGAGGGCACGATGGCCTATAGTGACCAGCTGTTTTGCATATGCTACAAGTTCTGTTACTCCTACCTACATTTTCATCCATTGTATTTTTGAATCTATTCATATGCAGTCGGTCGACCTTCGCAAAGTTAGGTGGTGCGCGACTAATCCATGCTCTACATTGAGATGGCCAATCGAAACGATCGGTATGAAATTCATTTATGTATGTCGTATATAGTAGAGTGTAATCTTGTGACACACGTGAGATGGTTCAACTGTCGAAATCCCAATGCAGCAATCACATGTGGGCATGGATAATGATATATGATCGTTCTGCCATAATTACAATGACAGAGGCCATTATCTAGCAAATCAACTCTGAATGATTGGCTGGACCTGTCAAAAACCTACATCTCATGTGGGTTGATATTTACAGGTTCAGGGAAATGCCTAGCCTCCCTTTCAGTACGCTGTAACAGTGTGGACATCCTTTGAGTATAAATAGACAAGCTGACTTCCTCTTGCTGAGTAGCAGTGGATAACTATTTCATGAATAAAGCTACTAAGTTGTAATAGATAGCAGTGATTAAAGCCTGAATCGGTAAACCACGTGGCCATTTCAGGACACCATTAAAACACTCAGATGCATTCGTCGTCATTGCCCAATAACGCATACCACCATCGCACAAGGGACCATTTGCGGGTCACGCTCTACAAGCCAATTGTACGCTTCTTCTTTAACATTTTTAATATCTAACATTAAACGGTTGAACTGACGAATATCATCAGTATTACCTGTCATATACATTTTTTGGCATAGAAACTCAACATCACCGATCCCCAACCTGCGTATGACCTTTTTAAAATTTTTACGCAAATGATGCAAACAATGCCTGTGAGCTGCCCATGAAAAATCTCTTTGCATCCACGTAACAGACCAGCATGTTTATCAGATATTATGCACAAATCACGTCTAGTAGACACTACGGGCAACACATCATGCAAGCACAGCAAGAACCACAACCACGAATCAACATTCTCGGACTCCACAATAGCAAAAGTTAGAGGAAACAAACCTTTATTGTCGTCGATTTCTACGGCTGTTAATAATGTACCACGATACTTGCTCAACAAAAAAGTAACGTCTAAGCTCAACACTGGTCGGCAACTACTCCATCCCATTATTGATGGTCCAAAGGCCCAAAAAAATCTTTGGAAATGCGTAGTGGTAGATTGAATTACATGTGTACGGGTAAAATACTACAACCGATTCCATACAAAAGGCGAGAGTCCTATAGGACTCTTCCCAACTGCCGAATATTTCTTTTATTGTCTTATGCCTTGCATCCCAAGCTTTCATATACGAAACTTTAACATTAAATTTCGACTTCATTATACCTATAATCTCTCAGGCTTGGTCAATCGGTGCGATCCCATATATAATGAAGTATGCTATGAATTTTGAACTATACTGCCGATGACCGTATGCACTTACTATATTGACACATCTATGATTTTCATCAACTCTTGATATTCTTCAAGCACCCCCTAAGCGTCTGCTGCTGCTACAATGCAAACACCACTTACGGGGTCTTGTAGAACTATCGTGCTGCACACATATAACCGTGTAGTTCTTCTAGTTAGAGGTAACTGTTTGGAATTAAACATTATTTACTATGCACCACCCAACAACAACAAATTGCAGACTCCGTTTACTTGCGAAACACATACCTTCAACAATGTCATTTGGAATTTCAATTTCATCTGTTAGAGGCGTTTAGTGGATGGGCCCGTAAACATCGTTATTCCCACTCTCGTAGTTTGACACATCCGGACATACTGCTTTGTAGACAACATATGACTCTCCTCAATATTGCGAAATGAGTGATTTTTCGCCAGATTGGTTGTCCATATTCCCAAACGGTAGCTTCTAACTCGGGATCATCGGCTTAATATCCTCGGTTCTTGAGCCTTACTCTCATACTCATCGCTTCGCGGCACTAGGCATCGGTTCATCCGAGCGATAGACGATCATCCGCGCCACATAACTTATAAGTTGAGCAACAAATTATCATATTAATTATTACAAGTATAATCGGATAAATGTTGACCATATAATCGGGAATCAACTCATCAAAGCCGTGTTGTATCCGGTGCTTCGCGATGAAATCGGTGTATGCATGATTAGCGGTATATCTACCACTCTGGGATCGGTGATGTGGATGCAATATTAACATCTTCCACTTGACATACAACACCAACATCGAGGAAGCTTCGTCAAGTGTAACTTCGCGTCATCGTCGATATTACGCTATAAATCCTCCACCCACCGGATAACGACACTGAGTGAGTGGCCTCGGATCAATATATTCTCATAATTTGTTGCTTCAATTCCGTAGTGCGTGACGCAGACCTTAACTGGCGATTTCGACCTTCCGTAACTGAATCATCGATACTTAGTTCTCTCCATGAAAGGATCAACGAAACAAATTCTGTTCATTCTTGTTAAACAAACTATATAGCTACTTAACACATAGCGCCACGCAAACATACAACTCAAATCCCAAATAAAAGTCTAAAAATACTACTCAAATTCCTACCATACATACACTATTACATTATAAATTGATAGAAATAGGGATTTACTGTGAGTTTACAAATAACGACGAGGATGTGCGCAAAAACAAGTCGAATCAGCCACAGGGAATTTCCCCGAACAAAATGGAGTCGCCGGAATCGTTGCCGGAAGCTAATGTTGGCTTCCAAACCCTGCTATATGAGAGAGGAAAGTGTCAAACGCCGTAAACGCGGCTTTCGACAAGAAAAACAAGTTTATTTCGAATACTCGAGGGAGACGTCACAATGCAAGGGTTGGAGATCTGGCGCGGGTCGGGTCTCGATGTTGAACGGCGGACGGCGATGTTGCGCGCTCGAGCTCGAGAGTGAGGAGGAATCGCGGCGGAATGACGTCAAAACAAACCGAGGTATTAGGGCCGATCGGGTTCCGGCGCCCTAATAATATCGCCCAATTAGTGACGGCGGCGTCGCTTCGGCGGCTTCAACATCAATTAGTGGGCGACCGCCGACGCGTCCACATCGAGTCGGCATTGGTAACCCACTAATTGGCGATTATACTTAAATTTTTTTATTGATACTTAATTAACTAATTAATATACTAATCATACTTAATTTAAAAAAATTGCCAATTGGAGGCGAGTATTCAAGGTAAGTTATTAGGAACGAGTGGCTAGGGCAAGTCTTAGCAAGTCTCTGATGTGGTGTCAACATGAAATGTCCAAGACAAGTTCTCCAGGTGAGGTGAGGGCCTTTTGTTAAGTTCATTATGATGTTCTTCATTAAATTAGCAGGCTTCCTGAAGGGTGTGTCCCTTATGAATTGTGATGTATAGCATATCTAATGAACTTTCATGAAAGGCAAGTGCCTCCTAAGCTGAGTCCTTCTTAGGGCAGGTTGTCTTTGCATGTATAGTGTCCAGCTGACTGTACTGTAGAGAGAGAGAGAGAGAGACTTCTTCTTCCCCCTTAAAGATGATCATTAAGAACGGTTGTGATTGACCGACGTTGTGACGGTGATTGAACCTCATTTAAAAACTAAGAGTACTTATCCATAATTAATTGAACTATCAATATATCCTCTCGTGCTTTCAGGATGGTGCTCATTAATATCGATGCATTTAAGTATTAGAGCAATTTTAAAAATAGAATTCTTAATGATAAAGAAAATTTCATATATGTGAATTTTAAATTTCAAACACGATGCAAGCGACGAAGCTCACATGCCAGCACATGATGAGTGTTTAATGAAACTGGAATTTAAAAGAAAAAAAAAAATCAATCAAAGGGGACTTTAATTAACGGATATGCTTTATTAATTAAACTTTATAATTATGTTGATAGGCCTATGTTTCCTTTGGCGGCTTTAATTTCATGACATGAAATCCTAACTAACTCTCCTTCAGAAATCATTTGAAATTCTTTTTAAGCTGCTCTTGGATTGGAGGCATGTGCTGCTCTTTTTACACAAATGAGGTGGCAATCTTAGTATTGTTAATATCTAATTATAATATATGTATATAGAATCATGTCTAGTAATAATCTCTCTCTCTCTCTCTCTCTCTCTCTCTATATATATATATATATATATACAATGCTATATTGAACTAAGTACGTATAATTATGTGATGGAAGATATGCTATTTATGCAATGACATTTGTTTTATTTTGAACTTATTCATATATCTTTCAACTTCTTTGATATATAATCTATTATATAAATCACTAAAAGCTAAATTTTTTGCATCATATATTACTTTCTTAGGATCTCTACATGCCACTTTATATTTTTCCCAATTATCCGAGTTTTTACATCTAAACCAAATTTTATAATAACACTTATTTTTATCTTCTTTCGATTCATTCACCAACTATTTTATTAAGAAGTTTTTCCTTTGATTCTCCAAGAATATTTTTAGCAACTTGTTTAATTTCACTTGTTATTTTTTTTAACATAATATTAGCATCCTTATGAATATTCCAAATTCTAAGCTCTTGTAATTTCTTAAAAATATTTTTATTAGTGTTCTTTAAGTGCCTTATCTAGAATGATAATTTAATTTATTTTTCATTTTCCAATCTTTCATCTTAAAATCTATGACTAATAATCGATATTGTGTATTTAAACTTTCACTTGGAATGACCTTACAATCTAAACGATCTATTTTTCTTATAAAAAAAAAATCAATCTGCGTTTTACTAGATCCATTTTTATAAGTAATAATATGCTCATACATTTTCATAAATAAAGTATTAGGAACTATAATATTAAACTTATATATAATAAATAAATGTTAAATGAATAATATGTGAATAATATAATTATTTTGACTATGCTATAGATCAATTGAATTAACACAAAGTAATAATTTTTTGTTTACAACTAAATATACATGAGAAGGATAAGGTGTGTAATTGAAAGGAAGATAGTGAGAATGTGAAAGCATAGTTGATTACTAATCATAACAAAGGCCTCTTGTGAAGTAGATGAGTCATAAAAGAGATTTTATCTCTAGTTTAAGTAATTCATTTTGTATTAAGTACACGAGTAAATATGGTCAATGTATAATAGTTATTTTTAAAACATTGAGATGTAATTAACCCTTTTTTTTTTTCTTAGAAAAGATATTTGGATGATTATAATTGTTATAAACAATCATATGAAATATATGTGCTATATGTATGAAGTTGTGATTTAATCACTTGCGGCCCGAAGATTTTTTTGATAAAAACTAAAATAGTATTTTAGTTTTTATAATGATTATCTATTCATGCCTTAATTTGTTTCAAATTTTAAGTGGAGTTGGGACAATGCATTTTATCTTTTAAATCTAAAAATTCCTTTTACATTTTTTTTTATAAAATGGGGCCTTTAAGTATAAAAAACAATAAAATAGTATTTTATGTTGTTTAGAAAACTTCTTATGGTGGAAAGTATATTGATATAAATGCTCTTCGAATGACATGATACTTTAGGCATGATTGAAATCATGCATGTTGCATAATAGAGTAAATATTGATATGAGAGATCATTTTTTTATGGCATGATAATATTTTATATTTATATTAATAAGAGAGATTTACATACATACCACACAATTCTTATGTATTTACATCTAACCAAGTTAGATATTTACTTATCTATCTTCTATACTTAAAAATTATATTTCACTTTTAAAAGTGAATAAAGTGGTATTTTTGATGTGATATTGAAGATTAGGGTATTATATATGTAAAAATTAAAGTTTAGATGTTAGATATGTAAATATATAAGAATTATGTGATATGTATGTAAATCGCCCTATTAATAAACATCTTAAAGATATGAGATATTATAATATTAGCCGGCAATGTCTTAGTGTAACAAACCTTTCTTATTTTAAACATAGTGTGCAAATAAATAAATCAAGTTTTTAGAAATAAAGGTCTGTATGAGTCCAAACGTGAGGGAGTAATTAGAAATTAATACATTTTATTTATAACAATAAATAAATAAGATAGATTAATTTGGAAAATGGCTATTATAATATTTGGCGTTATATATCAGTTGTGTGTGTGGCTGATTGCTACGTGATACCAACTCGATCGCCATAATCGGGCACGTAGAGGGGCCCGCCCGGCCGGCCTGCCAACCCGCCGGGGTCAGAGTAGTATTCCAACGTAGGCGATGGTCACTTAAATTGAATGCAACGTGGGTTTGGTGGAATTTTATGCAACTTGTGTTTATGATTGAGTTGAATTTATTCATACTGATGACTTGTTTAGAAAACGATTGCATAGGCAGGATTTACTCATATATATATTATTTTAAAGAGTAAAAAAAATGTTAGTACTTTAGAGAAGAGAGAGAGAGAGAGAGAGAGAGAGAACTCAAGTCTCATAGGGCCTTTTAGACTAAAAATAAGATGAGTTGAAGTATGTTGATCTAAAATAATTTAAAGAAAAAATTTTTTTTAAGGAAATTTTGATTTGATGAGATTTATTATATATTTATGACCATTAATGATCACCTATTTATAGAGTTGTTTAAGAGCTTAGACAGTGTGGTGTTTATTTTGATATGTATATTTGGACGTACATCACGCAGAGGTGTCTTAGTATTATATTGAAGTGAAGTATTATCTCGAAAGATAAAGACATCACCCTTCAATGATCCTAATCACCTAATAATGACTCATAAGACATGATGGGTCTTCGAATACACTAGAAATTTTTCTCTACTTTATATGGATGAATAAAGTATGATTTATTTTAAATCGGGTTCTAAAGTTTCCTATGGGGGCAGACCCCCATAGTTAATTATATCATAAGGAATGTTAATTCCTTAGGAATACTCTCAATTAAAGTAGACAATTATTGTCTCTAAAGATTTCAAAGATAAAACTATTAATGAATTGACTATGTTTGAAAAATCAACCGAGATAGATTAAAAGAAGAGACTTATTATTGAAGTCAAATGAAATTAGTAGGGAATGCTCATGATACTAGGAAACATAGTGAGCATTACAATATATCCTATAGTTGAGCTTTATATGTTAGAAATTTAGGAGAATTATTTATTCGAGTTAAATTTTTTTTAGATCGCTAGGGTTTATAATCTAATAATACAAAGATTGTGAAAATGCCTAAGAGGTGAGGATTTATGCTTGTACCCCAAAGAAAATAGCCACATCAGATTCTAAATCTAGGGAGCTTTAGTAAGAGCTAAAGCACCACCTAAATCTAAGCGAAAGTGAATATATTATTTACCTCAATAAAAGAGAATAAATCACCTTACTGGTTGACTTATAACCTCCCGGAGTGGCAGCTAGCTAACTCATCATACTCTTTAAATCAATGTGGTCTAGTCATATGAAATTCTAAGATTAGTTAGCATTTTCAGAAAGAGACTAAAATCTCTCAGAAGAGACGTAGTGATATTAGTAATGACTTAGTTTAATATAAATCTTCTCAAATTTTATTTTATTTTTGACATTTCATTTTGACAAAGGCTTTGGAATTTTTTATGACTAAATGCATGATGAAATGAGATTATGGGCTAAATCAGAGAGAAAGAGATGTTTTCCACCACAGAAGTGACATTGAAAGGTCATGTCTTCCCTTATCGTGCAAGGATGAAAATCCTCTCTTAGGAAGAGTGAAGTAATATGAATGCATGATGTTAAACATACAACATTCAGGTAAGGATTTGCTAAATCTTTTAATTATCTTGATTTAATGTCCATGCTTTATATGAGATTATGAATTATTTAAAACTTTAGTTATGAGTTGTAGTTGAGATAGAAAAATTAATTTTTTTTCTAAGAGCCTAATCGGATCTAGGTCACACATTAAATCATCACTCATAAAAAAACTATGAAAAGACATGCAATTTCTATTACATAATTTAAACATAACATCAAGCATTTTATAAATTTAATGCAAAAGAATAAAAGGCCGGTGTGGTCGGGTACTGTCGTACAACCCGAAAAGAGAAAATGGGTAGCTAAGCTCTACACTTATACAACCCTGAATATGAAAGAATTATTACAATTTACAAATGAATAAATGCTATGGAGGTCTTCTTATTTTCATTATTCATATCTCCTTCATTTCTTCATTTGGATGTGTCTGCTTCGAAGGCATTATAGGGCCTCCCTGGACAAAGCCTTCTAGCCACTGCTCATCATAATCTCCTATAGCACTAACCCTAATTCCTAATATAAAATTACATTAAAAATAGGAAGAATAAATCTAACTACACATGCAAAACATGTGTTAGCTAAATACACCATACAATCCAAGCAGTTATATGTATAATTTGGACTTAGCACCCTGCACATACATAATCAAGCTCAGTTATCCTAACTTGGATTATACTTAGGGGATTTAAGCAACCTGTAAAGAGAGCATTTATATTCATTTTAAGCACCCCTTAAGCATAATCTCCTACATAAAATATGATTAGGCTAAACACGGCCTAACATCCGGTCTACGAAGCATACACCCTAACATTCAGTCTAAAATAATATATCACAAAATAAAAGATACATCATACCATGCACCATCCTAATCTAAAGCTAGAAGTAGCGACTTAGTCTGATGTGTGTGTATTGAGGCTTATGTGATATGTCCTAACTAGGCATTAAGGTTATGGTTTTCCAAATATTAAAAGAATTCAATTTAAAGGGTGATTTCACTTCAAGTGCTTTAATTGATTTGCAAGTTTTAATTTGTGTTTTATTTGGTTTCATGTGACCTACACTTAGCAACTAAGTGCTATAAAGAAAGGAAAGAGAATTGCTTTCTTTCATCTCTATCCAAAGTCACTTTCTAAAGCATATTAATTGATAAGTTCTCTTTAGTGGATGACTTATTGCACATTTCAAATTAATCATAAATTTAAGTTCACTTTAAGTGACTTCATTCAATAAGAGAGATAAGAGAGATATCTTAAGATTGATTGGAATGAATTATTATCACATGACATATGTGCATTCATTTCATTCCAGCATATGTAATATGCATATGATTAAATCCTAAGTATACCTACACATACAATATGTCTTAGCATACTTAAATGATGAATTATCATATTAATTTAAAGTTCTATCTAAATTCTTATATAAAAATGCATAGGAATGGAATTAAATAGGTATGTGTCATTGTTAACCAGGGAAGTGAGGTAATTAAATGACCTCCTTGGGGCTAGCTAAAGCCTCGTGTTCCCGGGATGTCCAAACTATATACCCATTACATTCAAATATATATAAGTTTATACATATGAACATAAGAAATTAGACTTTAAATCATGTGATCAATTGATTCAATCACTTGAACAAATATGATTGTATGTTTTTCTTAATAGAAAAGGAGATTTTCATTCATTGGCTAAATGCACATATAAGTGTATAAAAGTTTTTAAGTGGATACTTCATCATTGTTAAACTAAGGAAGTGAGATAAAGACCTCCTTGGGGCTACTTAAAGCCTTGCGTTCCTGGAATGTCCATACTAGATATAGCCACTACTCTTAAATACATATGAATGTACAAATAACTACAATAATAGAAAAATCATGCCAAAGTTGTATTTGATTTAATTGAATAAATATTTTCATTCATTAGCTAAATGCACATATAAGTGTGTAAAAGTTCTAAGCAGATACTTCATAATTGTTAAACTAGGGGGAGTGAGGTAAAGACTTCCTTGAGGCTACTTAAGGCCTTGCCCTAGAATGTCTAGATTAGATATACCCACTACTCTTAAATACACATGAATGTGCGAATAATCACAAGAATGAAAAAATTATGCAAAAGTTATATTTGATTTAAGTGGATCATTTATACATATGAGCTAAAGTTCTATATAGGTTCTTATATAGAGGTACATATGAATGAATCCAAATAAATGTTATGTTCTTTTCAAATGAACTATACACTTGTTAACATTCAAAATCTATGAAGGTTGGAGAAAGAGAACTCCATATCACATGTTCTAACCTATAGGCACATGCAAGCATATGGATATTTATAATTGTCATTACTCCATATATTATAATTAATTTGTATGCTTTTGAAAATAATTTTTAATTTAATAGTGATAATAATCACACATATTTTTACTCAATTCAACACATACAAGCTTAACATAAAAGAAATCATTTCATTTAATTAATTTTTGAAAAAGATGTATGCATGACTACAAGTGACATACAACATTTAATATGATTGGAAATAAATAAATGAACATAAGCACATGATTTCATTCAATCCAATCAATTCCTAAGGACAATCATGCTAAATAAACTCATTTAAAATAAACCAAAGCTTCTTAATATCATTTTTAATTTCATATTTGATTTGATTTAAGAAATATGAGAAGAGGTTTGCTAATGTTAATCTCATTCCCCTTGTGTGAGTTAATTTGATTTAATGAAAAGTAATTAGATTAATTTTATGGATTAATTAGGTTAATATATGAAATAAATCAATTAATTAAACCCTTACCTATATTACCTTATGATAATTAATCAAATGATTATGACCTAATGTAATATGCAAATGAATTGAAAAATAAATAGCAATGCTTCTTTGAAATGAAAGGGGTCTAATGTAATTAGCTCATACTCATTGATTAATTAAGCTCAAAGAATTTAGTTAATTATTTTTATAGTTTTCTCACACATGTGAGCTAACCATAATTTCATTAAACCTCTTTAGGCTATTGAACACCTAAAGGCCTACCCCTGAATTAATTAAGGAAAATCAAATCCATTTTAAAGCTTAATTAAGCTAATTAAATAATTAATTTGTTAATTAAATCCTAATTAATTTCTCTTGAAAAGTAAAGAAAATTTAGGAAAAAAGATTAGAAAAACTTCCCCAATCACATTCCCTAAACCTCCATACTGTTAATCAGTGCCAAATGAGTCCAATTAATTAGTTAATTTATTGTTCCCATGCTTAATTAATTCTTAATTAAGTTAAGAAGATAATTAGAGATTAATCAATTGATTTTCTTAATTAATCAGCCAATAAATTCCAAGAAAAATGGGAGAGGCATAGGTCATTCCCTTAAGCAACCTCAAAAAATTTGAAACCAATTGAGTGATTAATTAGGGAGTAATTAGGTTAATTAAGTTTTCAATCAAACCCTAATTAAGCTAAAATTACTATTCAAAATTAATTAACGATGATTTTAATGGACTCTCCTCTAAAATACCTTTAAAATGAGTCATCAATATATTTTTTGAATTTTTTTATAATTAGTTATGAATTATAAAAATTTTAGCCTTAAAAACTAATTAAATAACCTAATTAAGCCTTAATCCCATCAACAACACGTGGCGTGCTTTCCACATGGTACCACGTGATTGGCTATTAAAATTGTCACATTCGTGGCTGGCTCGGATGGCAGCAGGATGCGCTTTCTCGCAGGTCGTCCGATCTTCCGTCCGAGCTTAGATCGAATGGCCATGATCAAACCTACGACTAAAGAGGTATTAAATAGCGGATCTAATGTGATTTGATCAGAGCCGTTTGTTCCAATCATGCATGGATCGCTCAATCCGAGCTCGGATTCATTCCAAAATCAACTCACACCTTCACGTGAGGGATCCACGAAGATCCAACGGCTAGGATCGGCTCACATGCAAATTTTCTTCAAAAAGCTTTAACCTATTTTAAGCTAAAGCTCAGATTTAATGGAAATACCTCATTGAAGCTAAGACTGGCAGTTCACACACTTGAGGAAGTTTCGTCTAGTAGAGATGAGGCCCTGTTGAGCAGCAATTGGATTGGTTCCACCCGGATTGCTCCGAAGGCCAAGGATCGAGCTTTGGAGCCTCGATCTTGATCGAAGTTCATCCTCTAATTGATATGAAGCTTGGGAAATGCCTTGGGTAGCTTTGATGAGGTATGTGAAAGGTATGTATAAGAGGAATTGAAGTTTGGTTGAGAGAGGAAGAAGTTTGGATCGGGATTGAACTCCCATGTTTTGATTGTGCACGGGAGGAGAAAATTTGAAGTGCGGAGGCCTTGGGAAAGCTCTGAGGAGTGCTAGGGCATTTCATTTCACTCTTGGGAGTGTGGTGAAAATATTCCAGCCTTTATCTATCCTTTTGGAGAGGATAAATGAAAATAAAAATATACGCCTTTTATTTTGGACACCATATAGATCCACATATGTTCTTATTAGGGTGATTGGGTATGACATTAAGGAGAGGTGTATTATCTCGAAAGACAGAAGTCACCACCCTACAATAGACTTAATCACCTCAATAAGGACTCTTAAGGATAATGTGTCTACATATGTACCAGAGATTCTTCCCCTACTTTACATGGAAAAGTAAAGTAAAGTTTATTTTGAACCGGGTTCATTAAGTTCCCTACAAGTAAACCCCAATAGTTAATTACATCTTAAAGAATGAGATTTCTCAAGAATACTCTTGATTAAGGTAAATGATCGTTGTCTCCAAAGATTTCAATAGGTAGGACTATCAATCAATTAGTTTATTTTTGCAAATCAGATAGGATCGATTAAGAGGAGGGAGTTCTTATCGAAGCCAAATGGAGGTGAGTAGGGGATGTTTAGGATACTGGGAAGCCTAGTAAATATCCCAAACTATCTTATGGTTGGGCTTTACATTTTTGAAGTTGAGGGGAATTATTTATTTGAGTTGAATTTTTATTAGAAGTTTAGGGCTTATAATTCCATGATACAAGGTCATGAAAATGCCTAAGAGGTGAGGATTTATTCTTATAGCTCATAGAAGTGAGAAGCAACCTCAGAACCTAAATCTAAGAAGCTTTGGTGAGGGCCAAAAGCACGACCTAAATCTAAGATGAAAAATGGGTATCCAGTTTGCCTCCACAAGAGAGAACAAATCACCCAACTGCTTGGACTTACAACCGCCTGGGGGTGGCCGCCAACTAACTTCTCTTACGATTTTAAATTCATATAGGCAAGCCATATGCTTTATGCAAGATAGCTAGGCTATTATTTATTTAGAAAGAGACTAAGTCCTTAAACTTACTCTCTAAAGAGACTAGATCATGTAAGGGGATGCTTCAATTGACCTAAATATAATGCAAATCATATTACTTATTATTTTTATTTTTGGACGATCATTTGACTCAAGCTTATAGGATTAATATGCCTAATACATGAGAAGTAAAATTATTGGCTAAAATCATTGAGAAGGGAGGAGGTGTGTTTCGACCATGGCTCTCAAACATCAAGCCAAGTTTCTCTAGAAAAAGGTGGAAACCCTCCAATCAAGAGTAAAATAAAATGTTGTTGTGCATGATGTTGTAAAAGAAATACTCATCCAATTAAGGGGTTGCTAATTCTTTTATCTTGATTTTAGCTTAGGTTTTAAATGAGATTATGAGTTATTTATTATTATTTTTTAATTTTGAGTTGATTAATTTGATAGAAGATTTATTTTTTTCTAAGAGCCTAGTCCACATCCATGTCATACATAAAGCAAGAAAGAAATTAGAAAATTATGTCATTTCTAATGCACAAGCTAAACAAAATATCAAACATTTTATAAAGCTAATGCAAAAGAATAAAATGCCAAGTGTGATCGGGAATCAATGCACTAATCAAAAAAATAAATTGGGTAGCCGAGCTCTACCCTTATACATCCAGGATTACAAATAAATTAAGTACAATTAAGTAATAAATTCATTGTTGTGGGGGTCTTCAAGCTTCATTTCTTCATTCTTCTTTTCTTCATTCTTCTTGTCTTCAAGCTTCATTTCTTTATTTTTCTTTCCTTCATTCTTCTTTAGTTCCTTCTTTTGGATGGTTGGAAGGTGGTTGCTCCAAAAGCTTCACATGATACATAAGACATGACCTTATAATCAATGATCATCCTAATCCCCATAACAATCATTCCAAAATCTTAATTGTAAAATTACATTTAAAAGAAACAATAAATCTAACTAAAACTTATAAAATAGAGATTATCTAAATAAACCACACATTCTTAAGCATGTATACAAACAAATTGGACTTAGCACCCCACACATAGGTAACCAAGTCCACCTGACCTATTTTAGGTTATACTTAAGGGTATAATCAACCTACACAACAAAAGTAGTTATATTTTTATTACAGCATCCTTTAAGCACAATCCCCTACAGAAGATAATGGTTAGGCTAAATTGTTCTACCATTCATTCTACGCACATACACCCTAACATATATACTAAAATAAAATATCACAAAATAAAAGTAAACATTAAACCATGCACCGCCCTAATATAGGACTAGAAGTGGTGACTTAGCCTAATGTGTGTGCCATGTAAGGTTTGTGTGGTATGCTTAGCTAGGCTTTAAGGTTAGGATTTTTTTTTTAATGTGAAAAGGTTCAACTTAGAAGGGTGGTCTCATTTAAGTTGTTTAGTTGATATGGGATAATTTTATTTGATGATTTGATTTGATTTGAATGAACCTACTTAATTACTAATGGTTGTAAAGAGAGAAAAAGAGAAGAGAACTTCTCTTTCCTCTATACCTTAAGTGATTTTTAAGGTAGATTCATTAATGATTTTTGTTTAGTTAATATTTTATTATGTATTTTAATTAATCCTAAGTTTAGATTTTTTTCTGAACAAACCTATTAAAAAAAAGGTATTTTAAGATTAAGTGAAGTGAATTACTATCATAAAACACACAATATTTTATTTATTTCTCACATATGTATCATGCACATGAATGAATCCTAAGCATATCTGTACATGCAATGCAAGTATTTAGCACATCTTAATAATGAATGCTAAGAGAGGTTGCTTAAGGAAACTTGGAATGTTTTTATGTATGCATAATTTTGTTAAGTAGAAGTGAGTGATCTTTTATCTATTTTTCATATGCACATTTACAAGTATAAAAGACATAAGTGAGTACGACGTCATTGTTAACCAGGGGTGTAAGGTACAAGACCTACTTAGGGCTACTTAAAGCCTCGCAACCCTGGGGTTGTCCAGACTAATATACCATTTTTCTTAAATACATGTGCATGTACAAAAAGAAATGCATGGAAAGAGAATTCTAAGTGAGTTACTGAAGAAAATTTGAATGCTTTATGATGCATGATTTTCATTAAGTAGAAAAGATATTTTCTTATCCACTTTTCATATGCACACATGTATATATAAAAGGCACAAGTGAGTACGACACCATTATTAACCAGGAGTGTGAGGTACAAGATCTACTTAGGGCTACTTAAAGCCTCGCAATCCCGGGGTTGTCCAGACTAATATACCACTTTCCTTAAATACAAGCATATGTACAAAATAAATGAATGGAAAAGAAAGATGCAAAAATTTGTAGTTATGTTTGGACTTAGTTATGTAATTTATATGTGTAAGTGTAAGGATCTTTCTTAAGTCATAATATGGAAGAGGATAAGAATAGATTTAAGCAAGTGTTATGTTCTTTTAAAAAACCTATACACTTTGCAAATCTTATTCAAATCCATATTAAGAGGAAAGAAAGGAAGCAAACATAAGACACATTTTTATATTCACATTCAATCTTATAAATAAACTATAAGTAGCACACTTTTAGTTTTAGGTATTTGATTTATAGATTTTGAGAATAGTTTTGAATTTAATAGTGATAATAGCCACTCATATTTTTTACTTTAGCCAAAACATACAATTTGACATAAAGAAAATATTTTATTTTGAATTTGATTTTAGAAAAGCATGAATGCATGATTTTCATGTGACATACACATTTGACATGCTAGGAAAGAAATAAAGTGATGTAAGCATGTAATTTCATTCACTCTAATTAATTTTTAAAGACAATCTTATGAAGTAAGATCATTTAAAGAGAATCAAAAGTTGTTTAAAGAGACTTTCATTTTTTGCTTTGAGTTTGACTTGAATTAGAAAATGTGAGAAGGTTTGCTAGTCCTTACCCATTCCCAAATGTGTCTATAACTTTAGTTTAATTTTTAGGTGATTAGATTAATTTTACGCTTTGGTTAAGTTAAGGTGTAGATTAGGTTCATTAATTACCCCTTACCAATACCACTTTAACATATTTAATCAAATAATTATGAGCCAATGTATGAAATAAAATCATAAGGAATTTAAATCAGCAATGCATCCTAGGAAAGAAATTTACCTAATGTAATTGGCTCATAAATAATGATTAATTAAGCTAAAGAGTTTAATTTAAGTACTTTCATAACCTTTCTCACACATATGGGTTATGTATGATTTCCTTAGGTTTACTTAGGTTATTGAACACCTAAGTATCTACTCAAGAAGATTGATTAAGTTTTGGATTAATTTTGATTTTGAGAATTTGATTTGATTAATTAAGTAGATCATTAGTAGATTAACCCTTAATTAGATTTGGATTTAAGGAAGAAAAGGGGTTTATGGAATAGCTTATAAGAAAAATATCCCAAAATTATTCTAGAAATCTCCTAATCACTTAAATAAAGTTTAATTATCTTAATCAAGGAATTAAACCACTATTCACATGCTTAATTAATCTTAATTACATTAAGAGAGTGATTAGGGGTTAATTAATTAATTTCTATGATTAAATATTTAATAAATTCCAAAAAAAATTAGGAGAGGTAGAAGTCATCCTACTAAACATGCCTGAGAAGTTTAAAATTAATTAATGAAATCATTAGGGAGTAATTAATAATTCTATTTCTACACTAGTTCATTAGAAACATTAAATTTTCTAAATCAATTTCTCATTCTTATTTAGATTTAGGGTTTAGGGTTTAGGGTTTAGGGTTTAGGGTTTAGGGTTTAGAGTTTAGGGTTTAGAGTTTAGGGTTTAGAGTTTAGGGTTTAGGGTTTAGAGTTTAGGGTTTAGGGTTTAGGGTTTAGGTTATTAAATTTTTAAATAAACCCTAATTAAGGAAAATATACTATTCAAATTCAATTAGAAATAATTTTATTAGATTTTTCTCTAAATTATCTTTGAAATGAGCTCTTATTCATATTTTTCTGATTTTTCTACATTTAGTTATATATTTTTGAAATTTCAATTGATTTAAGTGATTTTTAAGAATTATGCTAATTTGTTTTATTAAAATAAACTACTTGACACTCAAAATTCAATATCTTTTAATCCAGAGGTTATTTTGACTTAAAATTTTTATGATAAGTGTATTTTAACATCAATTTTAATCTCTAAAAATTTCAACTTAATCTCATATGTATTTTAGTTTAATTAAAAAAATTTAAGTTTTATTAAAACTTAAATTAAGCTCAAAATACTCAGTGAAATTTAGAGATTTTAAGTTTATTGAATTTCTCTCAAAAAGATGAATCTAACGAGCCCTTATTTGTATTTTTTAGTTAAGTATTTTATTTTATTTATAAAGCTTTGAAGTTTCAGATAATTTAAATAAATTTTTTAAAAGCGGAAAAGTGGTGCCGACGGTAAATGCGCGCCAATGGCGCGCCAGCGAAACTAGCGTATGGCACGCATGCTCCACGTGACGCCACATGATTGGACGTGCGGTGCCGTGTCAGCGGAAAGAGCGGGAATGACTGGTCAATGCTCAGAGAGTGACACGCGGCTCGCTCTAGACCGTCCGATCGCCGATCAGACAATCCATATCAGATCGCTAAATCGACGTGTAATTTGAACCATCTCGACATTGGATGGTACAGATCCGGTGATCAAGCGTCTGATCGCGGATCCACCCGTTGCCCCGATCCAACATGGATGACGAAGTTGCACCCGGAGTGGACAAGAAAAAATCTAGTTTTTAAAAATGAAAAATAGAATTTTCTAAGTGAAAACTTATCCAAATAGACTCATTTTTGCATCAATTCACACTGAAAAAAATTCTATTTTATAATTAGAATGATTTAAAGTAAAAATGCAGGATTATCTAAGGTAGATTCCTAAAAATCATGTAAAATCCGTTACCAAATGAAAGATCCTAAGTGGCTACGATTCTAGAAAGTTACCTCACCGGGGATGATTTCTGGCGGCAGTGGTGACTCGAGCGCGCTGTTGAGTGAGGGAAGAAGCCTTAGACTGAGCTTAGATCCTCGCCTTCATGTTGAAACAAAGTTTCCTCCGGTGATCGTCGTTTCTTCGCCGAAATCCCCCTAGTTTTGGAGTATTTCTCTACAAAATAGAGTGGATAATTTCTAATGGCTTTTGGGAGCTCTAGGAGGAGGATAATGAGAGGAATGAAGATTTTCTTCAGCCACTAAAGCCTTAGAATAAAAAGTCAAGTGAAATGAACATTTTTCTATTTTTTGTTTAAAATTTTGGCTCTAAATTCATGTCACTTGGCTTGGGGTGGTTGGGAATGGAAGATAATCACCCTAGGTGGCTCTTATGGTTGGCTAAGGCATGGAAAGTGGCTACCATGAAGGACAAGTGGTGTCCCAGCTGGGAGGTGTCCTTCATGCCAAGTGTTCCAATGGGAGAGGTGAGGTGATTTCACCTCCCCATGAGTCATGGCTGCCCTAACCACTCCTTGGGTCAGAAAATCAGTGGTTTTGGTGCCTATGTGGACCAATGGATGAGTGCCGAGTGGCCAAGGAAGAGAAATGACCACTTGAGAAAGTTCCTTTTCTCATGGGATACCCTTGACCCAAGGGAAAAGTGGTAATTTGACATTGGATTTAATTTGGGCAGATTTAAAATGAGTCAAAAGTAAGTTGGACCAAATTTCAAGTTATTTGAAGTTCATTTGGTTTAATTTGGGTTAATTTGACCCATTTGGGTCAAATTGGGTCAAAATATGTTAGGATGATCAATTGGTCAAATTGGGTCAAACCAAGAGTTGGGTCAAGTTCAAATGACTATTTGGAGGATATTGGTTCAATTGGTTTCAATTAATTTTATTTAATTTAGATTTTATTTGGGTTTTGGCCAATTTGATTCTTTAGGTCAATTTGGGCTAAGTTGACCAATTTGACCCAATTGACTAAATTGGCTTGAATTATGGCTTGGTTTGGGTTTGGTTGATCATTTGAAATGGATTGATATCTTTTTTTCCAATCAATTTAATTTATATTTGATTTTGGCTTGATTTAACCTTTTAAGTCAAGTTGGGTTCATGGTCAATTGGGCTAGGTTGGGTCTAGTTGACTAATTGATCAAATTGGGTTTAATTGAGGCTTTGGTCAAGTTCAATAATCAATTTGGAGTGAACTTGAGCCATTGATCACAATCAATTTGGTTTAGGTTACAATTTGACTAGTTTGGGTTCATGTGGGTTAAAGGGTTGACTTAGTCAACGAGCTAGGTTGACTTGGTTTGACCCAATTCATGATAATTAATTAACCTATGATGATAAAAAAATATGACATGAAGTTTAGATTGGATTAATTCACTTTTATTTGGATTGAATTAAATTTTGGTTCATGTAGGTCAAATTGGCCACTTTGGGTTAAGTGAGCTAATTGGGTTTAGTTTGTTTGATCAAGGCTTGATTCAAGTTTGGTTAAACTCACATATGTACTTGTGATTGAAATATAAATCCATTTGCAAGAGATTTGGAGTCAAATGAGTTTTGATTTATTTAATAATTTCAAGTCAAAGGGTGAACATGAGTTTGACTTTGAGTTTGATTTTTTGAATTTAGTTTTGGTTTGATGATTGAAGTTTATGTTTATATTTGGATTCATGACTATAGGATTGATTGAATCATGAAGAAAAGTCAAGGGTTCAACTTGATTTGAGTTTGATTTGGCTAAGTTCAAGATTTTATCTTGAAGGCTTAGGTTGGATTTTTGATTGAATTTGGATTTGATTTTTGAATTGATTCTTGGATATTTAAATTTATAATTCATTTATATTTATGAATATAAATGAGAATATAAATGGGTTATGAGAAAATTTCTTGAATTTGAATTGATTTTGATTTGATTTGAGCTCAGTCCATAAGATAAAATCAAAGAGCTTAGGAAAGATTTTGAATTTAAAATTTCAATCATGAGCTTCAATCATTTGGAGTTAATCATGGATTTCAATCATTTGGAATTGATTTGAGTTTAGGAAAAATCAATTAGGCTGGAATTGATTGTTGATTTGATTTAGAGTTAAGGAAGTGAGGAATGTGGTTCAAGCGATAGGGTAGGCAAATTTTCCTAACACCCCTAAGACATGACCTATTTCCAATGGCTAACTCTTCTAAGTCTCTAGGGCTAGGTTAAGTGTCCACTTAATCACTAGATGTGTCTAAAGACTAAGGAATTCTTAAAGTCTAAGAGAAGTCCTATGTCTAAGATTTAGGGTTTGGGAGTTCATTCCAAAAATGATATCAACAGGGAGCTCAATCAAATCGAATGTTTGTGAAATCTGGCTTGAATTGAGGAGGTATATCCCTCAATTTATTGAGGTGGATAAACAAGATTGTCTCCCATTTTTCGGCCAGCCAACCGCCACCAGGGTGCCGGAGTGGTTACCATCATGTCCACGTGGCTCTCGGTTTAGTTGGAGAAGAGCTTGGGAAGTGGCTCAAGGCTTGATATGGGATGATCTCCTTGCTCGGATCCAATGGGTGCTCGGTTTGTAAGGGAGGTGAGTTAATTCATCTCTCTTTGGTCCATGGAAAATCCTATCTCTCTTAGGGTGGACTAGGAGGTTAGTCAGACCCCAAATGGGGTGAGTGAGAGTTGCCAAGTGATGGGAGAGTGAACTTTGCCATTTATGGGTGGAATCTTATATAAAGAGGGCTTGACCAATGGATAATGGTTTAGATTGGGTTCACTTGGCTTTTGGGCTGACCCAAGATGGGTTTGGGTTGTGTTTGGTCAACCTCTAATGGGTCATGAGTTTTGGCTCAATTTGGTCATATGGGTTCAATTTAGGTCATGTTGGGTTAGGTTGACTAATTGATCAAATTAGGTCAAACCAAGGTTTATGTTAGATTCAAATGATGATTTAAAGTGTTTTGGTTTAAGTGGTTTCAATCAATTTGGCATAGGTTTGATTTTGGCTCATTTGGATTATTATAGGTCAAATGAGCTAAGTTGACCAATCTGACCAAATTGGATAAATTGACTTGGGTTGCGTGTTGGTTCAAGTTTAACTGGTTGATTAAAAATGATTGTAGGTTTTGGTTTGAATCAATTTGAATTTAATTTGGATTTTTGACCAATTTGACCTTTTAGGTCAATTTGGGTTAAGTTGGTCAATTTGGTTAGGTGGGTCCAATTGAACAAATTTGAGCTTTGGTCAAGTTCAACAATGAATTTGGAATGAACTTGTGTCATTGGTTGCAATCAATTTGGGTTAGATCATGATTTGACCCTGTTTAGCTTTTTAGGTCAATTTGGGTCAACTTGGGTCAAATGACCAATTGAGTTTGGGTGAACTCAATTGATGGTCAAGTAATGTTCAAACATTGATTATGGGTTGATGTGAATCAATGGTTTCAATCAATTTGGTGTATGATGAGTTTTGACTTGTTTGGGTTTTGTATAGGTTAAGGGTTGACTAGGTCAAATGATCAAGTTAACTTGATTTGACTCAGGTCAAGGTGATTGATCATCCTAGGGTGATTGTTGATCATGATATGAGGCTTGGATGAGTTTAGTTCAATCCAATTTGGGTTGGATTAGAACTTGGCTCAAAAAGATCCTTTAGGCCACTTTGGGTCTAGCGGACCTAAATGGGTCAATTGACTGCATTTTGGCTTGATTCAAGTTTAGTTGAACATATATATGGGCCTATGATTAAAATATAAATTCAACTGCAATCAATTTGGAGTCCAATGAACTTTGGCTCATTTGAAGTTTTCAAGTTAAAAGAGCTAACTTGGGCTTGACTTGGGTTGACTTGAGTTTAGTTTGATGATTGTAGGTTTCATTTATATTTGGATAGATAATTGAAGGAATTGTTAATTCAAGAGAAAATCCATTGGTTTTGACTTGGTTTGGATAGGATTTGACTAAGTCTATGAAAATGGCTTAAAAGGCTTGAATTGGGTTTTGATTTGATTTTTAATTTGGTTTTGACTATTTGAATTTATATTTCATTTATAATTTAGAATATAAATGAAGATATAAATGATTTATGAGAAAATCATTTGAGTTTGGAGTGATTTGAAAGCAAATTTGACTAAGCTCATGGAGGTAGGTCAAAAGGGCTTACGTAAGAAATTGATTTAGTTTGTTTTAATTTTGGTCATTAGAATGTGGGCTTCATTTATATTTATATTTATGAATATAAATGAATATATAATTGATTTATAAAGAAAATAATTGATTTTGGGTTGATTTGAATGGGATTTAGCCAAGCTTAAGAAGGTAGGTCCATATAGCTTAGGAAGGGTCTTAGTTGAATTTGGATTTAGTTTTGTTCAATTTTAGTCATTTGGATTTATATTTCATTTATATTTGTGAATATAAGTGAAGATATAAATGATTCATGAATAGATCAATCAAATTTGGGTTGAATTGGAAGGAGATTTGACTAAGTTTATGGAATTTAATCAAGGTTTATGAAGAATTTTGAACTTGAATTTGATCATATGATTGAATCATTTGAAGTTGGATTTGAATCAGAATTTGATAATTTAATTAAAGAATTGAATTGATATTTGAGAAAATCAAATGAATTAGGATTGATTCAAATTTGGTTAAGGCTAAGTCCATAAGATGAAATCAAAGGGTTTAGGAAGGTTTTGAATTTGGGTTTGATCATTGATTTCAATCAAATGTATTGGAATTTAGATTTGGATTTGGAAATTGAATTGGGATTTGAGCTTTGGTTTGAGATTTGAATTTGGATTCAATTTGAGAAGGTGCATATGGATTAGGTTTAAGCCATAGGGTGGATGATTCCCTTAAGTCTTAAGTCATGACCTAACCCTATGATTAACCCTTCTAATTCTCTAGGCTTAGGTTAAGTATCCACCTACTCACTAGAAGTGTCTTGAGACTAAAGAACTCTTAGTGCCTATAAGAGTCCTAGATCTATGCTGAGAAAGTTGAAGACTCATTCTAAAAGTGAGGTCAACAGGCATCAACCCTATTTTAATTTTTGAAAAGTTGAAAGTTGATTTTTTTTATAGTTGGGAGGAAATTTGAGTACTAAAGGGTATTTTTTTGAGAAATTTTAAGAATTTATTATATTTTTAATGATTTTTTTTTAAAAAAGAGTTTCTAGAGAGTTGTTGATGTTCTAGGACAAGGAGATGGGATAATGATGAAGTGATGCAGAGTGAGAGCCTATCGAAGTTAGTATTTTCTCTCTCTCTCTCTCTCTCTCTCTCTCTCTCTCTCTCTCTCTCTCTTTATATATATATATATATATTCAAGATTATATGTTTTTTGCTTTCTTTCAATCCAACATGAACACAGGTTCCTTTTCCAAGGAGTAGGTGTAATCATGATACTTTATTAAATTTTGTTTAATTTAATTTAGTTAGTTTTTATGCTTTTATATTGGTGTGTATTTTTATCATGAATTTCATGACATTCAATTAATTAGCCAATAGTTAAGAGTTTAATATATTCATTAAAATTGAAAAGTAAAGAATAAATTCATCCTTCGTGAAAATATAAAAAAGGATCATAGAATAGAGATAAATGTATCTTATTCATGTAATCTAATGATACTATATTAATGAAATTTGTTTGCATTGAATATGGCATCAATATATATGGAGGTTACTTTAAAAAAGATAAGTGACTCTATAATTTTGATAGAAGGATGGAATCCACCATGGATCTAATTACAATAAATTTTTTGTAACTCCTAATTATATTGCATTCTAACCAATGGAAGTTATTCTAGCAAAATCTAATTCCTAAACCTAGGATGTCCACTTCACAACATAATAAATTTTCCATCATTCTATTAGTGGATAACAATTTTTTTTAATTTTAATTCAAATTGTCACTATATTATGATTATTTAAAGTCAATATAATTGTGGTTTGGTACATTGAAATCATCACAATATGTCAATTTCAAAATTTAAAATTATGATAGCTCAAAATTACATCATGCATGTTTCAAGAAAAAATAAATTTAAATTATGTACTTCTAGCAATTGTATACATGCCTCAAAAGATATAAGCATTCACCCTAGAAACTCACAAACTCTTGCAAATATTGAACAAATAATTATAGTGCACACACTCTTTAATCGAAATCAAATTTAAATTATGCTATTTCAAAAATAGAAATTACTCTTAAAATCATTTATATCCCTTTAAAAATGCAAATATTTGTCTTTAAATTCAAACTCCTTGTCAATTTTCATGTTGAGTACACATTTTTGAGTAGACCACTTTCTTATAAGCAGGATTATAAGTCCCAAACTTTAAGTTCAATGTTCCATGAGATGAAGAAAGAGATAACAAGACTAAATGTAGATCTCTTAAAATTATAAAAGAAAATTCATGTCAACTACCTTGCTTATTATTATAAGGTAAAACCATAAGTCTCAAAATATCTTATTCTATGTGCATTCAAAATAGAGCTAACAAGACTTATCAGTTTAAATTCTCAAGTTAAATTATTTTTTATAATGACGAGAGTTGAGAATACTCAGAGTTATAATAATAATTTATACAAATAAATGAATAATCATGAAACCATTGATTTTACTTAATAAAACAAGCTTGGGTTATCCTAGATTTGGAGATAAATATTAGAATGCAAATGTCATCAAATCATTTTGTATTATATTTCCATAAAATAATCCACAAGGCATAATCACAAATGTTTAATTCTTACATTCTATCTTTTATGTATAGGGTTAGAGCCTACACACATGAATGCGATAAATATTTAAGAGAGCTTATGGAAGCTATACATAAACATGTGAACTTGATTCTCTAAGAGCAAGAAGATAGAGTTGACAATATTTAAAATATCAAAATAAAGTTATATGTTTATCCTTGATATGTCATTGAAAAATCTCCTAACTAAAGCACGAATCTTGATGTATGTGTTATTGAACATCACTTAAAATTAAAATCTTAATCTTTCAAACTCTCTTTTGATCATTATAGAGTTAATATAAAACACCTCGATTAGATCAAAAGCAATATGATCTTAAGTACAGACTAGCCTAGATCAAACACTTAAAATATAATTAAAAACTTTGACATATCATTCGGATCTCTGAATAGCTTTTAAATATTTAATGTTTATAGCGGCGGTGGTAGCGATGATCAACTGGTGGTTGATCCGGCCGATGGTAATGCGAGCGGCGGTGGTGGCGGCGGCGGCGGCGGTGTTGACCAACAATCATGGTCAGTAGTGGTGACCGGCGGCGCAGTGAGCATTAGTGGTGGCCAGCGGTGATCCGACAATGGTCAAGCGGTGGTCCGATTATGCTTTAAGATTCTTCAAGTATCAGAGCTATCTCTCATCTCTAGCTTCGGTCTCCTATGTGAATAATGATAGATTATGAGAGTGA
Organism: Cymbidium sinense; assembly: GCA_021442155.1. Lineage (NCBI taxonomy): Eukaryota > Viridiplantae > Streptophyta > Magnoliopsida > Asparagales > Orchidaceae > Cymbidium > Cymbidium sinense. The sequence continues at coordinate 132,643,287 of CM038223.1, read as the reverse complement.
TATTTCTTATAAATATAAGCAAAATCCAAACCACTTCTTCGGACTGCTCAAAATGATCCCCTTAACCATTTGATATATTTTAAGTATTTGAATGCTCAAATAAAGTCATAATTAAGGGATCTTAGGTATGTAAGATTTGGGTCATCAAGGCTGCCACTGCTTGACAGTCGTTGGATCACGATTGGTCACCACTGTTGGTCACCGCCAATTACCACTGCCAGCTACCACCACCCGACTATTATCGGATCATCGCCGACTGCTGCCACCGACCACCATTTGCCGCCACTATCGATCACCACATCCAGACCATCACCCGACCATCGCTCGATTGTTGCCGTCGGATCATCAGAATACCACCTCAAGCGAAGCCTTCGTCTTTGATACAATGAAACTTCTCACAAAATTTACTTCTGTAAGTTGTACTTATCTAACTTTGGAGACATGATAATAATTATAACAAATACTGTTATATTGAAATTATTTTTAAGCGGTCTAGACTCCACAATTTTTTCCTTCTTGAGTATTTCACGTAAAATCCTAGTGTCTCTCAAACTCTTTTGTTGTGTGTGCGTAATATTCGTGCAATACTAAGACATTGATTTCTTTTGCCCTATCAAATCCATCTTCATGCACACAACAATCTTTATGATAAGCATAATTATGGGAAAAAAGATGATCGAATCTTTTATATTGACACTTATGTAGTACTATAATATTTAAATCTAATTAAAATGCATGTTTAATAATATATATTATACTTTGGATGAATTAATGTTGGTATTATTTTTAATAGAATTTAGAAATTAGAATATTATACAAGTATATATAAATATATATATAGAAAAACGTATATATAAAGATTAAATGTTAGACAGTAAATTTGTATTATTTTATTAAAAAATCAGAACTCATATAGTGAAATCTCAATTTGTAAAATCCGGGAAAGGTTCACGTGATGCCTTAAACTCACGTGAGCAGTTGGGGAAACTTCATATCGAACTCGTGGCGTTTAGTTAGTAACGGTTTCTCCCACCATGTGATCGACTCGGGACACCGACACGAGACTATTGATATTCTCCCTTTCTCCAGCTGGCCCCCTCACCAAACTTTTATTACAGATTTGTACGTTTTTAACTTTTACATAATTGCAGTTCTACTTTACTTGCCGGCTGCACCACCAGCCGACTCTGAAAGGCTTCGGGGACTCCAGGCTGTCAGGTTGCAAAACCCATTATTGCAAGGGTTTCATGTGTAAAAAACATCGATTAGGATTTCACCGCAATTAGCGCCTTCAACGTCCCCTTCAAGGCATTTGATGTAAACTATTTTTTATTTAGATGAATTGTTCTGATTTAAATTTTATTCTGATAAATTTTATAATAATTTGATTTATTTTAATATTTCTATCTCAAAAAAAGAAAAAAAATAAATCGATTAAATTTAATTATAAAAATTTCACTTAAAATATAATCAATTTTTTTCTAATTATTTTTAATAATAATATATATTTCTAAATTTTATTACTAGATAATATCAAAATAAATAAGAGAGAAACAATCTAACTGAACTAATTATAGTAACCTAATCAATCTAAAGTGTTAGATTTTAAATATAAAATATTATTTATAAATTTTGATTCTAAGATGCATTTGAAGAAGAGCAGCGTGGTAAAAAAAATATCTTAATGCCATCTATATTTTGATTTTATTTTAAAGAAATATAAAAAATTAAGAAAAATTATATGTATAATTTGAGTACAAATTATTATATAAATTATAGAATTATATAAAAAAATGTAACATATATTATAATTTTTAGTAGGTAATAAACTCATATTTATGGTGGTTGATGGCCATTGATGACACTGGAGGATCTTATGCTTGAGCCTTCCTCCTTTTTTTTCTCTTCTTCCTCTTATCTTCTTCCTTTTAGTTTCCTCTTTTTGTTTGACTCTTTCCTCGCTTCACTTTTCTTCCTCTTCTTCCTCCTCAGACTCTTCCTCTTCTTCCTTGCTTGACAAATTGGTGAGGATCTGACGGTGGTAGGTGGTGGTGGTTGGCGATCGTCGGCTTCTTCCTCCTCTTCCTCTTCTTCTTTTCTTCTTCATTTTCTTCACTTTTTTTCTTGTAAAATAAATTTATAGATAGGACAAAATTCATGAAGCCCCATCACTCCCCTCGATCGGACGAATATTCCTTGATTATTTGATGTATTTTGAGCATTTGGATGCCCAAATGAAGTCGAATTATGAGATCTTAGGCTCGTTAGATCATCGACCTTCGATTTGACTATAAACACTCCATATTTGAGATCTATTTTGAGATTTAATTGATGTCCCAGATTTAATGATATTTGAGTGTTTGATCTATTCGGTTTTGTCAAATCATATGCTCATCAAGATTTGTCTAGTCATATTTTGAGAGCCATATCACTAAGTATGAGAAGCACAGGCTAAATTTAAGATTTTAATCAAATATAAAAAAATATTAAGTTATTTATAAATTTTGATTCTAAGATGCATTTGGAAGAGCAGCGATGGTACGTTGTAATAAAAAATATATCTTAATGCCATTTGAGAACTATATTTTGATTTTATTTTAAAGAATATATAATAAAAATTTTATATTTTTTAATTTGATCTTGTAGAATGTGATGATAATGAGAAAATTATTATATAATTTTATAAAGTAAAAAATTATAATATATATTATAAATTTTTAGATAATAATTTATTTTACAGTAACTCTATTATTATTTTTCTGATAGTTGTATTTTTTGATAGGCACATTAATAAACTTTGATCTATTTATGAAAATATTTTTGTATGGAAAAAAGTGATGAGAAACTACAATTTATGCTACGAACGATTATTGATATTCTTTATTACGAGCATTTATTTCTGAATATTCATTTTAGTGTATTTTTAATGTTTAATTACTCCCGCCCTCAACAGCCGCCGCCGTCAATGATAAATTTGTAAATTCCTCTCACCTTCCAACAAGTTTCTTGGGACCGGTTAAGTTCCCGCTCGCGCAGGAACATCTGAACGGTCGCCACCCTTAATCTTAAGACCATGCCGAGTTAGTAAGCCTGGCTCAGCCGACGGCGTTTTCCGGTCGTCCGGTGGCCGTTCACCCGACCTCGCAGGTGGTAGATTATGGTCTTTGGTATTCTCACCCGCGGCCACGAGGTTTTGCTTTCGTAATTTTTTTTTCTATATTTCTGAAGTCAAAAATAAATAAATAAAACAAAAAAATTTCAATAAACCCCAGCTGAAAATCCCTTATTCCTTCCCTGCCGCCGTTCCATTGCCCAGATTCAACTGTGCTGCGATTAAAAAAGTACGCAGAAAGAGAGCTCAAGAGATGGGAAAGGGAGCTCACCGACAACGAGAGCTATAAATGCGAGACAGATATTGGAATTCGCCATTCTGATACACTTCATTTTCCTTCAATAAGTATTACACGTTCTTTACGATAGGAATTTTTTTTCGTTTCTGTTCTTTGTGTCAGATTTATTACTTATTAGTGGCTTGTGGTCGAGAACTGGGGATCCAGAAGGTACTTCCGCTCTACGGTGACTGTGTTGCGGATTATTACTTCGAGCTCACCTTTTCGTTAGTTCTGTTGTAGAATTACTTGTCTCGATTACACTGTTTCTGATGGATCAAAGTAGGGGATGAAGGTGCCTGGGGGTTTTTTGTGGGCGAGTGATTGTTTTTTGTTGTTTTGCTTTTGAGAGTTTTGTGTTTGTTATCTGAATTTTGTAATTCTGGTTGTGAGCGGTTGGGATTCACTCTGGGTTTCTGGTTAGTTCGTTGGATTGTTGGAATTGGGATCTTTACCCAGAGATCTAGTGTTTGTTGTGGCTGATTTCTTCCGGTTGTGGTTTTGGGTTTTAGTTTGGATTACGCAGTTGTATAGTCAACTTCTTTCTGAGTGGTGTTTGGATGAGCGAGTTTTCCGACTATTCGATGTTTGAATGGAAATTTGTTTTCATGTACCATGAATTAGATTTGTTGGATATTTAGGAGATGTATCTATTATTCTTAAAAAGCTCTGTTATGAAAAAGAATGCTGTTCAATTTCTGCGGGTTTTTTCTTCTTGCTACCATATACAAGGTTCTCTATGTATTCCGCAGCGATTCTTTTAGCAAGCACTTTATGTTAGCTTGTAGCCTTATTAACGGAGCTTGAATCGAGGTGACAGATCTGTAATTCTGATAGTAATATAATTTTAAAATTTTGTTGTCGTCGTTCATTTGTTTTTGGTTATTTTTTATCTTTGTCACGTTATGGTGTGGATACATGATGGGTTAGATATTGCTTACCCATGAATCAATCACCATGTTTATCTTATGATTTTAATAAGTGAAAGGTTCGTGTGAATTATCATTAGACTTATGAACTCACCGAGATTAGATCTATTTTGTGGGTGTCCATTGAATTCATGTTGAGAATAAGATATCAGCCTTGAATCCAAAAAAAAAAAAATTGTAAACTATGTAAATCCGTGAAAGCTCTAGTTTATCACTAATAGCAAGTTGATATGCTTATATATTCTTTATAGTTTTCCTATCTTCAGTTTTCAAATCCATGTTCCATATGAATATTTTCCAAAAAGAATATACCTATAGCTGTATATGTCAGTATCCACTCCTTTCCCGCTTCACACCCAATTATTCTCCTAAAGCTCAACAAGCGAAGTGAACTGTCAATTTTTTTATTTTTTTCTCCATAGTTAAGTTAATCAGATTGTCAGTAATTGCTTAGGATTTTCTGATATATTGTAAATTAGTTTCATATTTCACCAGGCTTTCCTGATTTCGGGCTATAATTTATTTGCTCAGACTTTTTTTTAGGTAGACTGTTATGTAAATCTACCTTTATTATTGAGCAACTGTAGTCTTTGTTCTTGAATACCCTTTTCTAGCTGTTTCATTCTTAAACATGACTAGTGCTTATGGCCATGCATACTTTTGCCAATGTCCATACATTTCTTTCGAAATTCCACAGCATTTTATAAATGATTCTAAAGGTTTACCGTTTCATCTCTCATTCATGAAACATTCACAAGTTTCGGTTGATCTATTTTCTTCTCCAATTTGTTTTATGCTAATTTTATTCTTTTCTTTTGTTGATAGACCTGGGAGCATAGGAAATATGAAGAATAAAGATTCTAAGCCAGGGAGCAAACGTGATAAAACTTTTAGGGTAGTTCCTACAGTTGTAATGTTCATATTGCTATGCGGATTTTTGTTTTATCTTGGAGGCATCTATTACTCTGGGAAAAATAGCTTCTTCTCAAAGGTTTCAATACCAACAACTGTTTCTCTGAAAGACAGTGTTGTGGTTCCTCTTAGAACTAAGCCTATTGCTTTCTCCGACTGTGGACTTGACTCCCAAGATTATACACCATGCACTGATCCAAAGGTAAATTAAAATATGGTTGTATGTTCCTACTATAATAGAATGTTGTGAAGTTGGATATTTTGTAAACCATTATAAAATTAAATGGGTGAAGTAAAAGAGTTAATTCGAAAGCTATCACTTATTCTAAGGGTGTAAAAATAGCCTGAATTCAAAATTGCTCAAAACTTCACCGAAAATTTTCAACTTGATATTGACTAAACCAATTTTGAGTCAATTTGAACTGCACTATAATCATGAAATTGATTTCGAGTCTTTATCAAGATTTACCCAACTCACTCGATTATAGTTGAAATTGATTCGAAAACATGTATATATATACAATATATATTTTACATTATATAAAATGTGTTAAATAGAATATAATACATGCAAAATTATCTAGATTAAAATAAAAATTCATTTAGACTTGACTCCTAATTAATTTTGAGTTGGCTCATAATTGAATTGTTTGATTTGGCTCAACTTGCTTAGAATTAATCTTTCTTTTGAGACAAGTGTGAATAATTTTTTTTATTATGAATTTGAGTTAAGTTCACTAAAACTTGACTCGATATTGGACCCTATCTAAGTGTTATATATATATATATATATATATATGTAGTTTTTTAGGAATAGAAAATGGGAGAACTGTAATTGCTTAGCTTGATTAGAATTAATCTTTATTTTGAGATGAGTTTGAATATATATTTTTTATTATGAGTCTGAATTAAATTTACTCAACTTCACTCGATATTAGACCCTATCTTAGTTATGAATGTAGTTTTTTAGGAATGGAAAAATGGGAGAACTGTAATTGCTCATAATTTAACCTTTAATGTAGGAGAAAATGGAAGGCTATTAGTTATCATGCCACAACTACCTTCCACTTTACATCCTCTCACATAGCTCCTTAACATTTAACTATTTTTGTAGATTACGTTGACTTAAAAAAGGTGGGCTCTTTTAATTTCAAAATTTTTAGATTCTTATGTTCATGTTTCCTTTATCTTCTTGGTGTGGATGCAACATTTGATAATACATCCTCCAATACTATTTTATATAATTACTAGTATTCCTTTGGTGCTTAGTAATTTTTTGCTTTATTCATAGAGATGGCGAAGGTATGGCAATTATAGGCTCAGTTTCATGGAGCGCCATTGTCCTCCAATGAGTGAAAGAAAAGAGTGCTTAGTGTCTCCGCCAACAGGTTACAAAATCCCAATCAGATGGCCACAAAGCAAAGACGAGTGTTGGTATAGGTGTGGTATTTTTCTTTTCTTTATTCTATCATGACTTAGAAATATGGTACATGTCTTTTAGTATTGTTTTTATTTTTTCTTATAATTGATAGGTATTTGACTTACATAATTTCCATTTTTTGTATGGTTTAGAAATGTGCCATATGATTGGATAAATAATCAGAAATCAAATCAACACTGGTTAAAAAAAGTTGGTGACAAGTTTCTCTTCCCTGGTGGAGGTACTATGTTTCCCAATGGGGTTAACAAGTATGTTGATTTGATGGAACATTTGATTCCTGAAATGAATGATGGGACAGTTCGCACTGCCATTGATACTGGTTGCGGGGTGAGCCTTCTTAATTTTTTTTTTAAGTATGTAGTCTTTTTTAGTACCTAAAATTTATCTTTTATTTCTAAAAATTGATGTCAACTTGTGATTTTTTTAATACTATTTTTCTATGTTTTGTGACATCTTGCATGTTTATTCTTATATTATCACTTGCATTTCTGTTGGAATAATATATAAAAATGTTAGAATATAAATATTTTGGTGATTTGTATAGCTTATTTCAAATTCTATGTTTCCTTTTGTTAAGGTCCTCTCAAGATCTCCTCTTTAAATTAAATTTTTTGACTAATCCGTTTTGTTGGCTATGAATATTTTGAGGAATTTTTTATTAATATATTAGTCCTGAAGAGATCATATTATCAAATTTGAGGGATCTTATAATTAATTCTATATTTCTTTGTTACAACTGTACATAGAGCTGGTCTGGCATCTCCCATGATCACAAGAAAAAAATAAGAGGAAAGGAAATAGGAGACAGGTTGACAACTGAGACAATGAAGAGAGATGTTTTTCGAGTGCTTGCACTAAGGGAGGTCTTTCATTTTTCGAAGAAAAAAGAAGTGTTGTTAATTTCAATTCCAGCAAGAGTAGAAGCTCTTGGTAATATAAGAAGTACGTGAGTAACAACAACAGTAATATTATTCTCCTTAACATTTAGCCCTTATTTTGTAGTAAATGGCCGCATTCCCTTTTAGTTAGTGATATTGATGATGCAATAGCTCCATCTTTATCTTCAATTATATATAAAATGTAATATCTGCATATAGCCTTTTTAAAATTTAATGGATAACTAGATCTCTGTGCTATCATGTGTAGTGGATCTTATCAAATTATATAAATTTGTGTGTGCTCTTAGTTGTGTCTTTTAGGCTGATTTCATGTCTTCGCATGTTTCATATAATGTTGGCATCATATTCTTAAGTAGCTGGATCGAACCAATCAGTTTCACCTGAATTCCTTTTGATCCTAGTTTGATAGGAACTCTCAAATTTCTCTCTACTTTTTTATGGCTACCATTTGATCAAATAGTTAGGTTATCCTCAACAAAGGGCGTGATTTGTTATCATGGAGGCCATCTCCTTTTTCAAAATTTCAAGTTTAGAATCACGTTTCATTCTGCTTTTGTTAAGTTCTCATTGAATTTGTATCGCATCCAGTTTTGCTTGCTTTACTTGCTTTTTTAATAGTTTAAACCATCAGAATTAGTCTACAGTATGTTGTTACCAACAGAATTCAAGGGGGTTTCATCGGCATCTACTAATAATCTGATATTGTTAGCAGCTACCGATTGTTTGATTTGGTGTCACGTTTAAATTCTACAACTAGAGTGGTATTGCTTGATAATGATTTCTGTGTGTGTATGCTAGATAACAACCATGCAAATGAAGTCTATGAAGCTTGGCATAACGGATTTCTTTCTTCTTCTAATATCTTGTGCATGGATGCTTATTTTGGCTTGATATAACAAACTTGTAGTTCAACCACATGAAAAGTTATGTATTAAATTTCTTCATTGAATTAACCACTTCCTAGTTTTGTTTTTCGCAGGTTGCAAGCTGGGGTGGTGATTTATTGGACCGTGGAATTTTGACTCTTTCACTTGCACCAAGAGATAATCATGAAGCTCAAGTGCAATTTGCCCTTGAACGAGGCATTCCTGCTATTTTAGGGATTATATCCACACAACGTCTTCCATTTCCTTCAAATTCTTTTGATATGGCTCACTGTTCCAGATGTCTCATTCCATGGACTGAATTTGGTAATTTGTTTTAATATATTTCTTTAATCAATAGTAGATGTCTGACCATCTACTGGTCATTTTAATTTTTTTGGCAAGTTACCATCCGTTATATGTTTTGCAAAACATTTTTGTTGTCAGATATTATGTGTTTCATTCTTTTTATGATTTCATGCTCCTGTTGGCTATGATGACAAACTGATGGCTTGTTTCTCAAACATTCGTAGAGGCAGCATGATACTTCCGTCTTGTCACGCTTGAGAGCTTATGCTGCTTTAACGTGTAAAACAGAAAAAAAGGTTATTTTTATAATTTCTTGAGAGAATGAAGAGAAATAATTCTTTTTTCAATTAATTTGGAATTTCGTAACCTTAATTAGTTGAGCTAGTAATACTTTAAACTGGAGAGAATTTTTTATGCCATGAGTATGCTATAGGTCAATCACCTACATGCTCTGTTTGATTGAATACCTTAACAAAAAAAAAAAAAAAAAATTTATGTCATTCCAGTGGTTTAATTTTTAGATTAGCCTTAATTAATAACTTAATTAGGTAATTAATCCACTAAAAAAAATACCAGTCGCGACCGCACATCCCTAAATTTAGAGAATTAACGAGAGCTCCCTCGTTTTTTCGTTTTTCCTGCCCATTCCATCCGTGATTCCCCGCTGGCCAGGGGAGCTCCCTCATCGGCCAAGGAGGTTCACGCGTGAAGGAGAAGATCAGAAGTGTTTTCGTTGGTTTTTTTCGCCGATTTAGGTATTTTTCACCCTAAATGAAAAAAAATTGTTAGATTTTTATTTTTATGCATATAGTAGGTATGTTTAAGTTTGATTTTCAGGAAAAATTTGTGATAGATCTCATTTTCTATGCGGTTTTATATTTTGTAGGAAGGTTAATTTATGCATATTTGTTACATATGTTTAGATATTGATCCAATTGTGTTGTTTATTAACACTTTATTTGCTAAATCAATTATAAATAAGGTTGTATGTAGTGTTTATTGAATTGTTATGCTTGTTGTCTAAGTTACGACTTGTTAGTTCCTCGAAATGAGTGTATGTTTATGATTTACTTGTTCTCGATTTGTTCACATTCAATCTTTATGATTTAAAATGATTTAAGTTGTTACGTAGGGATACTGATGATATGAATGAGTATGCGATTTAAGACTTATTATGGATATAGGACAATGAGAGTATAACATTTAGGATATAAAATGTCAATATATTTTTATAGCCTTCTATATCATATATGAATCCAATCATTTTTGTCGTAATAGGTACATTTTATTTCATCCCCGTTGTATTTCTCCTTAATTAAATTATTTGCATTTATCAGAAAAGATTATTGTTGTTCGAGAAGTTAGTAATAGTTAATCAGATAGCTTCTTTATTATGAATCGAGAGAAATGAGATTTCATTCCAACATATGTTGGTGGGAAAAATTGTCCAATCCCACGCCGATTAGATTCGGGAATTGTAAACAAATAATGAGTCTGAAGATAGATCCAACAAAGTTCGTGAATCCGGGTCATTTTCTAATCGGCCGGATTTATCAAGTCCATGATGACGAAGTCGAAGTTTATACTTACCGCAAAGATGCGCGCAACCTATGGTTTATGGTTTTAACCGTGTATAGATTTGGAGGTTAACAATATAAGAATGAGAGAACGAAGATCGAAGTACATCGCACGCCTCGCCTGGATCAAATGGAACGCTATGTCCAAGCAAGAGAACATGATTTCTTTCCGAGACAGCTCATTTTGGGTGACTTAAGATAATGATGAATGATACCCAATCAAGATATCGGATATGAAATGCGCCCAAAAGTAATGATGATTTAATGGAGGGATGATAACTACGCAGAATGCAACTTACTCGCCACGTAATCATCCCTTATAGGGACTTGATTATCGATATTCAATTGTAACAAGTCATACTGAAGAAGCACCGATAAATAACGATTATTTGCGTAAATAACAAATAAGAATGGGATGAGACCTACATTCGATGACCCATCGATCATTCGCCTCGAGGAGGAACGTGATTCTGCATTTAAGTTTGAAGATATGTGAATTCGAAGCAACAAATTTGCTATTCGGGTGGTTCATCGAACAATTGAGTATGTATTTCATGCTTCAAATCAATTAAAATTACAAGACGGCACTATCATTCCACCCGTGTAACTAGTGTTTGTGGACTTACATGCAAGATTAAGAGGCCATGCTGTATTAGTTCATTGGCTCACCTCATACTGTAATATTCAGTTCTTAATCTTTGCATGTCACAGCTCATCGCTTATTTCATCCAACCCGCAATCGACGAATTAGATTTGAAGCCCGTGAGAAATTGTAGGTCGATTGAGTCCAAGTTCAATATAAGAGTGTCTACATGAAGGTCTGGGATCGCTGAAAGTCAAGGTTATTTTTGGCAATGGGAGGAATCTTACGTAACATTGGAAAATTCATGTCTCGTTGCTTCATGATCACGCATGCCAAGATATCGGATACACTCAACGTAATCAACAGATTCCAACAGCTTGTTTTGGCCATTTCCTTCAATAAGAGGCCGACAAGATACGTTACTTCTATGCCTCGTGACTTTTCTCCTGTGTAGCAGAGGAACCCCGCTATCAGAGTGGATCGACGAACAACGGCTTGTTCCCACTAAATTCTCGCAATTGTGAAATCGAGTGCATCGAGTCATGGGTTTGGTTTTGCACATTACAATACTGATCCCATCAATTTACAAGGTGATCTCGCCATCTCGATGTATACGCGCAGTTGTGGTTGTAGAGATCTTTCCCTGGGCAAAGACATCGCTGCTTTGCGCCATTTAAGGAGAACTTCATACTGCCGTTGCAATTCGACATGGTGATGTTGACTTCATATGTCGACGACACAGGAAACACATGACATTCAATTTTAAGCGGTATATGACGTATATCAAGAATATCAAACGGAGATATATGACCGGCTTGTTTAAGGGACGCCCAACAATGGTCTTACTCACATGATGATAAGTATAATGCATCATAAATACAAATAACGCAACGCGGTGCAAAAGAAGACGTATTTAATTCAAGCTTTCATTACAACAGTATGTGGGATCCGAAAATTCGCCACCGACCTCTTTTGGAATAAAAAAAGAGAAAATAGTTGTTTAAGTGTCGGTGATATTTTCAGAATGCAGATGAATAGTAGATAAGACACTACCCAGAGATTTCGTTCTCATTTGGTGATAACTTTTATATCTGGAAATTTTTATAGGCCTCTATATATAATCCTCCCACACCGTGAGAGACTTTCGAAAAATTAATCGAAAAGAACGAGTATATAATTGCGTGAGTGGAGTTTAACTTATGAAATTTATTATTTTAACTTAAAACTTTTGTGTGAACGATGCCGATCTAGATCCCATGGTCCCGATCCCGCACGTGGTCCGAATGAGGAGAGTAATTAACCCGACCAAGGATCATCAAACACGTTTACGCCATCCAAGGTGTCCATAGACAGGGTGGAGTTTCGAGACAAATATAAGTCAAATAACATAAGGCTTTTGCCCAACCAATGCGATCCAAAAGCCACCTCTTTCTGAAAAAAAAAAGAAAGAAGTGTAGTGATAATTTCTAAGATGAATAGTAGATAAGACACTACCTAGATTTCATTCTCATTTGGTGAGAACTTTTATATCTGGTTTCAAGTTTCCATAGGCAAGCTATCGTTAATTACTCCTCCAATCGAGAGACTTTCGATTAAGGCTATAACGAATCGAAAGAACAGTATATAATTACATGATGGAGTTTAACTTATGAAATTTATTATTTTAACTTAAAACTTTTGTGGAACGATGACGCCCGATCTAGATCCCATGCTCATTATCCCGTCATGTGCCCCGTCCACTTAGAGGAGGAATAATCTAACCTCGACAAGGATACTACAAGAACACATTTAAGTCGCCCAAGGTCTCAGACTGGATTTGTCGGGACAACTATAAGTCAACCTTAATATAGCTTTTGTTCAACCAAATACATTCTACATTTCACTCAAAGAGAAACAAGTGAACATACTTGGCCGCGGACCGTAATTTAATGCTATATTGCCAACCACCCGGCCGAGTCGTCAGAACCGCCATTTAGTGCCATATCGCAAGAAACCACGGACAAAACACGCACTGCCGCTTTAGAATATTCGAAGATAGTTATTCGATTGACATCGAATTTTCGGAAAAAAGTTTTCTTAATTTGTCACCCGACAAACAATCATGGAGATTTATTTTATTTAGTTTTAATTTAAATAATTAATTTCATTTTTTTATTTATATTTTATTTTTTGAATTTTAATAATTTCATTGATTTAGATTTGAATATATGATCCTTTATCATTAAAAATTTTAATTATAATTACCCTTCGATTATAGTAATATCAATCGATACCTATACTCGGTTTGAGAGGACGGTCACCATTTTCTGCAAGATAATCCTTCAAAATCTTGTCCACTAAACATGTATGATCTGATTGACTTTTCTTCTGGGAGTTTGAATTTTAGAAATTATGTCGTTGATTTATATTCGTATACAATGTAATTAACTTCTCAAATATTATTTGAAATTTTATAATATCAAATTTTGTTAACTTGATGCCCCAAGACAAACCCAAGACGCACTCACAACTCACTATCTTCTTTGTAGGGATTAGATTAGATTATTTCAAGATATATCATTCTCCAAATCTCACAACTCTGACAGACATGTATCGTTTGAGATTTTCGCAATCTTAAACTTGAAAAGATACATTAAAAAATGATGGATATATTTATATTTTTATTCTATGATAATAAATTTTAAGATTTACAATAACATCATTAGATTTTGGTTTAACTCATCCGCACCAAAGACGCTGTAGATATGTTCTTTATATTTATCTATCGATTACATGCTCTTTCTAGATATTTTACTATCAACTTCAACACACATACAAAGATTTAAAGTATGACGTATACGAATGTCTAAGTTGAAGTAATCAATTGAATTTATGAATAAGTAATGAGTTTTAATGAGATTTTAGGTTTTAACCTGATTCATCCAAGACCAAACCGGATGTCTGTTTCTTTCATATTTCATGGTGATTACTTCATGATACGAAGCAATTCTTTTAAAGTGTATTTAACATTAAGATGTCTAAAGTTTATATCAAATCTTAATTTTTAGGTTTTGTTAACTTCGAACCAAGACCAAATCAAGATAAAGATCTATTGTTTATTTATCTTGCATTTGACTACATGTCTTTCTAGTTATTTGATCTTTGAATACTTCATTTCGCCAAAAATGAGAAATCTAAAATAGACATAATTATTTGATCGAACACGATACGACTTCATTGGCCAAAATCCCCTTTATGTCACAAATCGCAAGGAAAAGAATAAATAAATTATTTTAGAATATGATCAATCACAAGAAGTAGAATCTAAAATGACTTACATTGATTGAATAAGATGATAATATTTGCCAAAATCCTCTTTTATGCTACAAAGCAAAAAAGAGAAATAAATTATTTTTTGGACCATTCGATCAATAATGAAATAGTGAACCTAAAATAGACTTAGGTATTTGTTTTGGGCTAAAGATCCTCTCCTTATGTAACAAATCAACAAAGAAAATGAGATGGAAGTGTTGATTGCTAAATGGGAAGAAGGAGAAGAACCCTCGGTTGAGATAACTAGGGTTTCACGGAACGGACGATCCAAGCAAGGAAATCAGCCGAGGAAGATAGAGGGGCTTCGAAACCGAGAACAAGAGAGGGAGACCGAGAGGAAATGCCATGAGGGAAAGAAAGTCGAGAGAGGAGCACGGGAGCTTCAGCCGAGAGCCGCAGGAACGAGAGAGAGGGGAGAATCGCCTGAGGGAGAAGAGTCGAGAACAGGGAGCATGAATGAGAGTCAACGAAGGAGTCGCGAGACAGATGTGTTCCTTTCGCAATCTTTTGATTAGTCGCCGTTCAACAAAGATTAAATGGCTTTTCATTGGAGGCTTAAGCGGCTTGAGTTAGGTAAGGATTAAGGTTAAGAAATAAGGGATTAAATGACCATTAATCATTCTAATTGCATTTTAATATTACTTTTGCATAATTTTATTTTATTTAAATAAACCCAGAATACGATCAATCGTAAGTACCGAACGAACGACGCGATCAATGACGGATCGGACAACGCCGGGCGGTGAAATTAGATTCAAATTATGCGACGTCGCGCTCAAATTGATCGACGTTCGCATACATTTTGCCCAATCGACGCAAGGGCCATTTGATGCGACGTTTGGCCACAACGTGCGATCAATTTCGCGAACCGAGTTGTTGATGTCATCGGCTTTCAACTTCGTTATGCGCGTAATTTCATTAAAAAATTGATTTTAATTATTTAATTGGTCATTAATTGATTTAATATTTTTCATTTAATTAATTTTAATATTTGAGGCGCGTTATGAAGCTGGATTTTCAAATCAATGCGAGTTTGATTGAATCCGTCAAGGTTTAGAGGTTTATCCTCTACGTCATTTATTTAATTTCGCCGGCAAGGTTATAAACACGATACTATAACATAAGATCCTTTTCTAAACGCTCAATCATACAACTCTTGAAAGACAACAGAAACCTTGTTTTCCACGCATTAATAACGCTGCTAATGAACGAGACAGGAGATTTCAACAAAAGATTCCGAGTACCAGTGTTTGATGTCACCAGGTGACCTTTGAATTAGGTGAAAATAACGATGTGTACATGTAGACAACCGCAATCTTACCATCTACCATGTGCGCATGTGATTGTTGTTTCATGTCAACGACATATAAACCACGTCCATTATTTTTCAGTATATTATAGTTTGCAAAACTATATCAACACCTACCGCCGATCCATGCTGACGAAGAGGTGAACATCATTGGTCACATGCCCATTTAATGTGGAATTACATATAGTCAAATCTAATTTAAAATTATTTGTCATATATTATAGAAAGAGTCAAATAAAAATACATCTAGAGTCAAAATTCACATTACTAGTTTTAATGTATTTTGGAAAAGAAATGTTAAGTGTAAAATAACATCTTCAAATATAAGAAAAGTCTGATTATTTTGTAAGCATGAGTAAACCCATTAAAGCTCAATTTATATATAATATATTGTGTTTTGATATTATCGAATTATACGATTCAACAATCAGATTATGACAAAATGCCGAATAAATAACTTTCACTTTCGCAACTTCAAAATTTATACGTCGAAAATGCTACTACGCGAGATTCGAAAGTGTCAACACGAAAGTAGAATTTTTATTACCTTCCAACGATACCAAAGCCAAACCGACATCTGAGACACCAAAAAACGAGTCGTTAACTTAATTTTTTTAAAAAATCATTTATGACCAAGTCACATAATTTTTTTTTAAATTTTTTTTAAGCGGGTTAATTACCTAATTAAGTTATTAATTAGGGCTATTTTTATTACCATTCCAGTCATGATGGTGTATTTTTCTATCACTTTATTCTATTCAATCAAGTACATTTCTAAATTTTCATATATGTATTTTGAAGCTTGAAAATAAACATGTTAAGCAGTATGTTTCAATACATGAAAACCTATAAATGTTTGGTAAAATCAGGATTTTTTTTCTGTTATTTTGGGAAAGATAATTGTTCTAAATTTATTATTAGATTGTGGTCATCATTCGAGTAACAATATGGTTGTGTTGCGTGACCAACTTGGTTCGTTAATTCATCTATAATCTGAACCTTGTTGTCACAGATGGGCTTTATCTTCTAGAAATACATAGAATTCTTAGGCCTGGTGGATTCTGGGTGCTCTCTGGACCACCAATTAATTATCAGAACCGATGGCGTGGCTGGAACACAACAATAGAGGAGCAGAAATCTGATTTTGACAAATTGAAGCAGTTGTTGGCGACCATGTGCTTCAAGTTATATAATATGAAGGATGATATTGCTGTGTGGCAGAAATCCACAGATTTTAGCTGCTACGATGAACTAACTCCTTCTTCCTATCCTCCTAAGTGTGATGACAGTAGGGATCCAGATTCAGCTTGGTATATTCCACTCAGACCATGCATAACCCTCCCTAGCCAGAATTTAAAGAAATTGAGCTTGATAGATACTCCAAAATGGCCTGATCGTTTAATTGTTGCTCCTGAGCGTGTTTCCATGGTCCCAGGTGGAAATGCTAATGTATTCAAGCATGATCAATCTCAGTGGAAGGACAAGGTGAAGCACTACCACAAATTACTTCCAGCTCTTGGAAGTGATAAAATTAGAAATGTTATGGATATGAATACTCTTTATGGGGGATTCGCAGCAGAGCTCATCAAGTCACCTTTGTGGGTAATGAATGTTGTATCATCCTATGGTGCAAATTCCCTTGGTGTCATCTATGATAGGGGACTGATTGGTACCTATCATGACTGGTGAGTGATTCTTAATTATTTTGGTTTAGCCCAAAAATTTGATCAATTTTTTTATGGGTGTCTTTCAAGAAGGAGATTTTCCTTTGCTAAAAAAAAAACAAAACAAAAGCAAGACATGTTTCTCTGCGCCATGTGACCTTCTCATTATTGGACATATTCAAAATATTTTTTTGGGTCATTTACAAACATAGTACACAATTCTTATATATCTTTACTTATCTAATATCTAAACTTTCATATTTACTTAAATAACACTTAAATTTTTATTATTACATCAAAAGTAGTACCATTATTACTTTTTTAAAGTGAAATGCATATTTTTATGCATAGGAAAAGTGTTATTTTTATAAATATTAAACTTTAGGTGTTAGATATGTAAATGCATAAGAATTATTTGCTATGCATGTAAATTTTCTTAATTTGTTTTTCAGAATGTAAAATTACCTTTCACATCTTTGGCTTAGATTGATGTCCTCTATCTTGTCTTGAATACTGGGAAATTATTAAATTCTGCAACTGTAGTCATTTTAGGTATGGTGGTTGGAAGCGAGTCAATATACTGCAACTAAAGCTAAAATTTTGTGCCAACTAAGATTTTACTGTGTGCAAGAGAGAATTTCATGTTCTATTGTACATACAGATAGAATATAGATCGTACAAGCATTTTAGGTCCCTGTAAACTGGTTTTTAATTGTCTAATAGTTGAGAAAATATTTTACTTTTTCTTACAGGTGTGAACCATTTTCAACATACCCTCGAACATACGACCTCTTGCATCTTGATGGTTTATTTACTGCTGAAAGCCACAGGTGAAGTAACTCATCTCTTTGACAAATCAATGGAGCAAATTTTGAAAATCCTTAGAATAACTTCTTTTCATTGTCATGTATCTCTTGCGCAACAATTAAATTTTTTTTTTCTCTTGAAAAACTGTCAAGTTTGTGTTCACTTATTAAGAAAACAACAATTCCAAAAAAACTATCCCTAATTACGGCACAAAAAAAAAACCTTTTTCATGTGGTGCAAGAATTTGGGGTAACTTGGACTAATTCTTATTTTTAAGCACTTTCTTTTTTTCTTTTTTTGTTTAGTTTAGTAAACTTTACTAAATATTTTCAAACACACATCATGAAATCTTCTATTGTACACCTATATTTATTCATCAAGTCATAATCTGGACTTAGAATTTAGTCCAAGAAGTCATTGCATGTTGAACTGACTCGAACCACTTGCATCTCAAAACTCGCATATTCGACAATCATCTAGAGCCTTATTTCTTGCAAGTTGCCCAAGAGCTAACTTAATCTTTGCTCTCGATGCTGAACTGTTGACCTTAGTGGAGAGATTCGAGAAGTCACCCAATTGCTAAGAATATTTGTCTAAAGTACTTTGCAACTTGTTGAGCATACTTGGGGTTGCAAATGAACTGAGCATTCAACAAACTACGTGACTCAAATGACTTGCTTTATGTTGTCAATTAATTAATCGAACAAGCTTGAACACTTATGTAACTACTCGATTGCTAAATGAACAAGCTTGAACAATTTGTTTGGTTCAATTTTGTTAATGAACAATATTATTTAAAGCTCGTAAACAAGCTCAATTATGGCTCGATTAAGGCTTTTTTTAAAATAGTATCATTTAAAAGTTTATTTTAGGCTTAGTAAACTTTAATTGATACAACTTGTATATATTTATCAACAAGCTCGATTAAGGATTGATTAAAGAAACGAGCTACTCGTTAACGGGCTCGATAAGCCCAATATGAACTGAGCTTGTGAAAAAACTCGAGCCGAGCTTGAACGAGGTTTTTTTAAATGAGCTCAAACTTGAACACCATTCTAAAAACTCGAATCAAGCTCAGCTCAAGCTCGATAATAATAAACGAGGTCGAACTCGAACAAGCATATACTTGGCTCAGCTCAGTTTGTTTGTAGCCCTAAGGATACTCATCCTATGACCAGGAAAGATTCACTCAAATAATTCGTCGAGGATATATGTCACACCCCAGATGACCCCCTTATTCTAGGGACCAAGTTGTAATAATACGATGACTCGATGAGAGATTCCACGACACGCTCCAACTTGTCATGAACGAAAGCAGTGAAATGTGTATCAAACCAAATCATCCCAAAATTTAAAATTCATATACAATTAATTCATATCACAAAAATCAAAGCGAAAATCTTTAAGCCAGTACATAAATACATAACTAAAGCAAGATCAATAAAATTTCAGACGCAAAAAGTTTTAATCTTTCAAAACTATACCCAAAACTATACAAATCAATAAACGGACTTCTACCCACCTCGCCTTTTCCAAATTATCAAGAAGATCATAAGCAAAGTTTCATAGACAAAGAATGCTAAAGCTTCGTAACAAGACAAGAGAATAATCGCGCATGACATTTAAATTTGTAAGAGTAAACTAAACTATGCAATGAATCAACAATACGTGTAAGAATGATCAATAATTTGTCATTTAATGAAAGCAATTTCGCCTATATCAAATCTTTTCTAAATGTTTATAATCAGATGGTTTTGACTTCATAACAAAGTCATCCCACTCACGCCTAAAGAATGTAGCAGGCGGAACCATACTACTACCTAACAAATTACCAATTTTCTAACGGCTCCAACCTCAATGTTAGAGTCGGGAATACTAAGATCCCCACGCTTCATCTCGTAACTTTGCTTATCACAAATTTCTATAACATACCTTCCTATCACAATTTTCCGACATTTCTCGCTTATCACATTACCGCATTTAACAATTAATAAGGATGTTTTAAAACATTTCTATACGCTCAACAAAATCATATTCTATTAAAAAACTAACTAATTTATAATCATCAGAATCAATTTATACTGAGTAATAAGATTTCAGATTTTGCATACAATACGACAAAATATCTATACGATTTATAATAAAGTAGAAACAAGCGCATACATGATAAACGAATTTAAATTAAGAATTATGTCTCACCTCGTGCCAATGTCGTGATGCTCGATTTCCTCGAGTACACAACCTATAATTGAATACTCTTAATACAAACTCATAAATACATTTAACACAATAAGATCACCGCTTTAAACTACATTCTTACTCAAATTGATATCTCCTCATATAATCTTTTCAAATACGAGACTCCACTCCAAAGTAATCTACTAACGCATATTAATTACCTGACAAGATAATAAAGTTAAAAAATATCAATTCAAATCCATTCTATTACACAATAATTCTCAGAACTTACCTAAGCCAAAAAACAGATTTAACTCCATAATCACGATTTCAACACCGCTGCCGAAAGAAAAGGAATAGTGGAAAGAAATTTAGAGTCACAATCCCATTTATCCCCGACGGCCAGAACAGAAATCTCCTATCCGATCGATTCACGGAACTCCCAACCCATTTGTCAGAATTTGCCTGAAGCGAAAACCAAAGGGCGAATCGGGTCCAGGAAGTCGACACCGAAGAAGGATGCGACACGAGGCGGTCCATCGGCCGGTGGGCGCCGAAGGGCCGAGTGGGATTCCATACTCGTGTGCTCGCCACGAGCGGGCCAATGAGCGCAATCCCTGGCCGACCGACCGGGCGCGGAAAGGAGGAGACTAACCGATCGGCAAGGAACGAGTCGGCCAGAGGAAATGAAATAAAAAATAAATGGGTATTACCTTCGATAGATCCTACTACGCTGCCGAATGCTTTAATCCGCCATCGATGCTGATGCTATCAAGCATAAGAACGACGGATTAACTAGATAAAACAAAATTAATCTAATTTAGATATTACAATTTTCCCTTCTAAAAAAAAAATTTCGTCCTCGAAATTTCTTCAATCATTCAAACAGAAGGAAACTTCTCATCTCTCTGTTCAACCTCCCAAGTAGCTTTGACGGTCTGCTTCCATTTAATTTTAACATGGAAATTTGTCTATTTCGCAATCTCTTCACATCAAATTCCAAAATCTTTTTGCCCAATGCATAAGTCAAATGTCAGATTTCAAACTTTGTATATGGAATCTTCTCTCGCTCAGACTGATCCATTTTCTCAACATCAAATGTGAAAGACGCTGAATGTATGCTATTCAATGGGTAAAGTAAACAGTTTCATATCATAATCCTTTCAATGATTTCAAAAGATCCCATGTACAGGCTTAATTTACCTCCAGACCAAATCTACTAATTCCTTTCATAGTTTGACTTTCAAAAAATACAAATTCTCCAACTTGAAATTCTACAAATGCCATTTAAGTCATAATACTCACGACGATCCCGAATTTCAATCTATCTCTCGATTAATCGATTTTCAGAATTGATCAACCAACTGACTAATGTTATCTTTCTCCCACTTCACCCAACTCAATGGAGTTCTACTTTCGACCATATATGCTCATACTGAGCCATCTCAATACTGGGACAGGTATTATTATTATATAAACTCGATCATGTGAATATGATCTTCCTGCCTACCTCCAAAATCTAAAACACATACCTCAACAAAAATCTTCTAGATTTTGAATTCTTTTCCGATTGTCCATCAATCATGAAAAGATTTAAGAATCTGCTTCAAGCTCTCAATTCTTTCCATAATCCTAAGTAAATCTACCATCTCGTGACGATCACTTTTACACCATGTTTTACAATTTCTTTAACATATAATCCTGACAATTTATCAATCAATTGCCTGTTTAAAGAAGAAATGAGGATTTGTCAATCTATCCACAACAACGCAGATACTATCACACTCGCTGATCTAGAAATCCCATAACAAAATCCATTGCAATTTCTTCCCACTTCCACTCGTGATGTGAATGACCGTAATAATCCACCGGTCTTTGATGCCGCCTTTAACACCGACAAGCTCGACATTTGTAGAGACATATTCTACGTCTTTCTTCATACCCCACACAAAATGCGGTTTTAAATCTTTATACATTTTGAACTACATGAATAAGATATCCCGCCATGAGCCTCCTGTAAAATTTTGTCAATTCAACATCACTGATACTATAATCAGAATTCCAATAACACCTCTCGCATCTAAAGAAAATTCTACTAATCTGGATTTGTTCAATGAATTTATATCCACATCCGCCAGGCAGCTGATTCTACAAATAAAGTTGATCAGACTTAATCGATATAAATGCCCAAGATATCAATCTTCTAACTTAAAGAGCCTCTAATTCTCGATCAACTCGACTTTGAGTAATAATCCAACCAAGATTTCCCATGACTTTAATGCATCACCACCACATTAGTTTTGCTCTGACAATAAATATTTAAATCATAATCTTTAATAAACTCAAGCCACCTTCTTTCTTTGATTCAATTTTCAGAAAGATATATTTAAGACTCATGATCAAAAAATTTCGATTTCACTCCATACAAGAATGCTCCAAATTTTAAGAGCAAAACCACTGCTAACTCTAGATCATGCACGGATAATTTCTTTCATAAGGTTTTTTAATTGCTCAAGATAATTACTCTTTCTCGTTTCGCATTAAAACACAACCCAAACCTTTAAAGATCATCACTAAATATTTAATCCTCGCCTTTAATAGCTAAAACTGCAAGTGGTCAACGCTTTTTCAATTCAAAAAACTCGCCATTCATTGTCATCGAATTTGACATCCTTTTCAATAAATTGGGATATGATTGCAATACGAAAATCTTAACAAACTTCCTGTAATAACCTCTAAGCCCATAAACTGCGAACTTCAGAATATTCTTTCGCGACCATTCTAAAATTACTTTTACTTTTGAGGATCAACATAAACTCCTTCGCCATCGATAATGACCTAAATGCGACATTACGATCCAAAATTCACATTTTCAAAATTTGGCATATAATCGATTTTCTTAACAATTCTAAAACAATACCGATGATTCAGACGCTTTCATCAATTTAATAAATCGTAATATCATCAATAAAGATTTAACAAACCTGGCCCACCGCGCTTGAAAACACCATTCATTAAGTCAAATACATAACAAGAAATTCATAATGCCCATACCTGGTTCCAAAAGTTGTTTTAAAAATATCAATATCTTTAACTCTAACCTGATGATATCATCTCAAATCAATTTAAAATACAAGTTTCCCTCCAACCGATCAAATAAATCATCAATCCTCTAGAATGATACTTGTTCTCATTCACTTTATTTAACTCCTGTAATCAATACACAATCGTGATGACCCATCTTAACAAATAAGACGCACTCCACTGGAGTAATAAATCCTTTGTCAATTCCTCGAATCACACTTCAATTCCTCGCAATGAGCCATCCGTAGCGAGATTTATGTATGGTTGTACTGCGTTGTACATCAATCCCAAACTCCACTTCTCGTTGGTGGCAACCCCGTAATTCCTCCTAAAACACATCGAAATTCAAACAATCAAATACCAAACACCTCCTTATTCAACACATCTAATTTGGCTAAATACAATTTCACCGCTTCTAAATATTTACTCAACTTCACCGCACTAATCAAAGAAGACACGCATATTCTTATCACAAGAAAAATAAAATGATTTTTCACCGTGCATGCAAAATTTCACTCTCCTCTTCCAAAGATTCAATTGTTGAAAATATTTGATCAACCAATCCATACCTAAGATAACGCCAAAATGTCTCGAAGATAATTCGCAGAAATTTTATCTTCAATGTTAATGCCAACAACACATTTCCTATTCATTCAAACTATCAAGATCACATTCAATACAAAGAAATAAATAACATCAACTCCAGAACCTACAAAAAGGAATCAAATGAACTAATGCGGCGCGTAATCAAACAAAATCAACCCAAATGATCTCAAATTTTAAGATACCGACACCACTTCATTTGATTCCTTCGCTTCGTGATGGCAAAACTCGCTTTTACCGGAGGGTTGGTTTTCGCTCAAGTTCTTTCTTTAATTCGTTTTCCCAAAATTGTGGCTTCCCCGCTTCCAAAACTTTCTTTGGACTCGCCCCGATAATTGTATGATTTTATATCCTTCTTCTCCACGCAAGCACGACGATGTCCAACCCAACCACATCTCAGAATATTTCCGATCCAACCAAACATCAATTAAAATTTTTTTCCACACTTATCACAAATAGTTTCTCCAATTTGTTTCGTCATCAAACTTAAATTTCTTGAAATCCCTCTTCTTCAAAATTTTGCTTGTTCACTCAGAATCCCACCATCGCTGGAAAAATTCAACTCATTTTCAATTCTCCTAACCTTTCAACTAACACGAGAACTCATCGATATCAAATGCTAATGCCAACTTAATTGATCTCTGAGGTCTAAAAATCTATGACATTTCTCTTCCAGATCGATATAATGCGAGTATATCTAGAAGTGAACTCGCTTCATATTGCATTATAGTTTTTGATCCTCGAAGTTAGATTGAAAAATTTGTCAGAAAGAGCCCCGATGGAATAAACCAATCTTTGAATACTTGACAAACTCATCCCATTTGATCTCGAGTAATGAGTCATTTCAAATCTTTCCCTGGTGCCACCACCTTTTCTCGCTTCCCCTAATACAAAAGTACAAGACTACTCTTTTCGTGGCAAATCATCCCATCCAAAATTTTTCAATTTTAAGCAGCCAATCTTCCGCCACTATAGGATCACCTGCCCCTCAATGCTTGCCAACGCTTTCAAATATCCTCTCAAACGTTGATCCACTCTTTGGTCTGAGGGTGACCATAACCTTTCGGCATTTCTTGCAAATTAATCAGAATTATAAGAATTATTTATTTGATACATATTTATTAAATATCATACATGCATGAAGTTAAGAACGTATGGATTTCTAACTCAAAATTAATCTCTATACGTATTGATCAATTCAACACTTATTCTAAATCCAAATCATGCTTATTCTTATTGCTCATCAATCTTTTTGCTCGTTTAGCTATTGCTCGATACTTTTCACATCACTCAGGATGACCCCTCTTATTCTGGGTCGGTCGAAGTATAACAGAATAGGATATTCGATTGACCGATTTACGACATGTTCCAACTTGTTCTACTGCGGAATGAGTAAATGAAATGTGTATCAAACCAAATCATCACAAAATTTAAAATTCATATACAATTAATTCATATCACAAAATTGGAAGCATGAAAATCTTTAAGTTTGTCTAAATAAAGGCAGTAAAAGTGTATTAAGAAAAGTCAAAGTCTTTAAATTTCCAAACTATACAGCATAAATCAACAAAGCGTCTTGAAACTCGTCTTTTTTACGAATTATCAGCGGTGGCATCATAATTTAAAGCTTTGTGAGAAGAATCTAAGTAAAGCTCGAAAACGGTAGAGATGTGCATAATGCGTTTAAATTTCGAAGAGTAAAGCGGTAAAACTATCTTTGAACAATATCTTTGTAGAGTAGTAATATATCAATAATTTGTCATTTAATGAAAGTAATCTATATCAAATCTTTTTTTCCAGAAATATCATTTATAATTCGTAGGTTTGACTTCATACAAAAGTCGTCACCCAGTCGACTAAAATGAATGTAAGGTGGTAGAACCATACTACTTGACGCAGGTTAGACGACTACTCCGTACCAATGTCAGTCGGGGATCTTAAGATCCTCGCATCGTCTCGTCAGCTTTTCTTCTACGTGATTTATATAGCATAGCCTTCATCAATTTTTCGACATTTCTCTGTTTTCGCATTCTTGCGTTTAACAATTAATAATGCGTCTTTCCATTTATATGAAAATCATATCTTTATTAAAGAAAATGACTAAGCGACTTTGTCATTGTAAATCGGTAATTTATCTTGGGTCAGTAATAGCATTTGTATTTCATGATATGTGAAATATCTATATGTCATTCGTCTGATTTATAAGTGGTAGAAAACGATGGCATATGTATAAAGCTATGACATGTATAGTATAAAGCTGAATTTAAATTAGCGATTATATGCCACCTCGATTAATTCAGGTGATGTCGTGATGTGCTCGCATTTTCCTCTATACCATAATTAATTACTCTTACGAATACGAAACTCATAACATTTAACACAATAGTATCATTTAAATGCGTTTTACCGAATTGATGTCTCCTCTATAATCTTTAATCTGAGGAGCGACTCAGTAATCCTTATATTTTATCGCGATTAAATCGGTATAATAAAGTTAACAAAATGTCAATACAAATCCCCATTCTATTACATAATTTTGCAACTCACAACGACCAAAACGATTTGAACTCCATAATCATGCATTTCACAAGGAAGTGAAAGAAAAGGAATAGGGAAAAGTGCCGTCCAGAATCCATAGGCATCCCGATCGGCGATGCGAAATCTCTATCCAGCGATCGGTTCCGATTCCGTGCCATTTGTCTTACGTGCGGCGGTTCTAAAGCGAAGGCGATCTGCGGGTTCGGTATCGACCGGGAAGAAGGATGCGACGCGAGGCGGCGGTCCTATCAGTCGGCGGCAGGCGGTGGTTCCGGCGAAGCGGATTCCATCGTGCGTTCTGCGTCCGCGGGGCGGCAATCCACGCCGATCGGCGCGAAGGCGGGAAGGGAGGAGACGAACTCGATCTGCGAAGGCGAGGCTGTGAGGAAATGAAATAAAAGAAATGGGTATTACCTTTCGATAGATCCACTACGTCGAATGCCTTAATCCGGCAGCTGCGTCTTCTTCGGTCATTCTTCTGATAACGACATTAATTAGATAAAACAAAATTAATCTAATTTGGATATTACAATATACACCAAGAGTACTCCTTGTTGAATAGCTATAGAACTTGTAGGATCATCTTGTTTGAATATCCTTTGATTCACTAAGTACACTCCCCACTACACAATTTGCTATTATAGGATCATCTTGTTCTTTTATATATAATTGTATTAAGTTGCCAACTTTGTAGCATGGATCCTAGTCTTTACCTGTAAGTGGGGATCAATGATCAAATGATGGCACATGAAATTTGTTTGAAATATATATTTGTTAGATGTATTTTTTATTTTTTAAAGATAAATCATATTATTTTTTAAAATATTGATAAAATTTTGGTTATTTTGAGTATTTTAAAAATAGCTATCATCACTAGTCACTTGCCACTATCACCTGTTGCTTCCCACCACCATTGCCATCATTTGCCATTGCTGCTTCTTTTAGCATCTGTAGTTGTTACCGGTTATTACTGTCGTTGATAGTCATTGCCATCATTAGCTATCATTGCCACCTTTGCTGCTGCAGTCGGTTGCCATTTTCACCATCTAAAAAAATAAAAATAGTTAAGATATCAAATATATTTTATTTCAAATCAAAACATAAATAAAATAAAAGTAATCTCAAAATGGCCCCTAAAATTTTAAGATATTTTCCAAGACCTAGCCTATTTCTTCTATATATTGATGTATTTTATTTCTTGAGAAAAGTCTAAATTATTCTGACACTTTCATGAACATACAAAGTTACTCCAAAAACTATAAGTTGATTGCATATACTGACGAGAGTTGCTCCTATTATTATTATTGTTGTTTTCAGATGTGAGCTGAAGTCTGTTCTCCTTGAGATGGATCGAATACTTCGCCCCAGTGGTTACGTGATAATTCGTGAATCAGACTACTTCATAGATTCTATATCCCCAATTGCAGAAGGAATGAGATGGGTTTGTGAGAAAAAGGCCGCCGAGGTCGGTGCCGAGAAGGAAAAGCTTTTGATTTGCCAGAAAAAACTTTGGTACTCTAAACCGAGCCAAGATTGAGATTTAGGCATGAGGTTTGGTTTTGGTCTTCTCATAATTCAACAGCAATCTTTTTGATTTTTTTTTTCTTTTAAAAAAGCTCAGAGACTCGTCATTTGTTTGCCTGGGCTTGTTTGATGCGTTTCAGAAAGAGAAGTCTGCTGCATCTCTCAGGAAGCCCAGGCCAGCTAGAAAAAAAAAAGAAAAAAAAAGAGATTATAGTTCCGGTGCTTGGTTATTCTTTGATACTGGCCATGAACAGGAAAATACGAAGTGTATAATGTGATAGGGAAACTTCACAGTGGTCAAACTATATATGTTGGATAAAGAGTTAGAGAAGGTGGTTAAGCTTAAAATAAGTAAGTTTTATCTATCCATTATAAAGCAATGTTTAGCATGCCATATATAATGATGTACTGAGGTTGATGATAAATAATCTTTTTTTCGTCTTTTAAGTTTGATTTCAAGTCAATTATGTGCAAAAAATGTATTGGATTGACTGTTTCAACCTAAGTAAACGGGCCTTATTGTTTTTTTTTTTTAAATTTATTTTATATTTGTTCTTTTGACTGTTTTATTTTTGAGAATTAGAGCTTTTCATTTGTGTTAGCTATCAGAAAAGTTGCTATTTAAATTTTTTTTAATAAAATTATTATAACACTCATAATAACTATTTAAAAATTTGTTTTACTCATAATAAATTTATAATCATTTTTAAATAAACTTGTTGTAATTGTTCCAATCCGACCTGAAAACACCTGCTTCAGACAACGGTTGTCTTCCTGACGCCACTCTATTTAAGGGGGACAAGTATTTGTGTTGATACTTAAAATAGGAACTAGGAAACTTATGGTTGTTAGTTCCATTGCATGTTTTCCCGTTGCTTACTCGCATGTCCGATGAAATTTTGTACACACAAAACTGACATGAATCACTAACAACAAATATCATAAATGCATGCAATAAATGAAACCGACAACAGAAAATCCATGCAATCGGGTTGACGCTAATACTTGAGATGAAATGTGCTGTAGTGGGCCAACCAGTGGCTCTATAATGAAATGATTGCAGGTCCCAAGGCACAACTTCAACACATCTCTCACCCAAAAAATAAAAAAAAATTAACATTCATGGTGCAGCTCAGTACATGTTTGATGATGTCAACAACTCTCTCTCTCTCTATATATATATATTTCTCCCATATTTATATACCTCTCATCATGTGGGAGCCATGTTAAATGTTAATGAAGAATTTTTTTAAGCTATATTTAATATGTTTCTCACAGTATAATATCTTTTAGTTAAAAAAGTGTGTACATATAGATATTATGCTTGATTGCCTTCTCCCCAAAAATAGATCGTTAGCATAGCCAAAAAATTGGGCAATTTAGCTATCCACTAATTGATGATCGGTGTATGAAATGATTTTACAATGAAATTTCTTTGTGACTAAGCAATCGTACAACAATGTACCTATGTAATGAATCACTTGTGCGATGAAGCTTATATATATATATTTCAACTCAAAATAAGATATATTCATGTATTCATGTGTGGATATAATTTAATTTGATTTTACGTTAGATCAATCTGATTCAAAATCAACTCAAATTAGGCCTAAATGTTTGAAGTTATATGTAATTTTGAGTAATCTATGATATTTTACTCGTATTCCATTCTCCTAGGACAAATAAAAAAATGCTCAATTGAGCGAAAGACTAAAATATTGATATGTGTAGGTCTTGTTTACCTCTTCTCATTTAGAAATATTTAAAAGTAATTACAATAGAGAACTTCATCCAAAAAAGTTCTATTGATAAGCCTATATATAGAAGGAAAGCACTGCACAAGAAATCTTAAACTCTAATACTAAATATATATAGATATTTGTTGACAAAAAATACCTAATGTTGCACACATGACATAGGAGGATTATAAAATCATTTAATCTCTATGCCATATTATTTAACCTAAAGATTTAAACATACGAATTCTTCTTTCCTAAACAATTCATATTGCGAAAGAGTTTCTGTCACAAAGCAAACCAAACCCCAAAAGCAAAGCAAAGGAATGAAGGAATGATTCGCAATCTTGACTTGGCGGACTCCTCAACGTAAAGGAAGAGACTGCGGTCCGGTCACCGTCCAAATCGTGAGCCCATAACCCGCGGTCTCTTCTCAGCCCCCGCGGTCTCACCGCCGCGCATTTAAATATTTGTATGCAGGCGCCACATGGCCCTTCGCGGTTCAATTCTCGCGGAGCACCATAGCATATAGCCGGCCCACACTTTTCAGCGGGTCACACGCTAACTAAATATTATGTTAATACCCACCGACTTAGCATAATTTGTGAGGACGAATATAGCTGGATATTCTTCAGTCTATATTCAATTTCTCTTCAGTATAAAATATAATATCTTTACTAAAAGAAAAGGAGGCGATATCGTAGCTGGGATTGTCGAGGCCTGCGGAGATTAATCATCACATGCATCTGTAGATGAATGAGATCAAGAGTGAACACTTCATCATAAAATATATATATATATATAATGTTAATTCGTCCACCTCCGTACGCCGAGAAGCGACCAGCTTACGACAGACCCACAAATGTCGCATAATAATAAATCTATGGGAACCATTTAAGTGAAAGCGTGTGCAGCAGGTGCAGGTTAATCAATGCTGTGTATATAGTCCATCCATCTGCTCCATTCAAATCTACGGTTCAGTTTCTCCGTTATTTCTTATAGTTTCCAACGACTTCAAAAAAAAAAAAATCTTTTCACGTCAGTGCGGGGAAGGTTATGCCCGAGGAGGTATTCGGCTGTGGATCTCTTTTTATTCTTGCTCTGATTTTTTTTTTCCTACTACATTTCTTCGTCGTCTTCTTCGTTGATGAGTTAGATCTGAGCTGTAATGGAGGGATGAGCAGGAATGTGGAGGGTTTTACCCTCCTTGAAGCTTTCAGTAGGGCTTCTGGCTCCTAGGCATCACCACCGCTGATTCTAGCTAGGGTTTTGATTTGTGGGTGAGTTTGCTTTCGATTGATGCGATTGCGTTTTTGTGTTTGATGGGTTCTTTTTTGATCGGGACGGTTGTTTCCTTGTTGGTTAGGTTTAGGAAATGACAGTTTGATTGAAATCCTCAAATATGGGTGATGTCGTGGGGGATTGTAATTCTTTATTTGATTTATGAAATTATGTTGTGTCGCTAGTGAGGTTTCGGTGTTTTTTTTATTCTTTTATTTTAAATTTTTTATGTAGGGATCGGTGGCACTTGGTTTTTTCTTATTTTTAGGAATGTTTATTGGGTATTTAGTGTTTGGGATTTGGGTTAATGTTCCATATTGATTACCTACCTGCCGCATCAGATAGTTTTCACTGATCATCATCATCCTTGAAATTTAGGTGCTCAAGTACATTCATAGTAACTTTGTGATGTTTTTATTAGTATATTTCATATGGATAAACATTACATAATACTGGCATATTCATGGTGGTTTGGTGGATGCATCTTGTTCAAATATTCTCAGCTCGTTCATACTTATGTAGAGATTGAAATGGCATAATACAGGTTTTTTTCTCCTTTTTTTGTCTAGATATGAACTTATTTTAAGGACATGTAATTTAGGTTTTTTAACATCAGCGTCTGGATGTTCATGATATAACTCAAGATATTATAGTTTTAACAATTAAATGGTAGATTTGTAAATTAGAGATAGGTTCCTGGAAGGATCAAATACATTACTTTAAACATATGGTAATCACTTAGAAGTCATCCTTTACCCCATGAAGTTGGAATAGATACATTTAAGACTACCCTAATTTGATGTACACATGCATGTTGAGTCACCTGAATGATTCTGTTCGCAAAAACAAATTGTTGTCGATCATAGGGTTTCATTGAAATATTCCATAGGGGTTGCAGCTTCTTGGGTGGCATATGTGTAGATGCTAGGATTCAATTCAAGGTAGCTCTTGATTCAATTAGTGGCTATTGTAGGGTTTTGATGAGCATTTCTATAGGCTAACCCTTATGTTTTTGAGTGATTGAATGTTTGATCCCTCATATTTTAGGGGATGTTTAAAAGTATTAGGAGTGTATTGCATTCCTTTCTTGGGTGTTTAGTTTCAAGAAAAAGAAATGCAAAATATGATTTTGAGGGATTTTCAATACAATCTTTAGTTTAATTTTAAGGAATTTGAAACTCACCCAAATCCCTGCATCTATTGATTGTTTCTTTTCGTGTTTGCTTGTCCTAGGAAAAAATTCATTGTTGCTATCATTGTTCTTTTTCTTACATCCCCACTCATCTTCTCAATAGCTATGTCTGCCACGCTCTTATCGATCCCTTCATTTGTGAGCTCCTATTGATATCTACCCCTGTGAGTTCTAGTCGATGCTTACCTGCCCCTTGAACTCCAATCAATGCTAATTCCCACATGAGCCCTAATAGATGCTTGTTCCTATGAGTTCCAATTGATGCTCTCTCCCATGAGCTCCAGTTGATCTCTAACTCTAGTCCCCCCACCCCCACATCATGATCTCCCGTTCATCCTTGCTCTACAAGCTTCTATCAATGCTTACCCCCATAAGATCCTGTTGATGCATGCTCCCACAAGTTCTTGTCGTGATTTAGCCCTTTCTCATCAGCTTTTGCTGATGTTGATACCAGAACTAAGTTGTTTTTTTAATTTAGATTCATTTTTATTAGTTTGAACTAAATACAAGAATTTTAATTAATTGCATTCCAACTACTTTGTATCCTACATACAGTGCATTTAAAAGGCCTTTGAATTTTAAATACTTGCAATCAAAGAACTCTTTAGTGATTGGTGATTAATTGAAATTTCAGAAAAAAATTTCATTTTATTTTATTTATTTTTTAGAATTTTTTTCTATTGTCAATTTCTTGAGCTGTGCTTTGTTGATGGAAGAAACTATGATTGAAAAGTTCTGGAATCTCAATTTTTGTCATTTTGTCCTTTCTATTTGCTTTCAACGGTGACTGGTGGCTTTAGTTGGTGAAGCAATCTAAATGCCACTTCATTTATAGGTTCTGCAAAATATCTTACCACCATCAGTGAGCTATCTCTTTCATTTTTGGCGATGATGCGTATTTAACAATGTTGACAAAGATCGTTTATCGCGATTTATCAACCATATCCCATAAATTTTCAGCTCCATGATTTGGTGATTTTTGTTGTTAGTGATGTTTGATGTACATATCATTTATGCATAAATATAACTTGGTTTAAGTATCTTAGTTGCATTCATTTGATTTCTTATGCCTATGAATATTGCTATCTGCATGCACATGGAAATTTAAGTCTGGTTGTATTAATTTTATTTAATGGCATAATCCTAGTAGATATTGATGTTTAGGAGGCCATCTAGTTATTACATCATCACCTGATTTTATAAAAAAGAAATACTTTTGTGGAAGAAAGTTAGTTCTTGAAAAAGCAACTAGTCAAGTGCCTAACGCTATTGTACTATGTACCATTCAATCTTTATTCCTGAATGTTGGAATTGATACCTTTGAGACTATTTTTGATGGATTAAGGGTGATGAGTTGCTTAAATGATTTTATTTTCCTAATAAATTTAAACCACTTGCTATATAGATGCTTCTCTAGTCCTTTGACATAGCATTTTCAAAACCAGAGTGTTTGAATGTCCTTGTCCCCTTTGTTACTATAATCACTGTATTCCTATTATTATGATACTGGAAAATGCTTCATTTTGTTTTCCTTTCACTGAAGTTTTGTTATATTGAATCCTAAATGATCTTCTTTGATTAATGATTGTACTCTTTATCTAAATCTTTTTGAATTTGCTCATCTCATTCTTTTGAACCTAGTGGATCATTTAAAGGTGGGGTCACTCATATATCTGTTTTTAATATTCTCCTTTACGCTTTCTCTATGCTATTAGAGGTTCTTAAGGCGATTCCTTTTCCTTTTTTTTGGCCATTTATTAGAAGATAGGTTCAAAGGCTGCATTTGATTTTCATGTAGTTTGTTTCTATTTGATGCTTATGCATGGCTATAGCTTTTGAAGTTTGAATCTAGATGCGGTTATTATTTAACTTATCTAGGGTAATTTTTGGAAGCATTTGAGTAAAATTTGATTAGTAATGTTTAAGAAGTTGTTGCATTGTGATGATATTGATTCCTCAGAAATTACATTAAATTTAATTAATTTTGGACTTTTTGGCCATGTCCTTCCCTTATTGGTTTATTTAAAATATATTATTTTAGTGGCCATGGGAAAATGATGCTATTGGATTTTTGCACCTTATTAATTGCACATTCTGGTAGACTGTTAACCAGGCCTGATCTGGTATAATGGAGAACTACATTTAGAATCCATTCAGCTCTTTGTGTGTGTTTGCACCTGTGTGTGGCCAGTTTCATTTTATTTTTATTTTTTACTGAATAGACGGAGCATTTTCTAATATGAAGATTAGGGCCAGGTTACCACGAAAGATTTTGTTCACTTACCAACTTTGGTAGCAAAACCTTAACAAAAGGTTAACCAAATGTTTACAAAATGTTAAGCATGCTATTTTTTTGTGGTTCAGGTTCAGTGTGGAATACTTTTATTATTTAATTCCTTTTATTGCTTTGGCTTATGAAGATATTTAATAACATCTATATTTTTTTTTTCCACCCTTAGGCTTTGCTCGTCTTCCTAGTGGGCTTAATAGTCTACCTTGAGTTATGGAGAAAGTGTTCCCTTACTCAACTTGCCACCAACACCCAGTCTTTCCATCTTGGGAAGCTTTTGAACAGCGGTTTCTTGTGCTGGGTGACTTCCTAATCTTTTTTGTTAACTGCACTTAGTGGCTTGTTGTTCCATGATACTGAAAAGCAACCTGATGAGACTCTTTTCTGAAGCTCGTGTTGGATTGGTAGTGCACCTTCTCCTTTAAGGCTATGTTTTTAATTTTTCATGTTTTATACAGATTTTTTAATATATCATTCCTTACTGAATAACCTGTGTTTTTTTTTTGCAGTGTTTGGTTTCACTGCTTCAGTCTCGAATAATTTTAAGGTATGGAGTACTCAATATTGAAATAATTGTATTTCCTTATTTTTCATCTATCCTTGCTTTCTAAGATTCATTTTTTATATTGTATTCATCTGCAGATTTAGATTGCACAGCAGTAACTTTTGTCGGTCTTCATCTTAGTCGTACATTGTTCACTTGAATTCATTGTTGTAGCCAGCATGCCTTCTCTTTGAAGAAGTTGACTGGATTACTGAATAAGTAGATTCATGTTGGTTTGTATCTTTCATGGAGAAGTGAGAACATCTTGCAATCAGGCTTGCTTTACTTACCTAGAAAGTGAATATCAATCTCTCTTTACACCATGGGCTGTCATATGTTGAATATGAACTTGGTTCAAAACAGATTATTGGCTGCACAAAGAATGTGACTTTTATCTAGAGAGTAAGCTTCTTGGTTCATATTTATAAGAGTGAGAGTGTGGTCCCCCCCTTGGTGAAAGCTTTACAAATTGGAATATGCATTAAGCTGCGCTTGTGTGAATAAAAATTCAGATCTTCCATCAGCATCACACATTTCTCATACCATAAGCGTTTACTTTTGCATGCATCAAGAGTGTTCAACTTCATTGAAAATGGATAGGTGAGTTGATTATGCTTGATATGCAGATTTAAGTGCTGCTGAACACAATCTGAAAAATTACTCCCTCTGGCAGGTACAAGTTAATAAAGGAAGTTGGTGACGGAACTTTTGGGAGTGTCTGGCGGGCCATAAATAAACTGAGTGGTGAAGTGGTATGTTATTTCTGTTAAGGGTTTCAAATTGCATCTATGATTCTACAAGTTTTTAAGCAATAGAAATGCTTGTATAATTTGATATATTTTTTACTTCTTTGACAGGTTGCAGTGAAGAAAATGAAGAGGAGGTATTATACTTGGGAGGAATGCATGAATCTTCGTGAAGTTAAGGTTGTTTACCTTGATAATATCTGTTACATTTTCCCTAAAATATTATTATTTTTGTTTGCTGAGACAATGTTTGTCATTTCAAAGTCCCTGCGAAGGATGAACCATCCCAATATTGTGAAGCTAAAGGAAGTCATAAGAGAGAATGATTTACTATACTTCATATTCGAATACATGGTAAATGTTTTACTTTAGCATTGGTTTTCATATTTAATATAGAAAAGGATATTGTGTTTAATTAGTATTGTTCTTGGATATTATTAGGAATGCAATCTTTACCAGCTCATAAGGGACAGAAGCAAGCTTTTCACAGAAACTGAAATCCGAAATTGGTGTTATCAAATATTCCAAGGTCTTGCTTACATGCACCACAGAGGCTACTTTCACCGAGATCTCAAACCTGGTATGTTCCTTTTCCTTAGCTATGCTCTTCATAACTTTTATGGTATATTAGGTTATGTTTGGAATCAATTTTTGTTTTTTTTTTAAAACATATTTGATTTATGTTTTTAGCTATTTTTTATTTTTGAAAACTAATCAAATTGTATTTAACTATACTCAAAATGAGGTGTTTTCATTGTTTTTAAAATGAAAATCATCTGGCCTATCATTAGCCATTGTCACCGCTACCACCTCCATTGGCTGTTTGCAGGTGTTTGCTGATCGTGGACAAAGGACTACTGAATTATGTAATATTAAATAAAATAAAAATAATTTATTAAGATATTAAATATGTTTTTGTTTTATGTAAAAATGTAAATAAAATTAGAAACCTAAACAAAAGATATAAATAGAAAGTTATCAAAAGCATCCTATTCAATTATTGATTTTAATAACTATTTTATTAACATACTGCTGTTTTTGCTACAAATTGGTTTGATGGTTTTGACATATTATTGGTACATCGTGTTTACTGGATTTATTTATCAAGTCATTTTATATATTTTTAATCATCCCTCTGCCTATAGACCTCTGTAGTTTAATATTTGGTTTTGACCATATAATGGGGTACAATAATATTGTTTCTTTTGTCTTTGTATGTTATCCTTGTTCGTTTATGTGATTCAAATGCATGGCTTGTGGTTTTTTGCTCAAGACCTTGGTGCTCACTAGTAGGTGTCATCAATTTACAATTGTCTTGTAGAGTTGTTGGTGCTTGCTATTAGCTTTATTGGGTTTGAATTTTTGACTATTTAATTCATTCTTGTTGAGTGATACATGTGCCACATTGGTCAGTGCTCAAAATATCTTTCTGCGAGGAGAATGGTCCATTTTATGGTGACAAGATTAATAATCATTATAGTTTGTATTCTTTGTGACTGTAAAAGGGATTATCTAGGTACAATAATTCCAAATGTCAACATCCACCACCTAAGATGAAGTCCTTCAAAAATTTATGTTATCTTGTTCGTTGCTAACCTAGGGACCCTTTCTGTAGTATTCTGGCGTTTTTTCTTCCTTTTTATGACGTGGATGGTGAATGGTGATCATGGTGAAATTTTGTAGAGAACTTGTTGGTCACCAAAGAGATTATAAAGATTGCTGATTTTGGCCTTGCTCGTGAATTATGTTCGCAACCACCATATACAGAATATGTCTCCACGCGCTGGTAGTTCTTCTGAAACTCTTGTTTATGTACTTATACATTTTCTCTATTTTATTGTATTGTATTATTTAACGACGCATCTGCATATATTTAGGTATCGAGCCCCAGAAGTTTTGCTGCAGTCTTCTTTATATGATGCAGCAGTTGGTGAGCGGTTCATAGACTTTGAATCTATACTACACATCTTTGCTTTAAACGTGATGATTCTGATGACTCGTGCTTTCTTTCTTCAGATATGTGGGCGATGGGTGCTATAATGGCTGAACTTTTTACTCTTAATCCTCTTTTTCCGGGATCCAAGTAATTTCTTGATCTGATATGTGGCAACAGTGTATAAATTTAAATTATTGTAGAAAGGCTGCATCGTTTGATTTCCATTCTAACAAAATTCATTCCATCTTATGGAAAGTTTATGTTCAAGAATTATTAACGTTTTCTTTGAGTAATGAAATATACCTTTTGGATTATTTCAGTAACCCGTAAGACCCAACGCTGATGCTTATTCGATGAAGCAGATGAGATTCACAAAATTTGCAGTGTAATTGGCAGTCCGGATTATGGCACCTGGGCTGAAGGCCTTCAACTTGCTGATGCCATGAGTTA
Organism: Cymbidium sinense; assembly: GCA_021442155.1. Classification (NCBI taxonomy): domain Eukaryota; kingdom Viridiplantae; phylum Streptophyta; class Magnoliopsida; order Asparagales; family Orchidaceae; genus Cymbidium; species Cymbidium sinense. Next base: position 132,605,191 of record CM038223.1, on the reverse strand, counting down.
CAAGTTTCCACAGGTCATATTTTTCTATTCTTATTTAAAATAGTTGTTTTTTATTTTTTCTCATTAAAAGTTAGTTGGAGATAAGATAGATTAGGGAGAGTCACCACCACATAAAGCGTCGTCGTCGATGACCGATTAGGAGAGTTAGATTTATTAGATTTATCTTAGAAAGAGACCTAAAAGACTTGGTTAAGATGTAAAAAATGATCTTAGATACTTGAATTAAAGAGAATTTGACACATAATAGGATACAATGGAGACGAAGGATTCATGTAGCCGACCCCACCTAGTGGGATTAAGGCTTGTTGTTGTTGTTGTTGTAATTGTATTTTAAATTTTCAACGCTCCTACTTCCCGGTTAATATTTTTAGTGCAACTTATGCTAGTCAGCAACACCTCTTGTTGTATAGTAGTGTTGGCGGTTCTCTTGGGACCTGTTCATTGTTCATAATTGTTTTATTGCATGCTGCAAAATTAGTGGATATTTAGAAGTGTTTTATGGTAATGAGCCCAAATTAGTCTTCATTAGACCTACAGGATTGTAATGAGAAGTGAGGATTTTACTTTTGTTAAGGCCAATGATGGTGGTTTTCTGTGGCTTTTAAAAATGATTTTGTTGAAACAGTTAACCTCCATAGATAGCAATAGCTTGTTACATTATGTTTTTTCATTTGGTTTTTACATGTACGTATGATAGCATCCTTAACACTGCTAAATGCTTCATTTTGGACATTCTTATTCTTCCACTTTTCCAACTTTCTCCAATGTTGATTTGGCTGTCTGTTTGATGCTCGTTCTTGATATTGATTGTGCTGTCTTAATATTTTCTTAACATTAACTTTGGGGCTGTTTGGGATCATTTTTTATTTTTTATTTTATATTTTTTATTTTTATGTTTAGCGGTGATAATTATTTTTTTGAACACATTCAAAACATCCAAAAATTTTTTAGTGTTTTAAAAATAATGTGATTTGTTTCCAAAAACAAACAGTTAACACTTACAAAAATACATTAAACAAACATGTTTTTAAAAATAACAAAAATAAATAAAAACTAAAACAAAAAACACAACAAAATTGATCCCAAACAAGCCCTTATATTTTAATAAAGGCCTGAAGTAGAGCCTTAATTAGCATCACCTTAATATAATTTGATTGATCTGTCTGGCATGTAGTTGCTGTTGTAATTTTAATGTTTTCCTAAACAGTAGCAATTCTAGCCATTATTTCTTGAAGCTGCTTTGGGCCTACTTTTTGGCCATTTTACGTATCCTTGCCAAAGTTGATGATTTGTACAGTGGAATCAGGTCTGTTTTGTTATGATACATTGCTGATGCGATTAGAAGCACTTTTGAAATAGAATTGCCAACTGTTTGATTTTTTCCGTAGTAAAGGAAGAGTGCATTAGAGAAGTATGATTGGGGGAACCATCCATATGTTAGTACCCTGCATGGTTCCTTTGTCCAAAACTTCACTGGATGATTAGACAATATTTATTTCTTAAATGTTGTCATTTTGTTTGCATGGTATATACTATTATCATTTAATTATTAAATTTTACAAACTACTCATATTCTCTTGCATATTTTTTCTATGGCAGGTTCCTTGTGCCAATTTGTCAGAGCTAATTCCCTCAGCCAGTGAGAATGCAGTCAATCTTATTAAGGTATAGATTGGTTTAAATGATGTTTAATAAATGAAGTTTTAGCAACTGTAGTGTGAAAGAAATCATTCTATCATGTAGTCTTCCAAGGTTAATCTCTTTCATATACATGTGCAGTCTCTCTGCGCTTGGGATCCCACCAAAAGACCAAAGGCAGCAGAGGTCCTTCAGCATCCTTTTTTTCAGGTGACATAAGCTTTATTGTTCTCCATGTTATATGTTCTGTCAGTCTATAAGCGTTTAGCTCTTACATTGATCTCATCACTCAATGTGTCAGGCCTCCTATTATGTCCCTCCATCTCTTCGTCCAAGGGTTCCAAATACTCCCCCATCTGGTATGTTTGCATTTGCTGTTGGGCACCAGTTTCCAGTACAATGGAGTTTTGATGCTTTATCTTTTTGTTATATATATATATTTTAGTTGGAAGTAAAGGTTTGGTGGAGCAGAAGAGTGCTAGAAGGTATTCAACCGGAGCTCTTTCAAACAACAAGCCTGCCAGCAATGTGCTCCGAGCTAAGATAAATTGTTCTCTCAAGTCAGGTACTTTTATCCTTTCAAAGTTGTATTATTTTGATTACAACTGGTGCAGTGGGTAAAACATTTTCAATTATGAATGTGCTAACCTTAATCGGATGATCCGGACTAGTAAAAAAGATTGATCTCTTCTGCTTGGTTTACTTTATGTTTGGCTCAGGGGTACAGCGAAAGCTCTCGTTGGATCAGCAGCAGGTGAATTATAACATTACAGTCGTGGTGTGGTCTGTCATGTTTCAACTATCTGGTCTGCTGCCATTACATTGAATGAATTGATTAAATTTACAGGAAGTCGATAAGGCTGGAAAATTCAACAGTCTGAAGCATCCACGTTACCAGCCTCCAGCAAAGCAAAATCATTGTAAGTTTTTATTTAACATCATATATATATATTCGCCGTGTTTTACACTAAGAAATATTAGTTGAAATCTTTTATTGTAACATTTAGATAGCGTGAATCTTTTTTTTTTTTTGGTTGAGCTCAGCAGTGAATATAACAATCAAGAGCATGCAGAGGAGGATGCCGGACGAGGCGAGCGCAGTGCCTCCCCCTCCCCGCACCTTCGCTGCACTGAGGAGATCATTGAGCAAGACATCAGCATCAGAAGATGAGGTCGCAGAAAAGCTAGCAAAGCTGAGCGTTGGATCTGGCGGCATTCGTCAGGCAGGAGCAGCATCAACTGCAAGGCCTCCGCCCCCATCATTGAAGGCTGGGGGTTGGCACGGCCACACTGATTTCCTCACGCGCTCATACGAGGTACCCTCCTCCGCTAGGCGCTATTCTAGGAAGGTCGTTGGCTGAATATAATGCCCTTTTCCCCTTGTGCTTGTTTAGTCTTCATAGTCTTTTGAGTTCTGGCCAGTCGTCTTCTTTGGTCGTGATAGCTACTGATTCAAAAATTCTAAACCTTGCACTATGACACCTTAGAGAAGAAGAAGAAGAGAAAAAAAAAAAAAGGGTGCTTGGAATGGCTGCTATTTTATTGCGAATCACTTGCTGACGAGTTTTTAATTTGACATTTTATTTCGGACTTGAGGAAATATGAAGTATTATTCTATTATCGTTTGTTGAATGTTCCAAAATTAAACAGTGCGGATCTTCAGGCCGTTTGCAGTAGTAATGCCATTATTTGCTTCTTCGCGTAATACGATGTCAGGTGAAAGGGAAACTGCTTGATCCATCAGACGAGTCTCCGTAAGGCTCTCAATTTGTTATAATTAATTTTAACGATTAAAGTTTTTTTAATTACTTTTTTTTTTTCTTTGGAGAAACGTATTTGTTATCTATCTAACCTTTAGATAAAATATTTATTTTAAAATCCTCATCTTTTTCTATAAGCAACAGTTTAGTTAAAGTTATTATTGGTTTTTGATAAATTCTTAAATTTTTGCTATTAAAAAGAAAACTAGTTCTTATGAAGCGTAACTAAAGGTCTCCCAAAAATAAAGAAAATCAAATTTCTCGGAAAGCTTTTTCTCTGCAACTCGACTAATATAACAATTTATAAAGCCAGCTCTCAATAATATTGAATATTAATTTAGAAAGTAACTATTGTAATTGGCAAGTACGTCATGGTAGCCTCCTTAGTCCAGCAGTATATTAGGAATCAATGGTCCCATTACTTACTGGCTAGCACAGCAAGAACACAAGTTAGTTGCATCTTCTTGAAACCAAAAGAATTAATTCTTTATGTTATGGATATCCACAAACATAATATTGGCTCAATTTTAATGCACTCACACGGACAAACAATCTCAGCACAAATATGGTAATAAGGCATCAACGAAACCAATTAAAGAAGGAAAAAAAATCACAAAACCTTGCAACCAGACTTATTTCACACGAGATATGCCATCCATGAAGCAGCACTGGATCGGATCAAATCAAATTTTAACGACATCAAGCGGCCATGACTATTATTACTATGAGAAGTATAACCCCAAATATCACCAATAGCAAGCATCCCTGTACGATCAATTACCATATTGTTATTAAAAAAAAAACAAAACAAAACAAGCACACAATAAATGAAGAAATTGGTGGAAGAAGATCGTTTCATATACCAGAGATGAGTTTGAGCTTTGTGTCTTTGATGCTTTGGTTAAATGGGTTTTGGCTTGTGCAGTAGCCGCCAGGGAGTTGTCAATATTGGAGCCAATATCATCTATAAATTAATAATGATGATTAACTAACACACTGCAGCTCAGAACCAAGAAGATCAGGGAAAGGAATAACTCACCAATCATAGCTCCTTGATCATGAACCAACACTGCAAGATCTTTGAATATCTCATTCACCTCACCAATTTGATGTTGAATCTCCTGTATGCCCAATTGTCGCTCCTCAATGATAGCTTCATTAAAAACAATCTCGTTATCCAATAGCAGTACCTCCTGCCTGAATTTCCCAAAAATAGATGATGATCAAACATGTAACATGTTTTTGAATGAATGAAATCAAAATATTCTAACTTCATCAAACAGGCAAAATTAATTTTCAGTTTACAGGTAGAGACAGATGAATAGTTTACTAGAGTTCAGAGCATGCTTGGAAAAACCATTGAGAACAACAGTCTACCGACAAAAAAACTAGTCGTCCTTTGACCCCATATGTGAATGTATAGATTTGACGATTAAATACACATTTTCTTTTGTGCGGGTAAACTTAGAGGTATATTGATAATTATACCAGCAGAAGTTGAACATAATTAAATAATTTAAATAAAATTAAGATTTATGCATAGCTAAGGTGCATGAAAAGAAAAACACCAAATGGAAGAGAAAAAAAATATATTAACAATTAGTTCAACGGCCATATTCAAAGCCATATGATCAACAGCAATTGCATGGCTATATCAAGGGAAATGACATGCAATGTGAGTATATATAAGCAATTGTGGTAGAAATGCCCAGCTGACCATCTGCATTCTTTTTGTAATAATGCTCAAAGCGCAAGTCATGTGACGTCAAATTGATCCAAAGTGCGGCCAGAAAAAGTAATTCTGATGCATATATGAGTGCAATTTATAATGGTAACTTTATTTATATATATATATATATATATATATATATATATATAATAGAAGATGAAATACTCCCAGACCTTCTAGACTCCTACTAATAGAGCACGCTCCTCTGGTGTTTTTTGAGGACCAATATCAGCCTCGCTTGCAGTGTAGCTGCACAAATATGGCATTACAGAGTTAGAATATTAAACAGGATAAATAAATATGAATGCTGCGACGTGCATTAAGCTTCAGTTGTTACTTGGATAACCATAGAATTGATCCTTCTTATGCTTAGGATCCAAACGACCGATAAGATGCAAAACTAAAATTAAAAGACATAAATTTCAGTAAAGCCAACGACTTAACCATCACCCATATCCGTCTAAGCTTGTCAGAAAATTAACTAAAAATTACATGGCCGTTAACTTTAATAAAAGGAGCGCCTGGCATTCAAGTCTTCAAGATATGTAAGAATTAACGTGTTCTAGATAAAACACGCATATATGGTGAGGCAGTACTCCCCTCTGCTTTTCCAATCCCATAAATATATATATATATATATATAGGACACATCCTCAATTAAATTCCTTTTTTTGGTTTGCTACTTAGGCTACAAGCAAGTTGTTTCAGCACTCATTGGATTCCTTGTTTTAGCACGTGTCAAGTTCTCTATTTAGCCCAAACTATAGTATGAAGTTTACTATTATTATTATTTAATTGTGCTGCTCTATTTTCACTTATCAGCTGTACACTGTAGCTGATAATCACCACCTGTGTTGACCTGCGGTTGCCTCTGTTGTAGCATACAGTCAGTTGCATATCGTGAATTGCTAATGGATCATTTGTGTTGCGCCTTGTGCAGAGTGTATGCAAGTGTTGTTGATGACTTTCTTTGTTCCATGGCTATTGCCATTGGACTGGCGATTTTCGTACTGTAGCTACAATCATAGTTGGCACCTTTCCTTTCAATTTTCGTTATAGTATTTATTCCTTTGGCTGTCTATTTCCTTTGCTAGAGGCCGAACAGAATTGCTAGAATGGGCACAACTGTTTGGAATTGAAAATATGAGATTGCTAAAATTGAACTAGTAGTTTTTTAAAAATTTAGCGATTGTAAAACCTTATTAGTTGTGATCTTTTTGGGTTATAAATAAGAGAGATGTAATTTATCAGTCAACAACTCAATAAAATTTTGTTTCCTCTTGAACTTAAGTGTGCCAATTGTATATGAAATTTTCAAGTGCAGTGCAAGTCCTCACAACAAATTCCGAGAGAAGCTTTTCCTTATATCATATGAAGCCTATGTCTTCTATTTATCAACTTATGTTATTGTTCTTTTACGTCCACATACTTGTAATTCATATTTTGCATGCTTGATTGAGCTTTTTTTTTTCAAACACGCCACAATCTAATTTTCCTGTCTAAGTGCAAATCTCTTAATTCCTGCATGGGGTTGTTCTCAGATTTTTTTTTTTTTTTTTTTAAATTTCGATGATCTTTAAACTATTTTTAGTAAGTTTTAAGTGTTTTTTTTATTTTGCATTAAAAAAAGACTAATACTTGTCTAAACAAAAAGTTGGTGAACAATGAATTTTGATTTTTAGAATGTTTTATTCATTCGTCTTAGCATAAACTTGCATTACTAAATCCTGAATTCTAAGACGTTCAGCATCAAATTTGTTATCAAAACTTGAACAATTGATTAGAAGTGAAGCACAAAATTAGAGTTAGCTAAAAAACAATAAAGTGATGAGATTTTAAAGCTTCTTAAAAACGATTAAAAGAATTGCTACCTAAATAAGGTCAAATGAGCAAGTTCACACATTGAAAACCAAATAATCTCACTTGAATGAATCAACGTTCAGTACAACCTTAATGATGAACTCATTCATAATAGTGAGACAAGAAATTCACCGTCAAATAATAAAAAAAATGTTATAAGAGGTGAAAATAAAAATTATGACTACCATAGACATCAATCTTGAGGCATAGATAAAGTAGGAAGCTAAAGTTGATGCAGTCCCCTTTAATGATAACTTCTTTGAATGACAAGTGATGATAGGTAAGCATCATGATTTGCAGAAATAAAAGTAACTCCATAAGAAAACTTGTATTGTATTAGCATGAAACAAGTCAGACGGTGATAAAGATTAGGACTAAAATCAACACTACCTATTGTTAAACAAAAAGGCCTTTATCAAACACTGATCAACTGCTCGATGAATCAACTCGCTAAAACAAGAGATAAAGACTATAACTAAAATAGGAATAACTTTGAGGAATTGTTATCACGTTATGAGATAAGGGAAGATCCAAAAATAATAATTTCTAGGTTTACAACTGAATTAAAATCTTATATTAAAAGAGAAATGATACCATAGAACATTCACACTTGAAGATGTTTTTCAACTTGCATTTAGCTTAGAAAAACAACAAAAATATTCCTCACCTAAAAGAATTCATATATTAAATTCCCTCAGCTACTCCCATTAATATAAAGGAGAGTAGTATTATTTTTAGAGGACATTGAAGGAATACTTGTTGTTACTACATCTCACTATCAAGTATCTACAAAAATATTTTTGAAATGATAATTATAGATCATGTTATTCATCCTTTAATTGAAAATTTTCTAGTTGTATACTTAGTTGATATCAAATTTAAAGCAAGACTAAAAAAAATCATTTAGTGCATCTTTAAAATTTTTTTAAAAAGTCACCAATTGAGCAGTTATATCTAAATCAAAAGAAGAATTGCTTTTTTACATCATCTACTATATTCTTGGAATTTGTTATGCCTATTGACAATTATCTATTGATTGTGATAAATTAAAGCAATTAAAAACTTATCAACACCTACTAACATTCATGATATTTGAAGTTTTTATGGAATGAATACTTTTTATGGATGACCTCAATCAAATTATTTAGCTATTCTCATAAATACTATTTTACAATATAACTTATACACTAATACTATTTATATGATTAATTTTATATTTTGAATACATTATATCATGAATATACAACAACAATAACAACCAGCCTTTATCCCACTAAGTGGGGAATTCTACATGAATCCATTCTTTGTCATATTATTTGTCAAATTCTTATTTAATTCAAGTATGCTAAGATCATTTTTTATACATCTTAAACAAGTCTTTTTAGGACTATTTTCTTAACATAAAACAAATCTAATGCATCTACTCTCCAGAATTCATCGATGGCGATCTTTTGTAAACCATCTAAGGCGACTCTCTCTAATCTTATTTGCCGCTGGAGCTACTCCAACTTTTATCTAAGAGTAAAGCCACTCATCCACCTAAGCATCCTCATCTCTGTAACACTTAACTTAGTCTTATGCTTCTCTTTTATTGGCCAACATTCTGCACCATTAAGTCATTGCGTCTTACCACCATCTTATAAAATTTTCCTTAAGTTTAAGCGAACTTTTATCACACGCCGGATGCATTCCTCCACTTCAACCAACTTGAATTCTACTAATAACATCTCCATCTATTTCACCATCATTTTGAACAATAGAGCCTAAATATATGAATCGCTCACTCTTTTTAATAACTTGTTCACTTAATGTCACAGTACTACCACTAAACTTCTACAACTAAAATTACACTCCATATATTCATTTTTAGATCTACTTAAACGAAAACCTTTAGATTCTAAGGTTGACCTCCATAATTCAAGTTCCTCTTGGACTCCCTCTCTAGTCTTATCAACAAGAAGAATGTCATCAGCAAAAAGTATACACCAAGGTACATCTTGTAAATGCCTAGTAAGAACATCTATAGCTAAAGCAAAAAGATAAGGGCTTAAAGTTGATCCTTGATGTAATCCAACTGAAATAGGAAAAATATTTTGTCAATTCTCCTTATGTTTGGACACAAGTAACAGTTCTAGTATACATATCCTTAATGACTTCAATATAACCAATATTAACTCCTTTCTTTTCTAGAACTCTCCAAAGAACATCTCTTGAAACTTTATCATAAGCTTTCTCTAAATCAATAAATATCATATGTAGATCCTCCTTACTTTCTCTATATTTCTCCATCAAATCTCATAACAAATGTATAACATCCATAGTCGATCTACGTGGCATGAAACCAAGCGATTGTGAGAAACTTTTGTATCACATCGTAACTATGCTCAATTACTCTCTCCCATAATTTTAATGTATGACACATTAACTTAATTCCTATAATTTGCACACTCTTGTGCATCACCTTTATTCTTAAATATAGGAACCAACAAACTCTTTCTCACTCATCATTTGTCATCTTTTAGTCTTTAAAATAACATTAAAAGATTTGTAAGCCAGAAATTCTCTAAATATTTCACACATATTGGAATATCATCGTCCCTCTTGTTTTCCACATTTCATTTTCTTTAAAGCTTCTCTAATTTAGTTACTAATCTGACGATAAAATAAAATTTTCTATTTTTGTTTAGGATATTAAGGTTCTAAAATCAATTGTACTTTCGGATCTTTTATTAAAAGTTTATCAAAATCTCATCCACCTATTTTCAATATCATTTTCTAAGAAAAATCTTTATTATTTTTTCTTATTAATACCCTCATAGATCTTTCTTCTCTATCTCTGGTTGGTAACTTATACATACATCTTTCACTTCTTTGATCTATCATCATTGTATAAATCACTAAAGTTAAATTTTTTCAGATATATTCTTTCTTAGAATCTCTCACTTTATATCTTTATTCTCCAGGGTTTTACATTTAAACAAAATTTTATAACAATCTTCTTATTTCTTATCTTCTTTGCACTCGATTATCAATTATTTTATTAAAAGAAGCTTTTCTTTTAATTCTCAGCACATTTTAAACAACTGATTTACTTCTTAATTTTTTACATAACATTAACTTATGAACATCCTAAATTCTAAGATATTGTGGTTTCTCTTAAAATATTTTTATTTTTCGTAAATGCCTCCATCTAATCCAGACAATAATTTAATTTATTTTTTCTCTTACACTCTTTCATCTTAAAATCTAAAATATCGATGTATAATTAAACTTTCACTTAGAATGATCTTACAATCTTTCTGATCTAAAGCGATCTATTTTTCTTATCGAAAATAATCAATCGTGTTTTCTTAGATCCATTTCTATAAATAATAATGTTCATCTCTTTTCTTAAATAAAGATTATTCTATAATTTAAAGCAAAATCTAATATAGTCTTTCACCAAATTCATTCCTCAGTGAATCTTTTAAAATTTTCTACTCACTCTCTCCATGAAATCTCCTCAATAAATACTTTTCTTCAAGAGGTATCTTTTGTATTAATCAATTCGTTCCAAATTTTCTTTTGAGCATATCCAAACCTACTTGAGGGGTATAAACACTTATAATATTGATAATCTTAGTATCAATAATCTTTAAAGTATAATTTTATCTCCACATCTATTAATATTTATAACATTATCCTTCAAACTTTTATCTATAATCACTTTCTAGTTTGGTTTGACCTACGCAATCCAAAGTTTAAAACCTAAACTATCAATCTCCTAGCCTTCTCCCATTTAGTTTCTTGAACACATAAAATATTTATCTTTTATGAACCATAATATCTATTAATTCCATTAATTTACCGTAAGAGTACACATATTCCAAGTTCCTAATTAGTTTCATGGACTAACTTCTTCGCGTTCGTCCATAATGTCCCTTATTTAACCACCCGGTCCGTCTGACCCTTTACACATTTTCTTATATTCAGTCATTAGCGCTTGAGGAGGAGCGTTAACATATGATGATTTAAAGCATTAACACATTATATCATGAATATGATTAAAAAATATTTCATTTAATGATTCTTTAATTACATTTCTCTTCCATTCAAATATATAAATATATATCTTATTTAATTAATTACGATTTTCATAAATATATAAATTTTAAATCTAACTTACATATCATTTTAACTAAGCCATTAATAATAAAACTTTTTTTTAAATCCATCATTACACAGCAACACACACACACACACATAGATTTGGTCTTACAAAAAAAAAACACCTAACATCAAGTGATAGCTTTCATGTTTTCCACATACAGAAATAGGGATATTTACAAATCAACCACCCAACACATATGTATTTATAATTTAACCACTATTCTTTTTTTTTTAACTATGGACCATGCATTTGAATGTGCCACAATTAAATCATTGAGAATTTTACAAAAATGAAAAATATGGATTGGACTTTTGTTCCGAATTTCAATATTTGAATGTCAATTTAAAATTAAAATTGAAGGTGGTTAATTTATAAATATAGAAGAATATGGTGACTGTGTATGTAAAAGCCCAAAAGAAATATTGTGAACTAGGATTAGGGTTTACCTTTCAATGGGAAAATGAAAGTGGAAGAAGAGCTCTTGCTGAATTTTGCCCCTGAGAAAGTTCTTTTCAAGTTACAGCTCACCTTGAGTTTGATTTTTCTTTGATGTCAAATATCTCGTGACCCTCTACATCGATATTTGATAGTCCGCTTGTTCTCTTCCCCACTTGGTCATGCGTCTCTCTCACTCATGCTCTGTGTGTTTGGCACAAAAGGATATGTCCCTGTCTCCTTATAATAGCGGAATTGACTAATGCCAGTTCAATCAAGCCGACTAATGTTTGATTTTATTTCTTTTTTATTTTCTTGTACTGATGTGAGGATTGAATAAACTATCTTTGTATCCTAATTCTCTTTTATCTAAGCAATTAATATTTTCAAGTGATTAAGATTTTGTCAAATTTGCATCAATCTAGTTTTCATTTTTGCAATATTAGTTTCTTAATTGTTGCAAAATTTCAAATTTTAATGATCTTTAAATTATTCTTTTGAGTGTTCCATGTGTATTACAACTTTGCATCAAGAAGAGACTAATATTTATCCAAATTGAAAGTTGGTGGATTATGAATTTTGATATTTAGCATACTTATTTTTGAATTTCAACTTAAATTTGCATTAGTGAAACCTAGACCTAAGCGTCATGCATCAATTAATATAAGACAACTTTAAATATGTCAGAATATTAAAGTCAATATCTAGGACGGTATTAAGTACATGCATAACCATTACATTAGCAGGTATAAACATAAGCGACTAAATTCAGTTAAGCTTGACAAAGGCCTATGCTAAAAGCAAAGGATGCAGACCTTGAAGGAAGAACTGCTTGGCGTATGAAGGGTGTATATGCTGTTTCTCTCTCAGCTGCAACCTTCTGAACTTTCTGAAACTCTTTCAGCACTGCCTGGAAATCTTTCGCAAGCTTTGCATCAGTGACCTTCTTGCTTTGCTGCAGATGACATTTTAGTACTTAAGCACAGTGAATGAGGTGAAACTCAAAGATGAAAAAAAGGCATGTGTTTTTTTTAACGCAAAAGAGAAGATAAATGAACAAGAACAATTACTATATGGGAGAAGCCATATAAGTATAATCTGTAGAGGAAAAAGCATTAGAAAATCCGCTTATAGAATGAACAGTCAAAACAACCAGAACTTTTTTTAAAAAAGAAGGTAAGGTAATATGATTAATATGAGACGTGTAAGAGCAGATTTGAATAAAAATGAATGAATAATAAATGTTCATAAGTTGACACTAAAATGGTTAGCATAAGGCTATCACAGCTGCTTCTATTGATGATATACAAAAGAAACAATACTATCAAGGATTTAATTAGGCTATCTACAACATATATTTTTGGTTTCAACGAACAGCAAGTATATCAAAGTTATTATGTAACAATCTCGAAGTGTCTTCATTAAGTTGCTAAGCCAACATTCTATTTAATGGAAATTATAATTTTCATGGGAAGACAACAATATCCCGACCAAAATGAGCTTAAAAACAGAATAAAAGTGAGTGATAATTCAAATATTGGATATATAAAAAAAGATGGAAAATGTAAGTAACTTCTACAATACTCACGCTAACTTCTGTATGATGATTGGTTTCACTGGCTTCTTTAAGTTTTGCGGAGGTATCCTTCACCAACTGTCCAATATGTAGCCTTGTCTTGCGCCTGCTAGCGAAAACCTAAATTAGAGAAGATTCTATCAAAATAATTAGGAAAGAGATAAAGCACAAGCTAAAATCTTTTGGAAGAGATGAGATCAATCTTCCAAGTAAAGGTTTTGTAGAGATTCTCTAGCCATAGAATATTTGCGAGTAAATTTTAGCAGACAACCAATGCAGAAGGCTCTCCCGACATTTAATTTGACTAACTAGTTAGTCAAGTTCCTTAATTGGATCAAGATGGTGCACAAAAAGTAAGTTAACATAATATATATTAGGTAAAGCCTCGTGAAGACATCAAGATCATGCAACACCACTAGGATTGACCAAACCTAGAGAGGAGGCATAAAAAATTACATGGGTATAGCCTGCATAGAGATAAGCCTCAAAAGGACAAAAACCACCCTTCCTTTCCTCTATCCTCTTTCCAAGCTTGTTGCTTCATTAGAATATTAGTATTTTAGTACTACATTAAGAAAGGATGCCACCCAACACATATTGGATAATATCTTATTAACATCTTTATTGATATAACGATGATGGTGATTTAAAAAGATCATAAAGATGGAGGACAAGAGAAGATTAGCTTGTCTTATTAACATCATGTAATTCTTCTGAATTCTCTCTAGAATCTCTCTCCTTAATTCTTATATCTATCCAAAACAAAATTAAGGGGATAAAATAATTCCAAGAAAAAGGAAGGAAAAAAATAATGATGAAGGATTGTAAGCAAAGCAAGAAGATGAAGCATCATCCACAGATAATATTTCATTGTTACATTATTCAGTAATCTTCATTCGCTCTCTTAATCTCCTTCAACCACACCAAAGCCTATCCTTAATCTTACTTTGACCGAGCCTTCAAGAACAAGCCATCCTTAGTTGAAGCTTGAATGGTGCTTGTGTCTAATTATTCCACAAATAATCCAAAAGACTCTCCTACTAAACTATAAATTCATTGCCAACCTAAAGAAATAAGGCCTGTCATTATCCCAATCTCAGTTTGAGATCAGCAACTAAAGGTACTAGCATAAGATAATAACAAAGTTTTCACATGTAAATAATTGTTAGAGTGGGTTTGCATCTTTAGGTAACTCATCTAAGAGTTTAATGCTCCAACCTCTTTGAAGTAAATATCAAAGTTTATAATCATAGAAAACACAAGATGTGTGTGTTGAGATGAATAATTTGAGAGGCAGCTTTTATTTTAGTACTTTAACATTTTTTTAATTTTATTTTAATAAGAATTTTAGTTATGTATTTTTTTGAATTATATTGAAATACTATCTATTTTTTAAAAAATATAGGTTGATGACCTTAAAAATTATCACCACTAAGAAGTATATCATATGCTATTGATTTGATTGCTAAATTATCTGTACAAAACCTGCCACATTGTAAGATGAATTCAACTGAATATGAAGAACTTAAAATATAAGTAAATCATTTGCTTAAAAAGAATTTATTTGAGAGAATTTGAGACCTTGCACAATTATGATATTTTGCACATCTATGAAAGAAATTAGTTTATCTATATCATCAATAGAATAATTAATAAGACTACTACCAAATATCAATTTACCATATCTAAACAGTATGATGTATTGGACATAATGAAAGGAGCTATAATATTTTAAAAATGAATAGTTCTATCTAGAAAGAATGAAAGTTAGAGATGAGTGAAAAATAATATTTATATTAAAATAATAATAATATTTAGATTTACATCCAATCAACACTCAAGCATAAAGAATAAAAAAAATATTCAAAGGAAATTATTATTGGAATTGATTTTATATGCCTTAGATTCTTGTATTTACAATAAAAAACCTCCACTCAGTTAAAAAAATAAAAAGAGACAAAAGTTGGCAATCCGGATTCGGTCACAAGATTCACACAAGCAATTCAAGGATGCTTCACTTGTACATCAATAGAAACTGTAAGATGTGCATACAGATCATAGTAGATGGCTGCATTTAGATAGATATAATGATACCCATGGGAGTACATTCACAAAGAGGTCCTTGCATTGAAATTATGGGCACATGCATGCATCTACAAACAAATCGATCCACTGAAGATAACAAATGCCTGAATCTACACCATAATCATTTTTAAAATTAGAGAATCCAATCGAATTAGCACAGGTATTAGAGGTCACAACATGCTCATTATAGGGATCATCTTCATTAGGATGTTTTCTATGAAACCAAAATAAAAACTCTCAAAACACAGGAAAATCATTTAAATATAGACTAGAGTTTATTAAAAATCAAGTAAATGAAGATCTATTCTCCAATTGTTAATTTGCATGTCCCAATGTGCATGTATTACATTTTAATAAGTATAAATATTAAAATTTTCATTAATGTGTTTGTGATTTTGTGTAAATCACTCTAAATTTAAATTAGTAACCGTATACCCAAAAATATCATACGTTATTAGCATGTTTGTTGAAGCTCATGGACAAAAAATAAATTAAAACTCTTTTTAATAGTAATGGAAATATTAAATATATATGCTTTTAGAAACTTTTAGAAAGTTTAATTAGCACCTTTCGTGTATTGGAAGGTTCAAAGATAAGAGTAATATGTGCATTGATATTTTTGCATGCAATACAGGTTTTTAGACTTCTTTCAACATAGTTTAAACAACTAAGTGATCTTTTTTATTCTATTTTGTCCTAAGAGTGCCTTGCTTCTCTTGATTTTTTCAATTGAACTACTAACATTCCTTGGTTCTACTAACCTCCTCACACTTTACAAAAGTAAAAAATGGTTAATATTACTATAAAAATGAATGTATAATTTCTACAAACATCATAAAAATCAGGCACATCACAAGAACATATGCTGAACGTTGTGAATTATTTTTTTATTATTCAACCAAGGGTTGACTTTATAGGGTAGGCCAAAAAGCAATGATTTGCCATTTATTATTAACTTGATGTCAAAATGTAACTCTACAATCAACTTCACAGCTGAGGAGAGATAGACTTAGAAGTATCAGCCCAACTCTCCTCAAACCCATAATGGTAGGAGCATCGTGTACTTGAAAATTTTCTACAAAGGTAATATTATTACAAAAAAAAAAAAAAAAACGAACTTTGAAAGTGAAGGGAAATAGAGTTTGACTATGTCATTCCTCCTCACAACAAATGTTGGGATTCCATAAAGTCAAAGTCAAAATGGCAAAATGCAAGTGTCGTTTTGCTATGACATATAAGTATGGTTCCCTTTTGGTTGAATATCCTTAGGTCTAACATAATAGACGCCATGCATTGAGATTTCAAGATTGAGAATCTTTTGCAATCAACGGCTCCTCTCATCCGTTTTAATACCGCTAACCCCTTTCTATAACTCTTTTCTCCTTGTCTTCCCCATAGTGTTACCCAATTTCTTATCATCACTTGAGACCATGACTATATTTTTAAGATGTTTCCTTCATCCTACTCCTTTATTGCATCATCTTATGAACTCAAGACTCTCTTTGGCATTCCCTCTTGTGTGCATTGTGATTGTATTTCTTTAATCTGCTTTGGCACAAGAGATCAAAGTTGTCGCAATCACTACTGAATTACCTATTCCTCTTTTCTATGAGAAATTAATGTTATTGTCACTACATGGCTCAAGATGCTGACACTAGTTGTCATTCACATCCAACTTAGCAACCGCTTCTACGAACATCTTAAGTGGCATTATCAATTAGTTAACAAGCATGAGCTCGATAACATATCTCACATGCCACCATTCAAATTGAGCCACCACAATTGATGTTATTCCCGTCATCACTTTTACATAGGAGCTGTTTGGTTGGAAGAATTTGTAATCATTAAAGTAAATGGATTTAACTTTTTTGGTGTTTGGCTAAAGTAATTCAAGGTAATATAATGTATTTAAATACATTACATAGGTCGTTGGTGTATTTGAAATTCGACTTTGTATTCCAAAATCTGTGGCCGATGTAAAGTGATCTGTCGTTATGCCGTAGCCGCCACCATGGCTTCGCCATCTGCTCGACCGTAGTGCCCCAGCCGCCTCCGTCAGTCGCATTATTATCAGGCCTAAACATTATATTTGTTTCTTAAGCAGAAAAAAAAGTCGTGAATTAAAAAACTCTCAAAAACAATAAAGTAATCCTTCTACATTGTATTCACTTTTACATACATTCTTTTCTATTCCTTTTTTGATAACCAAATAGCCCCATAGTGTTGTTGCTTTCAATTACACAAGCAACATAGACATGAGATCGCCTTCTCTATGTTTTTCCTTCTAATGCTCCACACCTTCCTATCTCATGTCTTCCTTGAGTGTTAGTTCTTCATTACAATCATGACAAACACCGACTTCTCCAATTCCTGAGTCTAATTTCTAGCGGGCTTGGCCCAATTTAAATTATAAAACTTTTATTTTAGCTTGATTCAAATCAAATGGATTAGAATTCGAACTGATTTGTAATTGATTTCAAGCCAATTCTAAATTATTTTTTTTTATTATTTATTTAAATAATATAAATATTATGATACATAACATACATTATATTATATGCATATTAATTTTATGCAAATACTGATTTTGACTTATATTTAGAGTCAACTAAAATTATATTTGAGAGCATTTGGGCAAACTTAAAATAAATTGAGTTAGAGAATAACACGATTGAATAAAATTTTGAGTTTGGGGTGGTTCAAGTTTCAAATAATTTTATCCCTACCACTTCCTCATGTCTCGACCCTTTTTTTTCCTCATTTCTCTTCCCCTTAGAAGATGATGGATTCATGGGGGTTAGATATCCAATGAGCTTCAATCAAATGCATTCTTAGGAACTCATGAAAAATAATAATTTCACAAATGTCCATTTGGTTTCATTAATATCCTTGCTTTCTTGCTAATATGATCAGCATCTTCTCTCAAGTCCATTGAATTAAATAAACACAAAAACTATTTCTATTTTACATATATTTTCTTTCATGTCAATGGGATACATTGGCCAAGGGAGTATAGAAGTACCCATCAAACTCAAATCCCTTATGTTAAGCAATTTCTTAGTCACCTAGCTCCTTTACTCTACAATCAAGACCATAAATTCACATTTAAACTTTCCATCATCTCTATGCACAAGTTAAATCTACCTTTTTTCACAATCTTTACACTTGCACGCATATATTATGTTCAAGAAGTCATAAAATATTCCCACAACCAATTGATATGAACCAAATAGCAGGAAAAAAAATCTCTCTCTCTCTCTCTATCTTATTTGTATTCAGCCGCAACCTAAAGAAAGCACTAAGCAGCATATAAAAGTTTGTCGTTGAAAGAAGTTCAGAGCCCAGAGAAACATGAACTGCAAACTGTCATGCCAGCCCTAATCCAACCTAATATTGCTTTACAACCTAAACTTTATATTTCTGATCAGAATTGTTGAAATCTACAAACCAACAATGTCGAGATGGAGAAGTAAACGTTAAAAAGCCAATTAATCCCTAGACCATTATCATGGGACGCTTTTGTAATGCCCGCCTAGCCCCAGCCAGCCATATACACATGAACAAATAAGCAAGCAAGATGATTACAATTACAGATTATCATATTTTAAAAGGAAAAAAAATAGGTTATACAAGAAAGGCGTAAACGAAAATTAAAGAAAAAATGGCGGAATGGAGAAGAAATTGTGGTCGCTTACAGCTTCTCGCGAAGCTCAGGCGTGTCCTTAGGGGTTCCGAGAGAGTTGGTAAGGCGCTGGAAGGTGGAGACGGCCGTGTTGATCTGAAAAACACCAGAAGCAACGGCCTGCGTCGTGTCCTGCTTGCCATTAATGAGGCTCCTCCTACCCGTGGCCAACCGGCCCGATTCCAGATCCTGGAAGCTCATCTCTCCTTCGTCTTCGACTCAGACAAGCAGGCTTTAAGGAAAAAAAAAAAAAGGGCAACTCGAACGCACGAGTCCTAACCGTAGTCACAGAGGAGCCTACCGAATTCGAGGGGAGATCGATGGAATCCCCGTTAAGGCACCGCGCGCGGCGAATTGAGGAGTTTCTCTGTATAATTTCTGATATATTATTAGTTTAGGGTCTCGGACGGGACAACTCGTTTATAACTGCGCATGATGATGATGCATTCTCTTAAATTTTCTCCTGCTGTAACTAAATAGATTGTAAGCAATACGTTAATATGACATTTTAAATCATTGTTTCGAACTTTTATCGTTTAGGGTTTATCCCAATTTTGGACTTCCAGAATGCTCTAACTGCACATAATTAATATTTTATATGAAAAAATAAGTGACTTTTTAATTTGAATATCATACTATTGTTTAAAATAATATTTAATAATATTTTTAACATGAAATTATATTTTTTAATTTATCTCTAAGAGTAAATATTTTTAAACTAAAATTATAATTTAAGTACCTGTAATATCCCCAATCTCAAATAATTTAATTTAAAATATTTTTATCACATGAAATTATTTTTAAAGTTTTATAATAAAAATAACAACAAAAAAAGCAATTTCAAATAAAAACTAATGACATATGACATTAATTGTACCAAGTTGAAAAATCATGTTTACCAATGACCTATTTGAAATATAGGGGTAGCACTTAGATGATCCTAGATAATACTATAAAAAATATTGATCTAAGAGAGTGCCTTAGTATATCATTACAATTTTTTGACCACAAAGGTTTTCTATATCATTCACCTATAGCATTTCGCCCCATCAAAACAAGGCAATCAATGCACTTACTTAATAATGTCTTGTTGCTGTTAAAAAATCAATTACGGTAAAATAAAATTTTGCGCCTTAGTATTGTTGAGAAATCCAGCACATACATAGATATTTGAAGAAATAATAAGAAACTCTATGATTTTTTTATGAAAAAATCCCGAAAAGAGAGAAAAAAATCACAGGGCCTAACCCAGTAAAAATATTTCACTATATATCTGCTTTGGAATACAGAGTTTAAGTTTTTTCGATAACTGAGTTGTATCACGAGAAAGCCCGACAATGGAAATCCGTCATAATAGTTATCGGTGGTTGGTATAATAGTTGTTAGTGGCGATGACGATAGTGAACAACATTAATGATAATCCGTTATTGTCGGGTGGTAGCGTGGCAATTGAAGCGGCCAGTCGGTGGCGGTGGTCGCGGTGATATGATCGATGGTGGTGGCGGCAGTCGGTTGGTGGTGACCAACCGACTGGCGGTGGTTGAGCAGCCGGTGGGGGCGGTGGTCGGCATCATCGGCCCGTGGATTATGCTTGGAGGTTCTTCAAGCCTCAAAGCTTTATCTTTACTTTAGCTTAGCCTCGGGCCCCCTCATATGAATAATAAGGGGTTATTTATAGATTATGAGAGTGAGACTTCTATAAATACAGGCAAAATCCAAACCACTCCATTGGACGGCTCAAAATGATTCCCTTGATCATCCCATGTAATTTTAGTATTTGAATTCTCAAATGAAGTCCGAATTAGGAAACCTTGGGCTTGTTATATCTGGCTCATCAAGACGCTCAATTTGACTATAAATATTTCATATTTAGGAGTTGACTGATATCCCAAAGTTTTCAATTATTTTTTAAGCATTTGATTTGTGTTAGTCTATACTCAGAAACAGATTGCTTTTGACATCAAGATTCATATCTCAACTAGTGAAATTTTAAGTGTCATATCAGTTGTCCCCTATTTTTGGATGATTTTATCTCTATCATCCCAAAATATATATCAAATAATTGAAAATAACAACTTCTTCAATGAAATTTGCAGGTTTATTGACCTTTGAGTCACATATAGTTTGAGAGAATAGATTTTCATGAGTGCACAAGACTATGATCACGGAAGTGGAGTGCGCGTGTGTGTGTCTGGTGAAAGCTATGAAGCTACAAACTGGCCAGGCGGAGGAGCCCTGCACAACGCACCGACTCACGCGTGTGCTTGAGCGCGAGTGGATTTTGGGTTTTCTAAAATTTTTTAATTTTTTTTATTTTCTTCATTTTTTCACCTTTATAAAGGAAAGAGATAATTAAGTGCTGAAATTTTGAAATCCATTTAAATGTTTTCACATTTCTTCTCAAAATTTATTCCCTTTTTGCCCATATTGTGAATCTATAAAAACCCCCCTTTGGGGTCAAGTAAGGAGACATTGTTTTCTCCCACATGCTCCAATGTTCTTCTGCGTTGGATGAAAAATTATCTAGCAGAAGTTCAGGGGCTAAGGGTAATAAAATTTTTTTTATTAGTGAAGCTCTGACCTTCTTCTAACAAGAAATTTATTTGTTTTGTTGATCAAGACTCGTAGTTCATACGGCGAGACTTCATTTTTCCCTCGAGAGAGGAGCATCCTCGTCGGACCGACCGGGTTTGGAGGCGATCAAGGCCCGTAGTTCATACGACGAGGCTCCGATTTTCCTTCGAAAGAGACGTCAACTGTCATCATCGGACTAACTGGATTTGGAGGCGATCAAGGTTCGTAGTTCATACAGCGAGGCTCAGGTTTTCCCTTGAAAGAGGCATCAACTGTCATCGTTAGATTGACCGGGTTTGGAAGCGATCAAGGCCTGTAGTTCATAAGGCGAGGCTCTAGTTTTCTCTCGGGAGAGGTGTCAACTGTCATCGTCGAACCGACTAGGTTTGGAGGCGATCAAGGCCCGTAGTTCATACGTCGAAGCTCCGGGTTTTCCTAAAGAGAGGCGATCAACTGTCCTCATCGGACCGACCGGGTTTAGTGGGGTTCAAGACCCGTAGTTTATAGAAAATTAATTTTTCTTAAAACTCCAATAGATGGTTCAACAGTTGACAACTGTTAAGGTAGTGGGGGAGCATTGATTAGGAACCATTCCTCAAGAAATTCAGAAATTTTGGCAGATAATTTCAAAGTGTCATTTTTCATGGTGTTACTGGATACTGTTGACTTGTATAAAGGAAGTTGAAAGAATCAGTGAAATATTTTTGACTTATTCGAGGTTGTTTGTCAAAATGTCATTTGATGACATTATATGAAAGGCATAATCGAATCCTTGGATTTTGACCATCCAGGTTGTTGTCAAAGTATTACTTGATGACATTAACTTGTATGGAAGATGTTGAATCGAATCCACTAAGGATTTTTTACCCATCCGAGATTGTTTGTCAAAGTGTTACTTGATGACATTAATATGTATAGAAGAGGTCGAATCAAATCCGCTGAGAATTTTTGGTCCATCCGAGGTTGTTTGCCAAAGTGTTACTTGATGACATTAACCTATATGGAAGGGGTCGAATTGAATCCGTCAAGGACTTTTGACCCATCCGGTTGTTTGTTAAAGTGTTACTTGATGACATTAACTTGCATGGAATGGGTCGAATCGAATCCGTTGAAGATTTTTGACCTATTCGAGGTTGTTTGTCAAAGTGTTACTTAATGACATTAACCTGTATGGAAAATGTCGAACTGAATCTGCCAAGGATTTTTGACCCATCATGTCAGAATTTTACTTAGTGATATTTAGCATGTGTGAAAGAAGTCAATAGTTTTAATTCACATCCGATGTTGTTTTGTTAAGGTATGACATTAACCTGTGTGAAAGAGATTAAACATTTTGATTCTTCCGAGATTATCTGTCACAGTATTATTCGGTGACGCTAACTTGTGTGGAGTAGGTACAAAGTTATGACCTATCCGAGGTTGTTTATCAGAGTGTTACTCGATGACGTTAACCTATGTGAAGTAGATACAAAGTTATGACATATCCAAAATTGTTTGTCAGAGTGTTACTCAATGACGTTAACATATGTGGAGTAGATACAAAGTTATGACATATTCGAGGTTGCTTGTGCGAGTGTTACTCGATGACGTTAACCTGTGTAGAGTAGGTACAAAGTTATGACCAATTCGAGATTGTTTGTTAGAGTGTTATTCGATGATATTTAACCTATGTGGAGGAGGTCAAATCGAAAACATCCACTTGAAGTAGTAACCAAAGTTGTTCCTTGATCTTTGCCTTTTTCATGAGTATTATTGATTTGTTTCTCTAACTGATAATCAATTAGATATCCAGAATATTGATTTGGATGATCTTTTGAGAGTAAGAGTTGTCCCCTAGTTTTCAACAAAAGTTGAAGGATCGAAGTTTGATGAATCTTCATTCTTCTTATGTGTTCATCAAGAGTAAGATTTTCTTCACCATATAGGTGGTGGTTTTCTGAACATAAAGTCAGATTGTCAACCATTGTAAAGATGTAATGAGAAATGTTTCTTCAGACTATCAAGTGCTAGAAAACCGGTTTGGTAAAATAAAACTTTACTTATTGTTGAAATCCAACACACCCGATATTTAAAGAAAAATAAGAAACTCTAGAATTTTACTGGAAAATCTCAAAAAAGGAAATAACTGGGGCTAGCCCGAAAAATATTCACTATATATTTTCTTTGGAGTACAAAGTTTAAGTTTTCCGATAAGATTACAAAGTTGTATCGCGAAAGCGACAATGAGAATCCTAATCGGTAACAATATACGCGGTAGTTCTATTGATTGTTGGTGGCCGCGATAGTGACAGCAGTTATTAGTGATGATCAGCGTCGGGTGGTAGCGGTAGTGGTAATGCCTACCGGCTAGTGACAAACCAATAAATGGGACGATGATAGCCGATGCGTAGTCGCAGTGCAACCGGCAAGCCGGACGGTACGGTGGCGGTGGCGATGGCATGGCGGACGGTGGTCAGCGGCGGTGCGGCGGCGATGAAGAGCGGTGATCGCGGTCGTGATGGTGGTTGGCGGATACGCGGTGGTATGATGCGGATAATGGTGGCCGGCGATGGCGGAGAAGTGCCGGCGATGATGGTATGGTTGATGGCGATGAGTGGTGGCGTAGCGGATGGCGGCGTGGTCGCGATTGGTGGCATGATTATACTTAGAGGTTCTTCAAGTCTCAGAGCTCTCTCTTCTCTTTAGCTTGGCCTCAGGCCTCATATGAAGAATGAGAGGCTATTTATAGATTATGGGAGTGACACCTCTGTAAATACAGGCAAAGTCCAAACAACTCCATCGGACAGCTCAAAATGATTCCCTTGATCATCTGATGTATTTTAAGTATTTGAATGCTCAAATGAAGTTAGAATTAGAAAATTTTGGGCTTGTTAGATCCGACTCTTCAAGGCACTAGATTTGATTATAAACATTCCATATTTATGAGCTGATTGATATCCCAAAATTTTCAATTAATTTTTAAGCGCTTGATCTCGGTTAGTCTAGACTTAGAATCAGATTACTTTCGACATCAAGATTCGTACTTCAACTAGTGAAATTTCTAGTGCCATATCAAGTCTAATATCTTATAATGGGATAATCATCTCTTTAATTAAGAGGTGAAAGATGTTGGTTTCATTTGACCAACACTCCACTATTTTCACCAAATGATGGCGTAATCTAATATAATGTATATATATGAGGGGTTATTATTAAGTGTAAAATGGCCTCCACAATAGTGATGAAAACACATAGAAAGCATAATAACATAAGAATTACAAAGTCGAAAAACACAAATTCATGTATGTTGATATAAGTAGGTGTTGAGATACTATGAGCCTTGTGTCCGAAAGTTTTACAATTAATGGCCCAGATGCGAATGGTGATCCATTGATGGTCTCTAACTTTGTTTGTAGCCGAAGAAAAGGACAATTAAATTATAATGTATTGAACAAATTAAGGCCTGAATCGATAGCTCTCAAACACGTTTCAAAATACCTTTTGAATACTCTGAAACATTGATTGTCATAATTCCATCACTTATTTGAAAAGAAAGAATGAGCGAGAAAAGAAATCATTAATGTAATGCCATCTTAAATCGATAAATTATACAAATCTAATGAACCAGTAATAAATTTGATTGCATATATATTATTTTTTTCTAAATGCATTAAGGGGCTGTTTGGTCTAAAGTATTTAGGATGTAAAGTAAAATGAATGCATGTATTTTATTGGGCTATTTGTTTGCCTGCATTTAGAATGCAGTCTAAAAAAAATATAGTATAAAATGAATTTAATGTAAAAGGAATACTTTACAATTGTTTGGTTGAGAGTTTTATAAATTCATGATTTTATTTTATTTTGTTTGGTTGAAAAAATATAATGTAAAATGTCGAAGGTTTTGATGTCCAGAAACGATTACAGAATGACGTGGTCGTGGGTGCCGCGGTTGGTGGGGTGGTCGACGAGGGCCAATGCGAAGCTGGCATGGTGGTAGTGAGAAGCGGTGTGGAAAGGCCGGCCAGCGGAGAAATGGCGTGCGGCCGGCGAGCGATGGACTGCGGCATAGCATCACTTTGGCCGGTGTATTTGGAATTTGCCCGATTTGGGAGAATTCCAAATACACCGAAAATAGCCTTTCTAATGTATTCAGAATACATTACATTATATTAGAAATTTACTTTACTTGCAACCAAACTCTTAAAAAGTTAAAATGCGTGTATTTGAAATGTAGTGTACTCCAAATACATACAACCAAACAACCCCTATAGTTTAAGGGTTTAGTTTTACCAAAAAGTAAAGAGTAAAGTAAAATTTCGTGGTATGAATTTGGGCAATAGAGCAAATGCGCATTAGAATTCTCGTCGAGGGAAAAACAAATTCGCGGCGGCGTAGAAAATACGTCCAGTCCCGCGTAGCTTTGCAGACTCAATCCATGGACGACTGTCAGCTTTTCCCTTTGTGGCGATTCGCGGGCGAAGATAACGGATGGCTATAAAGACATTTCCCAGCCCGACCCAGTAAGCGTCGTTGGCGTATTAACAGTAAAGACATTTCCTACTACGCCCATAAGCGTCGTTGGAATGCGTGGGAGAAATTTAAAAGAAATATATAGACATATTTAGGGTTTGGGGTTAGTTTTTTTCAGGCAAAACGAGCTCAGAAGAGAAATAGAAAATCTCATTTCCTTTTTACAAAAGAACCATGAAGATGGAGAACGTTGAGGAAATAACAACCATTTTAGCTGAGGATGTATTAAATAGAAATTCATCGGTAATGTTTCTCGTGCATTTTTTTTACGATTTGTTAGTGATATTCTTGTTCTGTCTGAAGAGAATATGTTCATTACATCCAATTAGAAGCAAATTGGATATTTTTTTGTCGAATTTTTATTTTTGAGTGTTATTTTGCATATGTACTTTGTGTCTTTGGAATGAGATCATTTTGACCTTTTTTTTCCAGTTTATTTTACCAATTTCTTATGATTATGTTTAGCATTCCAGAAGCATTTGATGGCAGTTTGGGTAGTTTCTGGGTGATATTTTGCATCTGTACTCTGTGTACCTCTTTGGAGGGTATAGATCATTTTTGACAATTTTTTTTCAGTTTATTTTGCCAATTTCTTATGATTATATTTAGGGCATTCCAAAGGAAGCATTTGGAGGCAGTTTGGGTGGTTTTGGGGGTATTTTTCATCACTGTACCTCTTTAGAATTACAGATCATTTTGACCTTTTTCCAGTTTATTTTGCCAATTTCTTATGATTATGTTTAGAGGCATTATAATGGAAGCATTTGAGGTAGTTTGGGTGGTTTTGGGTGGTGTTTTGCATTTTTCACTATCTTTGGAGGTTATTTTGACGCTTTTTTCCAGTTTATTTTGCCAATTTCTTATGATTATGTTTAGGGTATTCCAAAATAAGCATTTGATGGTAGTTTGGGTGGTTTCTGGGTGATATTTTGCATCTGTACTCTGTGTACCTCTTTGAAGGGTATAGATCATTTTTGACTTTTTTTCAGTTTTTTTTGCCTACTTCTTATGGTTATGTTTAGGGTATTCCAATGGAAGCATTTGGAGGAAGTTTGGATGGTTTCTGGGTGATTTTTGCATCGTACTCTTTGTGTACCTCTTTATCTTTTTTTAATTTTTTTGCCTTCTTTTGATTATGTTTAGGGCATTCCAAAGGAAGCATTTGATGGCAGTTTGGGTGATTTCTGGGTGATATTTTGCATCTGTACTTTGTGTACCTCTTTGGAGATTGATCATTTTGACTATTTATTTTGCCTTACATGAATATGTTTAGATTATAATGGAAGCATTTGGAAGCGGTTGGGTGGTATTTTACATTACTCGTGTATCTCTTTGGAGGTGAGATCATTTTTTTTTTTCCAGTTTATTTTGCCAATTTCTTATGATTATGTTTAGGGCATTCCAAAGGAAGCATTTGATGGCAGTTTGGGTGATTTCGGGTGATATTTGCATGCTATGTACCTCTTTGGAGAATCATCATTTTGACCTTTTTTCGGTTTATTTTGCTAATTTCTTATGATTATATTTAGGGCATTATAATGGAAGCATTTGGAGACAGTTTGGGTAGTTTTGGGTGGTATTTTATATTTGTGTACTCATGTACCTCTTTGGAGACAGATCATTTTAACTTTTTTTTTTATTTTGCAATTTCTTATGATTATGTTTAGGGCATTAAGCATTTGGAAGTTTATGGTTTGGGTGGTTTTGCATCGTACTGTGTACCTCTTTGGAGGGTACAAATCATTTTTGACCTTTTTTTGCAGTTTATTTTGCCAATTTCTTATAATTTTGTTTAGGGCATTATAATTGAAGAATTTGGTGGCAATTTGGATGGTTTTGGGTGGGTATTTTGTATCTGTATTTTCTAACATATTTTTGTATCTATTTGGCGGTAAATGTATGGCGGTCTGATGGAAGTATGACAATGAATTTGGGAAACTCCTTGGCACCAACTTGAATAAACAGGTATCATCAGTGACTATACATCAAATTGGCTTCAATGTTGGAAGGACCATATTTTAAACTCAAGAAATTGAAATCAAAAGATTTTTATGTGTAAAAGTGGGAAGAAGTCCGGTCTAAATGGCTTAACAAAATTCGAGAAAGTTGATACTGAAGCGGTTGTCAACCGTGATTAGATTCTGATTTGGAGGTGACGATTAAAAAATAAGCAGTCATAATCATTCTTTGGCGAGTATTGACCTACATCTTCTCGGATCCGAGATCATTATGATAGAAAGGCATGTTGAACAATGGCGAGAGGTTGGTATTAGAAGCGATGCATTCTATCTAGCGAGGAAGTTGGCGTAGAGAATATCAGTTCACAAAAAGATGCTTTCAATTTTATTCAAAAGAGAAAAGATCGAGGATTCGAATGGTTAATGATTAATATATTTGTTTAAGGAAAGACAAGCGGATGGGATGTTTGCATGGGATATCTGTTGATGAGTTATTTGCTTAGTAAGTTTTTTTAGTAATGACATGCCAGGATAGAATATGATTATTTTGAGGATGTGATAATTTTGATACTATCTCGATAAATATAATCGTTTGTGCCCCTCTTGTTAGTGAATCATCACACAAAATATATTATTTGGAGTAGCTTTTTTTATCGGAAGAGACAATTGAGTCATTCTTCTATTCCAAACATTTCTTGGTTGATGAATGAATGACATCCTATAACAATATTCACTCAAGATCGCTATGGCGAGAACTATTGAAATTGTATTGTCGCGTACTCATCATAGGTTGTGCGATGACATATTTCAAAGCTCTTTAGGTTCATTCTTTAATAGTAATAAGAGATCGAGTATTTTATAAATACATGAGTAAGTGTGACTCGGAGGAAGAGTTTAAGAGGCTTGTGCGCCATGCTAAAAAGAGGTAATTTGCATGCTTGTATACGAGCTTTATAAGATTAGATCCAAGTGGTCCTTTGCATTGAGAGGACTCATTACGCATGAGCATCTTGTGTCGTAGTGAGTCCATGAACATATATGTCACCGAATATCTAAACCAACAAGTTATCACAGATTATTTCTTGGGGTTGGAAAAGGTTATGGAGACATGGCATTGAATGAACATGTAGACTTAGTGACCATCGATTGTTCTGTTGTTAAGACCGGTCAATTCTAAAATAAGGCTATGTTTTATCTGAAAGGTTTACTATGTTTGAAGAGGAATTTTGCATGGAGTTGGGCTATCATTCTAAGTCGGATGGTGACATAGTATTTGGTGAGAAACTTAGAGAATAAAATGCATCAAAAACATGGGTGCATTTTAGACTAGAAGTAACTTGTACTTGCAAAATTTGAAATGATGGGATTACTTTGTGCCCAATCGAGTTCTTAGTCAGAAGATGTTGTGGGCATTCGGACAAGTATCTTCTCACGATGGTCTACCAGCGAGGGATATTTACATTGATAGTGCATCTGAAATTAAGAGATGTAGCCGGATGGAAATACTTGCATTATTTTCCACGTAAGTCGATATGCATATCAAATAAGCGTCGGACTGGGCAATAAGAGCGAGGACTATATGCTTGGATCCCTAAAAAACTATATGATGATGTCGACTATAATGGGAATTCTCCCATCGATAAAGTAGTTAGAAGAAGAAGCCAACCAGATAAGGAAAAGACATCTTAAAAGATCCGGTTAAAGCGTCAAAGGTATTTCCTCAAGGATTAAGGGATATTGGGAGAGATCCAAGAAAGCCAAGTAATTTTCTATTTAGTATTATTTTTGGTATTTTAAATATTGATGTTAATCTTCAAACCCTTCTACTTTTTTTGTTGAAAGTCGATGATAGTGTTCAGCGTGTTTTCGTCACAAGTTGCATCACCTTTCTATTATGCGAGTGTTTTTTGAGAGAATATCACACATCGATCTTGTAAGAAAGTATCATATGATGTTCTACATGCGAGAATTTAACTTCGAGCTCCACAATGATGTCGGTCGGTGAAGAATTTTCTAAGGCGATCATGTATATTCAGGAAAATATTTTGATACATGATATTATCCAGTTTTGTGTTATTTGTACAATCTTTTCCAATGCTTTGAGTCCCAAAGATGACTCTCTTTAACTTAACCACAGAAAATGTTTGATTTATTTAGGGATTTTGACACGGTCTTTAGAGCTCTTTAGCAATAGTGATTGAGTTAATCCCTACTAGGACATTATAATCATTGGATTTACCAAAATAAATACGATAAATAATAGATCGTTTATTGCCTTTTTCAATTTATTTTTTTGCTTAAATAATGTGCATTACATTACATTCTTGTTTAGCAAGCTATTTGGATGATTTACGGGTGAGTGATCATTTATGGCCTTTTTTCCGTTTTTCCTATGCTTATGTTTAGGGCATTCAAAGGAAGCATTTGATAGTTTGGGTGATTTGGTGGTGTTTGCATCACTCGTGTATCTCTTTGGAGATTCATTTGATCTTTTTTCTCGGTTTATTTTGCCAATTTCTTATGATTATGTTTAGAGCATTCAAAGGAAGCATTTGATGGCGGTTGGATGGTTTGGGTGGTATTTTACATCTGCTTTACCTCTTTAGAGGTGATAATTTTACTCTTTTTTCCAATTTATTTTGCAATTTCTTATGATTATGTTTAGGGCATTATAATGAAAGCATTTGATGGCGGTTTGGATGGTTTTACGTGGTATTTTCATTTTGTACATTTCTTTGGAGTTAGATCATTTTTTTGACCTTTTTTCTAGTTTATTTTGCCAATTTCTTATTATTATGTTTAGGATATTATAATGGAAGCATTTGATGGCAGTTTGGGTGATTTCTGGATGGTATTTTGCATCTGTACTTTATGTACCTCTTTGGAGGGTACATATCATTTTTGACAGTTTTTTTTCAGTTTATTTTGCCAATTTCTTATGATTATATTTAGGGCATTATAATGGAAGCATTTGGAAGCGGTTGGGTGGTTTAGGTGGTATTTGCATCGTACTCTTATACCTCTTTGGAGTCTGGATCATTTTGACAATTTTTTCAGTTTATTTTACCAATTTCTTATGATTATGTTTAGGGCATTCAAAAGCATTTGATGGATTTTGGGTGGTTTGGGTGGTTTTTGTATGCTACTGTACCTCTTTGGAGGTGATCATTTTGACATTTTTTTCTAGTTTATTTTGTCAATTTCATATGATTATGTTTAGGCATTCGAAAGCATTTAATGCGTTTGGATGATTGGTGGTATTTTACAATCTGTGTACCTCTTTGAGAATTTTATCATTTATTTTTTTTCAGTTTATTTTGCCAATTTCTTATGATTATATTTAGAGCATTATAATGGAAGCATGGCGGTTTGGGTGATTGGGTGGTATGCATTTATTACTTGTACCTCTTTGGAGTGTCTGAGATCATTTTTGATTTTTTTTAGTTATTTTTACTTATGATTATGTTTAGGCATTATAATGGAAGCATTTGGAAGCGGTTGGGTGATTTATGTGTGGTATTTTTGCATCACTACCTCTTTGGAGTACATATCATTTTGACAATTTTTAGTTTATTTTACAATTTCTTATGATTATGTTTAGGGCATTGGAAGCATTTGATGTGTTGGATGGTTTGGGTGGTATTTTTGGTACTCATATGTACCTCTTTGGAGAGGGATCATTTTGACCTTTTTTTTAGTTTATTTTTTGCCAATTTCTTATGATTATGTTTAAGGCATTATAATGGAAGCATTTGATGGCGTTTGGATGATTGGTGGTATTTTTTGTGTACGTGTACCTCTTTGGAGAATAGATCATTTTGACCTTTTTTTCCAGTTTATTTTGCCAACATTATATTTAGGCATTATAATGGAAGCATTTGATGCATTTGGGTGGTTTGGGTGGTATTTTGCATCGTACTCTTTGTATCTCTTTGGATCAGATCATTTTGATAGTTTTTTTTAGTTTATTTTATTTCTTATGATTATGTTTAGGGGCATTAATGGAAGCATTTGAGGCGTTTGGGTGGTTTGGGTGATATTTATATATGTACTGTGTACCTCTTTGGAGGGTAAATCATTTTTGATTTTTTTTATTTTTTCCAATTTCTTATGATTATGTTTAGGCATTAAGGAAGCATTTGATGGCGGTTTGGGTGGTTTTGGGTGGTGTTTTTGCATCTATGTATATCTTTGGAGGTCATTTATGACCTTTTTTTCTCTTTATTTTGCCAATTTCTTATGATTATGTTTAGGGCATTCAAAGGAAGCATTTGATTTTGGTGATTTAGGTGGTGTATTTTGACTCTTGTACCTCTTTGGAGGTGAGATCATTTTGACCTTTTTTTTCCAGTTTATTTTGCTAATTTCTTATGATTATGTTTAGGGTATTATAATGGAAGCATTTGGAAGCAGTTTGTGTAGTTTCTGGGTGGTATTTTACATCTGTACTCTGTGTACCTCTTTGGAGTCAGATCATTTTTTTTTTCCGGTTTATTTTGCCAATTTCTTATGATTATGTTTAGGGCATTATAATGGAAGCATTTGGAGGCAGTTTGGATGGTTTTGGTGGTATTTTGCATCATGTGTACCTCTTTGGAGGTATATCATTTTGACTTTTTTTTAGTTTTTTTGCCAACTTCTTATGATTATGTTTAGGGCATTCAATGAAGCATTTGGAGGTAGTTTGGATGGTTTTGGGTGGTTTTTTTTTGCATCGTACTACTGTACCTCTTTGGAGGTCATTTTGACTTTTTTTATTTATTTTTTAAATTTCTGATTATGTTTAGGGCATTATAATGAAAGCATTTGGAGGCGTTTGGGATGGTTTTTTTTTGCATCTTTTCATTATACCTCTTTGGAGGTACAGATCATTTTTTTTTTTTATTTTACTACTTATGATTATGTTTAGAATTCATAGAAAGGATTTTGTTGTGTGATTTTTGGGTGATATTTTGTCACTCTATTATATCTTTGGAGTACATCATTTTGATTTTTTTTTATTTTGCCAATTTATATTATGTTTAGAGCATTCAAAGAAGCATTTTATTAGCATTTGGGTGATTTCGGTGGTATTTTGCATGTACGGTACCTCTTTGGAGACAGTCATTTTGACTTTTTTATTTTTTGCTACTTCTTATGGTTATGTTTAGGGCATTTGGAAGCATTTGGAGGAAGTTTGGATGGTTTGGGTGATTTTTCATCTCGTACTTAATATACCTCTTTGGAGAATTATTATATTTTTCCGGTTTCTTTCTTATGTTTAGACATTCAATGCATTTGGACCTTTGGATGGTTATTGGTATTTTTGCATCTATCTCAGTATCTTTGGAAATCATTTATGACCTTTTTTCCAATTTTTTAACTTCTTTTGATTATTTTTCATTCCAATAAGCATTTGAGATTGTTTGGATGGCGGTTTTGCATCTCGTGCTCTTTGGAGGTGATCATTATACCTTTTTCAATTTTTTTTGCTTACTTCTTTTGATTGTGTTTAGGCATTCCAATGGGAAATTTTGGATTTGGATGATTCGTATTTTTTCACTCTTACCTCTTGAGATCATCATTTTAATTTTTTACTTTATTTTGCTTCTTGATTATGTTTAGAATTATAATGGAAGCATTTGGTGAATTTGGATGGTTTTGGTGGATATTTTGCATCGTACTCTACTTGGTCAAATCATTTTAATTTTTTGTTTATTTTACCAATTTCTTGTGATTATGTTTATATAATGGAAGCATTCATGGCATTATAATAGCATTGTATATTAAATCTAATTATATTATATCATGCTCAATTATTATTAAAAGTTTATTGGAAAATACAATTTCCATAAAATTATCTTTCATTCCTTTAGTCCATTTTAACTTTAGTGACTCTTAATATTTGATCTTACGAATCGGTGTTCATTTATTTATTTTGAAAGGTAATTTTATAGATCCATCTCATAGAACACGAGAATTATCAATCATCACTCTCAAATATAAATAGATCCATATCATGTGAAAATATGTAATCACTCTTTTACGAAATGCTCAATATTCAAGTAGATTATTAATAGATCGATTTATTTTTTTTCTTCATTTTTTATTTATATAGACTCAAATCATCTAGATTGTATTACATACCACAAAAAAAAGTTTTAGACTCAATAATGAATTTTACATGGTAGCATGAATTATGAATATCACATAAACTCAATGCTTGACTTTCTTTAGGTTCCAAATTTCTTCAATGAAGGGCACCAATATAAAATATATATATTTCATGAACCAATTGCATTCTTTATCAATTTCTGGCACCAAGAAACAAGGACACACAAGAAACTAGTGAGTGAAGGAAGGTAAGAAAATACACTAAATCATAAACAGGAGAATCAAACTCAAACTAATATTAAACTTACTTGTTCTCCATTCCCAGTCATCTTCTTCTCTGTGGTGTGACTTGCAGAGAAGGCGTAAACAGGAGAGAGGATGAGTTCCCTCCATTGTTCTCTTCAAACTACTTGAAGAAGAGCTCTTGGATTTAGCTTTGGGAGCTTCGGTCAGTTGAAGAAAATGTGAGCTCTGTAAGCTTTATTTTCATAATAAAAAAAGCTAACAATCATAATCCCTAATGACCATAATCACTAATTTAATTTTATCCATTAATTTTTTGCATTCTGGGTAACATTTATTTTATGCATTGGTACTAATTTTATGCATTATAACAAAATGACCATACCATAAAAAAGAATTTAAATGCGATTTCTTTAAAGAGTATAGCCCCAAATATCAAAGTAAAATATCTGAAATCAAACTATATGAAATGAGAAAAGAAGTTACAAAAGCGGTAAAATATCATCCAGTCCATGAACTTCAACAAAATACTATGTCTTGCCACCAAAGCGATGCATACAAAATATACCAAACTAAATAATATTGTTCTCACTTTGGATTTAAGTCCCAAACAAAATGTAGCGTGCGAACTTAAATATATTCATTTTCTTTGGCCAATCTTGTTCCAATCCGAGGTTTCAGATTCTTTGATGTATTTCTGGAACAAACATTCCTGATCGACTATTTTCTTGGTGATATCCCACTCACCATTTCGATTGGCCATTTCGGATGCTCACAAAAGCAACATCTTCAAGTAATTTGATCGAATAGCAAACAAAATCTCAATAAGTTGGGAGGAAAAATAAATAGTTAGAAGAACCAAATTTGAAAACTTCTTACAATCTGAAGAATGCTCTTATGGGTTGGTTTGGGTAATGAGTCATAAAAATACGGGCGACTTAATATGCCCAACCAGGGAGTGTCAGTCTTATCTATAGCGTAAGATTAACTCGACCCTGACACAGCAAGATGACATCTTTGGATGAACATTTTGCTTTCCATCTTTAGGTAGTACACGCATAATGCGAGAGAAACGATTACAAATTATAGCTTTTATCTAAACAAATAAGAAGCGAATCATAATACCCATATTCACGTGATACGCGATACAAGCATGAAATGTACAAATAGGGGACATCTGACAGACAGTACTTCGGCTAAGAAGGCATGTGTGATCGAGATATTGATCGTGATCATCGATCGCCCCGTGCAATAATGATATTCCCATTCGTATCTTGAAGTGATAAATATTTTAAAGTGATCTCAATTCGAATAGTTATTTTATGTATGAAGTTGAGGCTTGACTTACTATCCCGAGGGAGCATGGCGTGTCAATAAGATCGAGCATCGAAAAATAACTGGATGAGAACTAACATGAAGTGCCTCGATGTGATAAAATTACGATGATGAAGTGATGAAATTCATTCATGGATCGATCATTCATACTCGGTGATGCTCCTCCACCTCCCTCCGATAGCGGTCGTGGGTCATCGACTTTATTGGCTCATCTTTGAACCTATAAAAGATTTAGTAAAATCTATTCTATTATCTCAAATTTAAAAGAAAGTAACTTAATACCTCTGCTGTGACTTTGCATCTTAGTGGAGGCCACCACATCACTTATTGCTTAGACTTCATAAGTGTGTGTGAAGGGGAAGTAACGACTTTCCTCTTTCTTATCTGTGAGCTTTAACACCACTCAATCTTTGCCAATTCAGTTTGAGCATCGTGTCATGTGGTGGTGGCCTCCACAAGAACTTCTCTACGGTCAATTCCATTGGGCTTTTGAAGTATCCTCCTGATGGAAGCTCTGTGGTAGCCTCCACAAGCTTCTCTGGTACCCTCCTCAGGGGCTTTACACGTGGTAGCCTCCACATGGGTACCATCCCGAAGCTCGTGGTAGCCTCTGAAGAGTTTCCTGTGGTGACCCCAGGAACCTCCCCATTTGGGGTGGTAGGACCCCATTGCCTGCAGAACATCCCTCGATAGCGGACAGCAAATCAAGCCCATCCATCCTCTCGGTTATTGTTGCATGAAAAGATGATAATGTCTCTTCAGTCCTTGAAACCTAGTATCTCTCCACCCAAAGTCTGTGTGGGGTAGTAGCGAAGGCGGTAGAAATGGGGGGGGAGAATATCGAGGAGAGACATAAGGAGAGTCGTGCTAATTGGACTTAAAATGGGGCTTCTTCTCGGGCTCCACATGTGTGTGGGTGTTGGGCGGGGGGACATGAAGGAGCAGTTCTCTCCTCTTCTAATATGTCACGAATGAAAAAGGCATACAGCAGTAAATAAAAAATGTGAAGACATACAACATAAATAAATACATTCTTATATCTAAGTGATATTATTATATGTCACTGGTGTCCTCCCAAAGTGAAAGCATTTTTTGGAAACTCTATTTTTTTGCCCATTGACATCGCGCTTTCAGGGTTGGGATGATGGGGCTTATGATGCTATGTGCTTTCGACCCATATCTAATGAATATTTTAAGCGGTAAACTTCAACACATTAAATTACGGTAATGGAGATATAAAACATACCATCGAAAAGTGACAAACCACTGTTTTCAGGTGCGAATCTTTGATGCAATAACATCAGAAAAAGAAAGTCCCAAATGGCATGCTGGTATTGACAAATCTATCTATGTGTCATGGCATAAGCAATTAATTAGATATACGCGTAATTGTGATGCTAAAAAAATAGATTTGACAAAGAAAACGATATAACCGCAAGACAAACTGCAGTGCAACGAGCATCAATTCTCAAGTTGATTCTAGTCAATGAACAATAACATTTCGGGATTTATAAGACCTTCTCCCTCTATTTGGCATCCCTATCATCAATGCAACTTCATCGTGAAAGGAATGCATCGCACCCAAAGAAGAAAGCTTGCTTTTCTATGTCCCAAAGAAGACAGATCGATGTAATGAACGAGTCTTGCTTAATTCCGGAGTCTAATGAATTGATGGAGATGAAGTTCTTTAAAATGTCGGGCTTCATCAAGCGTCGTAATATTATCGAACACTTCACAATAGGTCGCCCTCAAGTTATCATTTTCCCAAACACGATAAACTTCAAAAAGAAAAGTCAAAAAATGATCACCCTCCAAAGAGGTACAGAGTACGATAAAAAACACCACCAAATCACCCAAACGCCTCCAAATGCTTCCATTATAATGCCCTAAACATAATCATAAGAATTGGCAAAATAAATAAAAAAAGGTCAAAATGATTTGACCTCCAAAGAGGTACACAGAGTACAGATGCAAAATACCCACCCAAAATCACCCAAACTACCTCCAAATGCTTCCTTTGGAATGCCCTAAACATAATCATAAGAAATTGGCAAAATAAACTGGAAAAAAATTATCAAAAATGATATGTACCCTCCAAAAAGGTACACAGAGTACAGATGCAAAATATCACCCAAAAACTACCCAAACTGCCGCCAAATGCTTCCATTATAATCTCTAAACATAATCATAAGAAAAAAATAAAAAAAAAGTCAAAATGATCGACCTCCAAAGAGGTACAGAGTACTGATGCAAATATCACCCACCACCCAACCATCAAATGCTTCCTTTTGAATGCCTAAACATAATCATAAGGCAAAAAAAACAGAAAAACAAAAATGATCATTCTCCAAAGAGGTACAGATGATGAAAAATCACCCAAACTATCCAAACCAAATGCTTCCATTAATGCCTAAACATAATCATAAGAATTGAAAATAAATAAAAAAAGGTCAAAATGATTTGTACCTCCAAAGAGGTACATAGAGTGATGCAAAATACCCACCCAAAATCCATCCAAACCGCCATCAAATGCTTCCATTATAATGCCCTAAACATAATCATAAGAAGAAAAAAAACTATCAAAAAAATCTGTACCTCCAAAGAGGTACAGTACAGTAAAAATATCACCCGTAAACCACCCAACCGCCATCAAATGCTTCCTTTGAATGCCCTAAACATAATCATAAGAAATCAAAAATAAATGGAAAAAAAGGTCAAAATGATTGTATCCAAAGAGGTACAAGAGTACATGCAAAATACCACCCAAATCACCCAAACGCTTCAAATGCTTCCATTATAATGCCCTAAACATAATCATATAAGAAATTGGCAAAATAATGGAAAAAATCAAAAATGATCTCACTCCAAAGAGGTACATGTACATGCAAAATACCCAAATCACCCAAACCGCTTCCAAATGCTTCCATTAATGCTAAACATAATCATAAGAAATTGACAAAATAAACTAAAAAAGGTTAAAATGATTCAGACTCCAAAGAGGTACACAGAGTACGATGCAAAATACCCACCCAAATCACCCAAACCGCCAAATGCTTCCATTATAATGCCCTAAATAATCAAATTGGCAAAATAAACAAAAAAATCAAAATGATCTGTACTCCAAAGAGGTACAGTATGATGCAAAATACCCACCCAAAACTACCCAAACGCCTCTCAAATGCTTCCAATGCCTTCTAAACATAATCATCATAAGAAGTTGGCAAAATAAAGGAAAAAAAGGTCAAAATGACCTCCAAAGAGGTAGAAGTACAAAAAATACCACCCGTAAACCATCCAAACTACCTCCAAATGCTTCATTATAATGCCCTAAACATAATCATAATACAAAATAAACCGGAAAAAAGGTCAAAATGTAATTCTCCAAAGAGGTACAGAGATGCAAAATACCACCCAAAACCACCCAAACCCATCAAATGCTTCCATTATAATGCCCTAAACATAATCATAAGAAGTTGGCAAAATAAACTGGAAAAGGTCAAAATGATCAGACCTCCAAAGAGGTACAGAGTACGATGCAAAATACCCAAAACCACCCAACCGCTCCAAATGCTTCCTTTGAATGCCCTAAACATAATCATAAGAAATAAAATAAACTGGAAAAAAAAGTCAAAATGATCTCACCTCCAAAGAGGTACAAAAGAGGATGCAAAATACCACCAAATCACCCAAACCGCCATCAAATGCTTTCTGGAATGCCTAACATAATCATAAAATTGGCAAAATAAATTGAAAAGTCAAAATGATCAGACCTCCAAAGAGGTACACAGATGATGTACCACCTAAAACCACAAATCGCTCCAAATGCTTCCATTGAATGCTAAACATAATCATAAGTAGCAAAATAAACTGGAAAAAAGGTCAAATGATCTCAGAATTTTCCAAAGAGGTACACGATATGCAAAATACCACCCAAAACCATCCAAACCTCCAAATGCTTCCATTATAATGCCCTAAACATAATCATAAATTGGCAAAATAAACTAAAAAAAGTCAAAATGATCTGAATTCTCCAAAGAGGTACACAGGATGATGCAAAACCACCCTAAACCATCCAAATGCTCCAAATGCTTCCATTAATGCCCTAAACATAATCATAAGAAGAAAAAAATCAAAAAAAGTCAAAAATGATTTGTACCCTCCAAAGAGGTACACAGAGTACAGATGTAAAATACCCACCCAAAACCACCCAAACTGCCTCCAAATACTTCCATTATAATGCCTTAAACATAATCATAAGAAAGTGGCAAAATAAAAAAAGGTAAAATGATCAGATCCTCCAAAGAGATACAGATGCAAAATACCACCCAAAACCATCCAAACCGCTCCAAATGCTTCTATTATAA
The DNA here is from genome assembly GCA_021442155.1 of Cymbidium sinense. Lineage (NCBI taxonomy): Eukaryota > Viridiplantae > Streptophyta > Magnoliopsida > Asparagales > Orchidaceae > Cymbidium > Cymbidium sinense. The sequence goes on along the minus strand of CM038223.1, from coordinate 132,565,200 downwards.
TGCCCTAAACATAATCATAAGAAATTGGCAAAATAAACTGGAAAAAAAATGTCAAAAATGATTTGTATCCTCCAAAGAGGTACACAAAGTATAGTTGTAAAATACCACCCAAACTGATCATTTTTTCTTACATTTGAATATAATGAACATAATCAAAAAAAGAAACACTAAACAAAAAAAAAGCTCTAAATATGATGTACTGAGAGAGAGACAAGTGATACAAAATAACATATAAAGAAAAATTAATCACATGACAAGAGAAGAACAGAGTAAACTCTAAATTCATTCAAGTTCTGAATGCATGTAAATACCTCATGTATCACCTACACCTCAATTTTTGATTTGCTATATCAGACCAAAGGCGGACGTAACCGACGAGAGCGGAGCTGTGAAAAAAATCCTTCAAAAGAAAGCCCTAAAGTTTCGCGAGGAATGTCGAACGTCGATAATGTTTCTCTTTCTTCTTCTCCCGCTTTTTGAACGAGATGGGCCGGGTCGGGCCAATGGAAGTATAAACAGCACCATTAATACGCCAACGACGCTTACGGCCGGGTCGGGCCAGAGGAAATGTCTTTACAAATCAGTTATATCGCCCGCTAATCGCTAAAACAAATCGACACTCTATATATATCCAACTAAACAGAAAATATAATTTGTATATATTTACTTTATATATAATCAAACAACTGTAAAATATTCAAAATTTACTGTATTCACTTTACACTACATTCTTTTTATACTGTTTTCCTTTTTCAGCCAACCAAACATCCCCTAAATGATCTAAAAATTACACATATCATTCTCCAAAACAATCGTTTTAATTTACATTGTGAGTAAGTGGAAGCAACTATTCGACAAAGCAAAAATAGAGAATATTCACATATCCAATGTACCTTCTTAAGCTTATGTTGTTGCCATTTGTGTTTTTTTTTTCAATATTTATAATTGAAATTTAGATTTAAATTATTTTACATTATATAATTTTAATGAATAAATTTAAGAGATAAGAGATACCAAAGCATTCACCTCTTTTGAATTCCTCTATCAAATTTTCAATGAAAGCTTCTATTTTGTCATCAAAAATGAGAATGTTGCTTTAAAACTCAACATGAAAATTCTGATCATGTCAAAAAATATGAAACTCAATCTTGCAAATGAAAGTCTACTTTGTTAGATATATCTTAAAAAAACAGTTTTGACATCACAGAACTATTTACATTGATTTAGCAAATAGTCACACAAAAGTCAATTAATATGTTTTCTCTTTTCAGATGCAACGTACTAATCATAAGCCTCGTAGTAATCTTCACCATCCTTTTGAAAGAGAACAACAGCAAGAGCCACAATGGAGGCATAAATGGAATTTGGAACCTTCTGCACTGCTTTACCAACTCCAGGAACTCCCTCTGTTGCTCTCTTGGCAGCCAAAGCCAGTGCTGGAGCGATGATGAGTGCAATTATAAGATTGCGGCCGACTGCAGTGACGGTGTCGGCCGTCAGCGACTGAATGAACTCTACAAACTCCTCGCGATCCAGCTCCCCATCAATATTCCAGTCATACTTCTGCTTCAAGCAAAGAATTAAAAAGATTAATATGCATATCATAATAGAAGACCATCAAAAAATGTAGAAGCTGGTTGTAAATATGTGTATTAATCAAATCTTGAGCTGAGCTGATTATGAGTTGAATAACATTAATAGTGAGTAAGCCCTCTTCAAATTGAGGTAAATAGATTCCAATTTCAAGAATTAAAACTTGAAGTACAACTCAAGAATTAAAATCTCTCCACATCAGCTATTACTTCACTTTAAATATAAGTTTTTTCAATCTTATGAAGAATCATACTCAACCACCAATTAAACCATATAAAACCATTGTTAAAGTCAGCAGCTTGCAAACCTTAATCATGCTACAAAGCATCGAAGATACATGAAGTATCAAATCACATATGAACAACTCGATCCTGAAAGAATCATCAACTTCAATATCACGTGTTAGGGAGCATAGGTAAAATGAGGGTCAAAGTTGAGTGTGCTATACTTATGGAAAGTCTATTGCTGACCCAAAAGTTTAAATCTATGGATGTGGGTGAACACTTACATTGTTAAAATAACATATTTTTTAACTATCCAATTGTGGGCTACAAAAATTCGCCACTGATCTCTCAACATATTGGATTGAAGAATGTGTGAATTTAAGATCAGAATTTTCGTACATTTATTTAAATAAGATAAGATACTACCAGAGATTTCACCTCATTTTGGCGACTTTAGATCTGGTTTCAAGTTTATGCAGCTCTATAAGCATTACCCCTCTCAATAAGTGAGAGAATTTTGACAAGGCTAGTAGGCCTTAATGCAGAATGATAAGAAGATATGAAATTTTAGAATTTAAAATTAAATTCATCATTTCAAATTAAACCTGATGGTTGAGGAATGATGACGCTCTATCTGGGATCTCATGATCCATCCCGTGTGGCCCCAAGTCTACTTACCAGGAGAATGATCCAACCGACCAAGGATTCTTATCGAACATACGCTGCCCAAGAAATCCTTCAGACATGGAGTTGTTGTCTAAGGAGACGTGTTTAAGTCTCTTTAAATAAGAGGTTGTTTACCCCTATCAAGATACCGTATGATTCATTAACTCAAAGGGCAAGAGCCATTAGAGATATAGCACGGCGATCAATATAATGAGTTCTTTACTCAAAACCACCCATCGATGACTCTGGTCAGAACTACATCATCTCATGGAGTTATTTGGCCAAGCCATAAGACACGCCATCCTTACCACAAAGAGATCGACAGAGTAATATAACGTAACACTTGATCGACATCGGCCTCCGTGAGCTACGCTTTTTAATTTGTCACCCCAACAAACAATCATGAATGCGGATGGGATTGAATTTCTGTTTTAATGATCAATTTCATTTACGCTTTTTAGATTGATATTTGATTTAAATTAGATTGATATTTTGATACAGATCCTCCAATCAAATCACCATTCAACATATCATCAAGAGTAATTAATCAATCAAATATATTTGAACTTTAGATCCTCCAACTCTATTTAAATTCTAATAAGATCGATCTATGTCACATGATAATTAGCTTTTCAAATATTTTACTAAGTTGAAACTTTTATAATGATTTTAGATTTTGTTAACCCAACCCAATCAAGACTAAAGAAACAACTCACAAGAACATCCTCGATACTGAATTTAAGATTCAAGATAAGATCGGCCTACTGCAGATATCTAAGAACGCTTTAATTAACGCTTCGCTCGCTTTGCATAAAAGATGCAAATCCAAATGCTTTTACTTTGAATTTTTAAATGATGCCTTATACCCGCTTGCATTTGAGTATTGCGGGTTCGGTGGCGTAAAAGACGTTGTAAATTGATCTAATATCTTATTGATTTTTCAGATTAATATTTAATAGATTCTAATTTAATTTACACAACCTTTCGACATTAAAATTTGCTTTTACTTGAATTTTTCAATTCTCCTAGCTTGATTATGTCAATTCAAATCACTCTTAATAAGTTATATCAATTTCTGCTTATCGCTTTTAACCCTACCTACATGCTTATTAGCATTGTAATCCTCTCCATATTCATATAAGAGTTATTAAACCCAATTTAAATTCATAACTCCATATCAATTTCCATATTTATTTGAAAATTAGACTTCAGATTTATTGCAAGTCTCTTATGAGTTTAGTATTTACCTCTTCAAGCTTCACTTGCCTTTAACTTGAGTCTTCTCATTTGTTTGAACATATTAAACAATGAATCAAGCACTCATTTAACAATAAATTAAGTGACTAAATTCACCTTTACTCAGTACATTTTCATAGGATAATAATGTTTATTGAGCATGCCACCCTTTATTATTATTATTTTAATTTACATATGAACTCCACATTCCCTTTTCATTTTATTTTGTTTTAATACTTTATGCTTCACCATTAATTTAATATCTAATTAATTTTAAATTGAAGTCTTAAAAATTTGATGAAATTTTGGCAATCTCCAAGCATCATCCTCGTGTACTCATCAGTGTTTGGCTTTGCCGATGAAATAATGAGGCATAACAGTGGTGTCTTGCGACACTGACCTTTTCTCACTGCTTCTGCATGGGGCATTAGCGATCTTCAAACCCTGCGTAAAGAGAATATCTGATATATATATATATATATATATATATATATATATATATATATATATATATATATATATATATATATATATATATATATATTTTTTTCTAAAGTCTAGAATTTTGTAAAATTTGGATTTTGATGTACTCATGTGTCCCGCATGGTGGGGATCGTGCTTTTGGCTTTCTCGGTATATCCTAATGGTAGCAGTGGTGTCTTCACACCCAGGTTGTTCACATCCACTCTACAATGGGCATTAAGTCTTAAACCGATTGACTTTTGTGCCTTTCTCATCTAAAAGTGGTAGCAAATATGTCTTTAAGGAAAAGTGCCAGTGTAGTGGAACTGGCCGTCTTGTGGAAGTCACAAGTTCTGTTTTGCCATGAATCTGTCCTATCCAACTAGCTAGCTCCTCAAGATTTGCAACAGTTGTTGAAAGACATATCAACTGAACTTCCTTTGGGCAGTATATGACTATCTCTTCCCAGACAATGCCACGTGATATGTCGCTAAGATAGTGCACTTCATCAAGAACAATCACATCAACATCAAACAACTTACCCCCTGAAGATACCATTCCAACACTTTGGTACATCATATTGCGAAGAATCTAAAGACCGACTCTGTTCTCACCAAATGATTTCCTGAATTCTCCATATTTTTGATTAGACAAAGCCTTCAACGGAGTTGTGTAGAAGAGACGTCTTCCTTTAGCGAGTAGTTATCGCTAAAGCTTCCGCAATTAATGTCTTCCCATTACTAGTCGGTGCAGAAACTACAACTGATGAACCCCTTAAAAATGCTTGAATTGCTAACCTCTGGCATTTATCGATGGGAAAATCATAAACGCCAGCAAGCGCATCAAAATCCATAATATCCTCTCCGAACTCCCGATCCTCTGTGATAAGCCTCTCAACCCTCTGCCACTTATCATCCTTGTATTAAGACGATGATAGAGCTGAAGGCTGCACCTCCACCTCCTCTCCCTCGCTCTCCGCACACTCATCCACACCTTCAGAAACAGCCCAAGATGCTAAAACCCCATCAACATACTCTTCCGTAGCGACATCTTCATCATCTTCTTCATCCTCCTTGACCGCATCCTCGTCTTATGGATCAGAGAACTGCTGCTTCCTCCCTCCCCGGCAAGGAGAAGAAAGCGGCGGAGAGACGAAGCCTCCCAACGACAGATAATCGACCGTTGAGGCGGAACCATGGGGACCTACAGCCGTCTGTCACGGAGAAACTTTTCCTAAGTCGCCCGTATAACCTTAGCACTCCTTCCTTGATGCTAAGTCAGCCTTACCCTCGCAACGCAGGACTAGAATGCTCAAAACTCTTTTAGAGAGGAGATGTTAGAAGTAAGGAAAGCACTTGTATGTGTAAAGCTGATTGTTTGAGAACCTTGGATGATCCCAAATGAAAGGGGAGGTTCTCTATTTATAGGCCTCACCCATAGTCTTAACATGATCATTCTAGAATGTACATAGTTCTAGATTATTCTACACTCTAGCATATACAAGGGTTAGAGTATTTATTCATTAGAGTCCTCTTGAAGCATTCTCTTCTTGGATTTTGGTGGAACCTTCCAGTCCCTCTGGTTGTTCTCCCCTCTTTCTATATTTCTCTAGAAGCTTCCCTCCTTGTGTATGGCTAAGAGAGAATGGTTGTGACACTCTCCCCCACTTAAACTCGTGATGCCCTCATCGCATGCCTTCTTTGTGGTAAAGTTGTATCTTATCTCTGAATTGTCATAGAGTATCTTCATGCTCCCAGCTGGCTTCACTATCTGACAATTCTTTCCATTTGATAAGATACTCCCTGTAGTATGGTACTCCTCTTCTGCGAACCACTCGATCAGACATTATTTCTTCCACTTCTTTATCAAAAGAGGTGACCACTGCTGTGGGGGCTCGCTTGGATATTCCCCTTGACGGATCCTCCAAGTCTTCATGATATGACTTCAACATACTTACATGAAAGACCGGATGAATTTTTAGTTTTGGAGGAAGGTTGAGCTTGTAGGAGACTTTCCCTATTTGTTTGACCACTTCAAAAGGCCCCTCGTACCTGCGTACCAACCCTTTGTGTACCTTTCGGAATGCCTTGAATTGTTGTGGTAGAAGCTAAATTAGCCTTCCTTGAACTCCAAGTTCCTCCTTTTCTAGTCCGCCCATTTCTTCATCCTTCTCGTAGCCTTGTATAGTGCGCTCGAGCTATCTCCCTTTGTTCACTCCATGACTTGGCAAATTTGAATGCTGCAGGACTTCTCCCCTCGTAGGTGGCAAGGGTGAGAGGCATTATGGGCTGTTGTCCCATGATGACTTCAAATGGGCTTTTCCACAGCTTCACTTTGCAAGTTGTGGGAGCCATCAAGGAGCTTTGCCTAATTTTTCTGGTTTGCATTCACATAATGTCTTAGGTATAGCTCCAAAAGTGCATTGATCCTTTCTGTTTGTCCATCGCTCTGGGGGTGGAAGCTTGTGGAAAAGTTCAGATCTGATCCTAGCATCTTGAACAACTTCGTCCAAAACCTCCCTGTGAAGCGAGGATCTCTATCGCTAATGATGCTTCTTGGGATCCCCCATAGCTTTACTACATTATGAAGGAAGAGTCTTGCGGCCTCTTTAGCGGTGCAATCGGTGGGAGAAGCTATGAAGGTTGCATACTTGTTGAATCATCACCACGACCAAAATGCTCCCACATCCCTCCGATTTTGGTAGGCTGAAGATGAAGTCCATAGAGACACTTTCCCATGGTCTCAGGTGTGGTAGTGGTTCCAGTCCCACATTTGTTGAGCGATCTTGTCTTGTTGGCATACGAGGCAAGTCCATACGTATTCTTCCACTCCATCTTGTATCCCTGGCCAATAATAGTTAGATTTTAGAAGAGCTAGAGTTCGTCGCATACCAGGATGTCCTACCCATAGGGAGTCATGACACTCCTTAATTAGATCTTTCCTGATGTTGCCCCATCTTGGCACATAGATCCGTTATCCCTTGGTGCAAAGGATGTCTTCTTCCATCCAAAATCGTCAAGTGCCTCCTTTTATTAGAGTAATGATGCTTTGGGCCTAGGGATTTGCCTTTAGTCCTTCTTTGATCTTGTCCACCAATGTGCTGGAGACTTGTGAAATGCTAGCTAACACGGTCTTCCGGCTTAGGGCATCCGCGACCATATTTTCCTTTCCTGGCTTATATTCAAGAGCATAGTCAAACTCCGCTAGGAAGTCTTGCCATCTAGCTTGCTTTGGGCTCAACTTCTTACGGGTGCAGAACTAACTAGTAGCCCGTTGTCATGACATTGAATTTTGACCCAAGTAGATAGTGTCTCCATACCCTTAGGCAATGTATGATGGCTGTCATCTCTTTTTCTTGGACAGTGTAGCGGCGCTCAGTCTCATTCAACTTCCGGCTTTCATAGGCAATAGGATGTCCGTCTTGCATGAGCACTCCTCCTATGGCAAAGTCGGATGCATCAGTGTGTACCTCATAAGTCTTCGTGTGGTCAAGGAGGCTAAGTACCGGCTCACTGCTGATAGTGTTCTTGAGGTCTTGAAATGCTTCCTGGCATTTGGCATCCCACTCCCATGCTTTGTTTTTCTTGAGCAAGTCCGTTAATGGAGTCGCCCTTGTAGAATAGCTCTTTATGAACCTGCGATAGTAATTCACAAATCCTAAGAAGGATCTTAGCTCACTCACCTTTGAAGGTGGTTCCCAGTCTTGGATGGCTTGCACATTGTTGTCCTCCATCATGAGTTTTCCATCTCTTATTCTATGTCCCAAGAATGCTACTTCGGGCTTGGCAAAAGAACACTTCTCCTTCTTGATGTAGCTTATTATCCACGGCATGGAATACTTTCTTTAAGTGGTGATCTTTATATACCACAATATCATCCAAGTAGACGACCACAAATCGATCCAAGCATGGATGAAATAATTTGTTCATCAAAGTGCAGAAAGTTGCCGGAGCATTGGTTAAGCCAAAGGGCATAACCAAGAACTCATAATATCCGTACCTTGTCACACATGTTGTCTTAGGTTCGTTCCCTTCTGCTATCCATACCTGATAGTAGCCTGATCTCAAGTCCAGCTTGGAGAAGTATTTGGCATCCCCCAATTGATCAAAAAGGTCGGCGCTGAGAGGAATCGGGTATTTATTCTTTACGATTACTTTGTTTAGTGCCCGATAGTCTATGCACATGCGTAGGGAACCATCTTTCTTCTTTTGGAACAAGACTGGGGCACCAAATGGAGCCTTGGAGGGTCGGATGAATCCTGCTTCCAACAACTCCTTCCCCTCATGTAGCTCGGGTGGTGCCATACGATAAGCTCCCATACCGGTGGCTTGGCCCCGGTTCTAGCTCGATTTAATGGTCTATCTCCCTTCTGGTAGCTCTTTGGCACCTCACGTGAGATATCCTTAAACTCTTCTAGCACCACTGCCACCTCCCTTGGCATGTCTTCTTGTGACTCCAGGTCTTCATCATTGATATCATGAAGAATAACCAAGTAGCTTTCCTCTTCTCGGCGAACGCCCTTCTTAAATTGGATTGCCGATAGCATTTTGGCATCGGGTTTGATGGCTCTTGTTGTTGGCACCAAACAAGTCTGACTGTCGTCCATGATGCACATGCTATTGGCAAATGGTATTGAGAATGCCTTTACTTGATCCAAGAATTCTAGCCCAAGAACAACTTTGAAATCATCCATCAGAATGACAGAAAAGTCTAGAGTACCTGACTAAGCTCCCACATTGGTCTTGATTCCTCGGGCTACCCCATGAATGGGTCTTGCCGATGAGTTGACGGCTTTGATGGAGCCTCCTCCTCCAACTGTTCGTAGTCCTAGCCGTCGCGCCTCTTCTATAGAGATGAAGTTGTGAGAAGCGCCAGTGTCTACCATGGCATTGGTAGTCTTCCCTTCAATGGCCATCTCCACAAAGAGCAATCCCTTGGCTTGGGGCTTTGGGGTAGTTTGAATCCCATTTAACAACTACATGGATCCCACTTGTGCTGCCACATCTCTCTCTTCGGCTTCCGCTACCTCATGATGACTTGCTAGGAGGTAATTCAAGGCTTTTTTCTGAGGGCATTCCCTTGCCCAATGTGGTCCTCCACAAAGAAAGCAATTGTTATGTGGTCTGCTCTTATTGTCCTTCTGCCTTCCCTTGTCTTTTCCTGCCGATGACGGTGAGACTCCTCCTTGGTGTCCCTTGTCTCCCCACCTTGACATGTGTACTCTTCTTCTCCTTTGACTTTGTGGACTTGGTATAATCGATCAAGCTTTCTACCACGTGATGGCGAAGATCTTGCACTCCTCTAAGTTCGATCTTAGCCTGCTGGAGTCCATCCATGAAGTTGAAGAGGGAATCTTTAGACATATCGGGATTTCAAGGACTAGACTAGAAGTCTTGATGTATTCCTGATTGATCCCACTTGTTGAGCCTTCGTAATTTGGCTCTACTTCATCCTCCGTTCTCGTGATAGAACTGCCTCTTGAGTTCTTTCTTAAAGTCATCAAAAGTTGATATGGTATACATACCTTTTTCGATATCTCTCGCCTTTCTCCTCCACCACACAGATAATGTCGAAAAGATAGAGCGAACCGGATCTTGGCATCTTCATCATTAATGCTAGTGGCTCCAAAGTATTGCTCCAATCCCCATAAGAAGTTGTCTACTTTTTTTGCGTTGCGAATTCCGCTAAAAGTCTTAGGTTTTGGCACCTATTGGCTTGGAGCAAGATGGATGTTGGGTCCGCTAGTGCTCGCTTGCACAAAGTGATGTCTCCGCATTTCCTCCATGCTCACGATTATACATCTGCCTTCATGAGATCGTTGCATCCCTCGGAGCTCCCCCATTAGATCCTCCCTCATCTTTGCCATATGATCCTTGAATGATTCTTCCAATTGGATGATCATATCTTTGATTGAGGAATGGATGGTGGCGTCCTCCTCCTCGAGGCCATTCACCCTCTCGCCTAGATCTTCCATCTGGGCTTCCATCCCATTCATAGCCTCCTCCACCCGAGCAAGGCGTGAATCAAAGCCAGAGATTACCTCCTTGGACCTTCCATGTGGCTTGGGATGCGGATCACGTTGCTCCTCACGCACTTGTTGAGATGATTCCACATTTGTGATTTCAGATCCAACAACTTTTGCCGGTTTTTCATGCCTCCAACCTTGCTCGATACCAACCGCATAAACTTTTCAAGTCCGCCTCGCTTTTACACTCCTTCCTTGATGCTAAGTCACTAACCCTGCAACGTAGACTAGAATGCTCAAAACTCTTTAGAGAGAGGTTAAGTAAGGAAAGCACTTCACTATGTAAAGAAACTTTACAATACAAGATTGTTTGGGAACCTTGGATGATCCCAAATGAGGGGAGGTCCTCTATTTATAGGCCTCACCCATGGTCTTAACAAGATCATTCTAGAATGTACATGGTTCTAGATTATTCTACAAAGACTCTCAAGATATACAAGGTAGAGTATTCCATACGATTCTAGAGTCCTCTCAAGCATTCCTCTTGCCTTTTGGTGGAAACCTTCCTGAATCCTCCTCCGTGCTGTTCTTTCTATATTTCTCTAGAAGCTTCCCTCCTTGTGTATGGCTAAGAGTATGGTTGTGACATGTCGCTACGGAAAGAGATGAAAGGGAAGAAGACACACAGGAGAACAAGGGAAGAGTGAGAGAGAGGCCAGATGTGGAGGATAGGAGAAGAGTCAGGAGGCTTGCGGTTTTCTCCTTTTTTTTGAACCAGAGAAACGAGAGGGGGGAAAATCAAGTAGCGGAAAAGAGTGGGAGCGGTTGAGGAAGAATCATGCTTACAGTTAAAAGAAACCGAACGAGAAAGAGATTGGGAGGAATTTAGGATCGGTTAATCTTAGGTAGGATATAAGCTAATTAATAAATTTATTTTTAGCATTTAATTAACCCCAATATAAATTTTGCAGCGATGAAATCATATGGTTAAGATATATATTAATCTTGGGTTATTAGATGTTCGGACCAAAGATCTTTTAAATGTCGGAGGCCGTTTGGTTAGTCGCAATGGGTCAATTTCGGTTCAAAATTACCGCGTCGTCGCTTCGACATTCGCGCGCGCACTTTATGCGAATTGAGTGCGAATAGTCTCATTTTATAGATTTCGAGATTTAGACGTTTCGAAACTAACGGCGCAATCAATTTCGTGAACGAAGGTCGTTTGGTTTACATCGACGCCTCCTGACCTCAATATGTGTGCAGGTGCGTTGGACTTATCGCTTGACGGTTGATCGTCAGTTGTCGATATTTATATTGGTAGTTCGACATTCTAAACGATCAGTCCGTTTGTTGATCGGAGGTCATTCGGGTTGATTTTGGTGACGCCCCGTATATTTCAACATCGATTTACGTGCTATCACTTTCGATCATTCGACATTTGGACAAACTCATCCGAATTGAGCGTAGACGGTCTCATTTAATAGTTTTTGATGTTTCAAAGCTAACGACACAATCAATTTCACAAAAGGAGGTCATTTGGCTTGCGTCGGCGCCTCTCACGCTGAATAATGCGTCTGGCGCTTGGCGACTCGATCACGATCGGTTGATCGTGGTTGGCAATATTTATATTGATCAATTTCGATGTTACGACAACGAAGTCGTTCGTTGATAGTCGTTTTATCATTTTTTTTGGTGATGTCAGTGTATTTTGAGCCGATTTGCACTATTTGATTCAAGTCGTCAATTTGACTTGAGAAGGCTAGACTTACACACATATAGAGGTCAACACCAATGTAAGAAGAAACTCAGTAAATTAATATTACTTAAATAACAATGTCTAACATATAGATAAGGCTAAATTTCTAGAAAAATTTATCATGGCAGAAGCATAAAAAATTCTCTCTCACGAACGACAACAATTTGTTTAGATGAATCACAAATCTGAGTTGCAAGAATCAAACAATCGTGACATCATTCATAGTTATGATTTCTAACTTAGACATCCAGTTTTCACGGCCATTTCTGTTTCAGTAAGCAGAGTTTTAAGCACTTTAAAGTTAAAAGCTGGATTAAAGCTCATCCACCATGTCACTAAATGAATAAAAAAGTAGATTAGTAAAATTTGTCTTGAAAAATACAATGAATCTCGCTAGATTTAGGAAGAATAACTGCGTAAAAAATATAAATCAAGGACAGCAATTTTTTTACTGGAAAAACAAATTAAACCAAAAAAAAAAAAATTATAGTGGAGGAGGGAGGGCTAACTGTACGTCAAAAAAAAAGGAGTTAAATTGATTTCATAAGGAGTCCATGAAACTCATAAAAAGATAATAAATAGTTCACCATATAAGTCATATTCTAAAGAGGAAGTGATAACTCAATAATAGACATTTGAAGCAGCAGGTGGAGATATCGCCAGCAACAAAATGACTTCAACCAAAAGGATGGACAGATCATGCCCTATTCACGTGGTATCACGGGCTAACATAACCTTAAAATACATCAAATGCATTTTTAGCGCTTGACTTCATATCTGAGATAAGAGGAGTTTTTGATGCTGGATGAATGGCAACAAAGATTCTTTTATCATTTTTGTTTATAAAAAAGTCTCTTTGATTTTAGTTATATTTTGATATGTTATAAAAAACGCATCTTCCTTTAATCAAAAGTATTTTCGGTACATATTAAAGCCCTAAGTCAATAAAACTGTTTTAATCTTGTATTGCATAAGAGCTTGAAACTGTAATAATCATTCTCCCAACCCCCTACAAATTGAAAAAGAAAAAAAAAAATTTATTTTTGATAATATTTGAATATTGAATGAATTCCTCTCTTGTATCCTGCCCCCTTTCTCCTATTCTGTTCTACTTCTCTCTAAATCCTCTCTTCAATTGTGTTTGCATCAGAAGCAGACCCTCCCACAGCAGGAATGAAAAAACATGATGATTTTGGTACATATTAATCTGAAAATAATTCGATGATCATTGGTTCAATCGAGCTGCTTTATTAATTATTCATTACTGCATCAGAAGATCTGACTTCAATCATCCAAGGCACGAAAAAGCTAATCTATAACTTTAGGGCACCCATAAGACAAAATAAACGAAGAGCATATTGCAGCGATTCCATACCTGCATCATATATTTCAGCTTCTCCTTTGAAGGGGGGTCATTGTGCCGCCCAGGTAAGTACTTATTGATGTCACTGAAATATTAAGCACCCGCCAAACATTGTGATGAAAACCACAGACCCAAAAATTAATCCATGCACAAGATTCGTGGAGGGGAAAAGGAGTGATGAAGGATATCATACTTGTATATTATGAGAACAGCGATGTAGATATCCTCGAAAGTGAGGTTCCTCTCTCCCAGGTCGTCCTTGATTCGGTCAAACACCTTGTCACTGATCTTCCTAATCTGCCTCTCCTTCCATTGCTTCCCTGCAAAATTTCATGAAAAAGCTTCAAACTTTCAGCTCTAATGGGGCATATACGATTAACGAAAGAAGCTGATGCTTCCTTCAATTTAGAAACAGAGCGAGTACCGTGGAATCTATCTTGAATGCTCGCCAACGCCTGCCCCATGGCTAAGTTAGAAGGCAGAAAACGCAGCTGGACTGATAAAAGCTTGGACTTCAACTTCGATGAGAAAAAAATATAAAAAAAAAAGAGGAAATCAGAGGCTTAGGATAACACTAGGATATTGGATATTAATGCCGTGAAGGGTAAGAGACTTACTAGACTAGAGAGAACTGATGAATGATCAGGTATGAGCATCAGGGCTGTACTTTATCTTTTGATTCTTGTCTTTTTATTTTTTTATTTCTAACTTGTAGGTTTTATTTTCCTTTATCAATCAAAAATAATAATAATAATAATATGCATATCATTTAATTTTTATTCATTTATATATGTAATACATAAAATTTAATATTTTTTTTAAATATAATAGTTTTCTTATGCATTCAAAATATATATTTCATTTAAAAAAAATTAATGATAATAATATTTTTAATATAATTTTAAAAATGTAAATATTATTTATATAAATATATATATAAGAATTATATGATGTTATATGTAAATGGATTAACAAAAAAAATATAATTTATTGTCAATGAGATCAAATAAAACTTTTTATTTATTTATTTAATATTGTTTTACCAAATAGATTTGATATTTAGATATTTAAGTTTATTGATAGTACTTCATAATTTTGAAGGCATTTTATCTCACATTGAATACGTCCGAGATGTTTATTTTTGAAGTGTTTTGAAACATGTGCCCAATTTATAACTTTATGATGATGTCTTTTTTTATTGCGATGTGCTTTATTGTGTTCTCCTACTAAATAAAATATTTTTTATTTTTCTAAAAAATCATATCATAATATAAAATAATATATTGAGATTGAAAGTGCAAACTTTTGTAGGATTTCAAGTGTCAAAATATTAATACTTACAAGAGCAATTAATTAGTCATGTTAATAATGAGTTGTTTGTTTTGAATACTTTAGAATGTCAATTTATATGAATGCAGAAGATTTCAAACTTTATGTGCTTGACAAGATTTATAGTAAAATTTTAAAGTAATGTGATGTATTTAAAATTCTTTAGATAGATAAATTTAGGTGTATTTGAAATTCACTTAGATTTGAACAAATTTCAAATACACTAACAAGTGTAAATTGTTGTTGTACCTCTTGCCAAAACTACCACTTATGAAAATATTTTACATTAGATTTATTTTACTAAAAAAAAAAAATAAATTCATGTATTCGTGGAGTTTTTAATCAAACAACTTAAAGTAATCTAAATATAATGCATTTCTTTTACATTTCAATCCTTTACATGTATTCTCTTTCAGCAATAAAACGTCTTCTGTTTATTTTCTCATTCAACTTCATAAACTCCCATTAATTAACAAGATAATGGATTAGCATCTCATACTGTTTGATCTTATCGCATGGTATTTATTTTTCATAGTCTGCCAACTTTGCTTTGCAGTTGTTGCTCTCATGATCTTTGGAAAGTTGCATTTGAAACATCTACTTGAATATCGGAAAGGGCTGCAACATTTTTTGGTTCAAATCCTTCAGTTGATTACTTGATGATTCATTTCATGATAAATCCTCTTCAATATTAATTATTTCACTTGTATACAATATCCCTTAAGTCTACTGACCTGAACACTAGATTGTTAGAACTAGAAAGAAATAAATTTAACACAATTAAGTAAATAAAGATAAAAGTAATGAGATTGAAATAGTCTGCGAGGGAGGCGTGCTGATCACACTATCCTTAGAGTAGATCAAATCTTGAGTGCACTAATTTGAGGCTCTCTTTTCTACTCGTGAGATACAACCCGCCATCCCCTTGTCTTGATCGCGGGTGCACCACGACTGATCAGCAAAACTTCGAATTAATCGCGTGTCTTTTGTTGGCTAAAAAAATGAAATGAAGAGAATGATTAGAAAATTTGTGAATGGAGAAAGGAAGAGAGAATATTCATATTTTATCATCTCATTCCAGATCACATTAACATCTATTTATAAGTGAAAGATGAGAGCTAAATATTAAATCACCTTATTATGATTTATAGCCATTACTAGCTGTTATTTTAAGTTATGAATTAAATAATTTATATTTATTTAATTTATGTTATAAGTTGCATAATTAATATTTTTATTATAATAACGTTGTGGGCTCCAAAAATTCGCCACCGACCTCTTGACATTATGAATGAAGAGAGTATGGTTTTAGAATATCGGTGTAATTTTCAGAAGCAGATGAGATAGTAGATAAGACACTACCCAGAGATTTCGTTCTCATTTGGTGAGGATTTTAGATCTGGTTTCAAGTTTTCTATAGCTGCAATCACCTATAGTTAGTTACCTCTCCCAATGCTGAGAGAGAACTTTCGATTAAGGTTAATCATTAGATCACTAAATGCGTAGTGTATAGTAGCGACATGTGGAGTTCTAAAATTTCATTTAGAATTTGAAATTTATAAAATTCATCATTATTAGCTTAAAGTCGATGGTTGGGGGAATGATGACGTGCTCGATCTAGATCCCATGGTTCTGTCATCCCGGGCTGTCGTGGTCCTTAGTCTACTTAGTCAGAGGAGGTAGTTGACCCAACTTGACAGAAGGATCCTTGTCAACAACACATGGGTTACGTCGTCCAAGAAATCATTAAAGACCTAGGGTGGTGTTTGTCTAAGGTGATAGACTTAAGTCTACCTTAGCTGGCTTTTTGCTCTATCAAGTATACCCTATGATTCACAACTCAAAGAGCAGAGTCATTGGGGAGCATACGGGCTACGGTCGTGATTGTAATATATGGAGCATTACTGGCCAAGCCACCCGATCAGAGGACTTTGATTGTAACTGCATCATTTGTGGAGCTTACCGGCCAAGCCACGCAGTCAGAGGATTGTTGGCCTTCACATAAGTGTCATAAGTCGAGTCAATCTCACAAGTCAAATTCAACGGACTTGAAGTAACGATGTGTAAATTAGGGACCAAAGTGGATTGTATGTCACCAAAAATGGTCGAAATGACATCCGATCGACGAACGAATTTCACTATCACGTTTAGAACATTAAAATTGGTTAAGATATAAATATTGCATGATCTAATGATCAACCGATCAAGAAATCGAGCTATCAATATGTCGACACGCATATCAGAATCGGGAAGCTGCGATAATGTCTGAACAACCTATATTTATGAAACTGATCATACCATTAGCGTTGAAACATAAAAAACTATCAAATAAGACAATGTGCGTTCAATTCGGACGAGTTTGTGCAAATGTCGAATGATTGGATGTGATAATGGACAAATCGAGGTTGAAATACACGTGACATCGCCAAAATCAACCCAAATGATCACCGATCGACGAACGGACTTCGACATCGCATTCAGAACATCAAAACTGGTCAGAATATAAATATTGCACAACTTGATGATCAACCGATCAAGCGATCAAGTCATCAAAGCGTCTGCACACATATCGAAGTCAGGAGGCTCTGATGCAAACTGAACAACTTTCGTTCGGGAAATTGATTATACCGTTAGCTTTAAAATATCAAAATCTATCAAGTAAGGCGGCTTCATTACTCAATTGGAACAATGCATGAAAATCGGCGTCGAAATGATAGCACATTTTAGCTAAAATTGACTGTTGATGCCAACTCGAACAAATGACCTCGATTGAGGGGAAAATATTGCGTCAGCGTAGCTTTACGTGCGGACTCCAATCGCTGACAGCGTGGCTCAGTCTGGCGAAAATGGCCGTGGGGCGAGCGGCGTTTTTTTTATGCGGTTTATCGCTTCGGTGACAGGCCAGACCCGTTACCTCGTCAAACCTCGGGGAACCAAATATCTGCGTCGTTAGGGTATTCTTTAGTAATACGTATAGGGCTTTTGACGAAGAATTTCTGAGCTCCATTGTCGGTCGACCCACCCGTCGTTCGGTCAGCGGCTTAGCTTAGCGCATTTCAAATTGAGGTATTACGGTTGGTTATCTGAGGTATTTCCATATGCATTCTTGAACTTGAGAGATTTTAGGGTTTTCTTTGTCTTTGTCCATTCTGATCCATCGTAAGTGTTTAGGTTTCTTTATGGCATTTTTTTGATTATATGGCTACCCTCAACATTACCTCTGTACCTCATGCGTCCCTCGATATTAGAGCGATTTTCTTGTTTTTTTGTTGATTGTTGTGTACCCACATACTCTCCAAAACCCCGTACCCTCTTTACTTTCTTGAGATTTTGCTTTTTTTTTGGTCCATTTTTCCCGTTTGGAGGGCATCTTAGAACCTTCGAATAAGCGGAGGTTGTGTTTCTTGGGTTTGGGTGTATTTTGTGGAGAAAAAATGTCTGCACCTCCTGCTTACCCACCTCTGTACCTCCATACCTCCTCTGTATCTCTCTGTACCTCACAGCCTCTTTACCTGCACCTCTATACCCTCACGATATTAGAGGATTGGTGTTTTCTTGATTGTTGGTCGGTTGTTGAGATAATGTTCTTCTTAGCGTGGAAGTAGTTTAGAGGTTGTTTGGAAGCTAATTTAGATGCTTGTTTGCAAAATGTACTCAAACCGCTCTGTACCTCTACCTCATACTTTCTTGAGATTTTCGGGTTTGGATGTTACTGGAGAAAATGAATCATCTGCTCTGTACTTACGTACTCTGTACCTCTGTACCTCTACCTGCACCTCACGTACCTCTGTACCTCTACCTCTACCCTCCGGGATAGTAGAGACATTTTTGGATGTTTTTTTGCTTCGGTCGATTGTTGAGACAATGTTCTTTTTCAACGTGGAAGTAGTTTAGAGGTTGTTTGGAAGCTAATTTAGATGCTTGTTTGCAAAATGTACTCACCAACCGCCTCACTCTATACTTTCTTGAGATTTCTTGGGTTTGGATGTGTTCTGTGGAGAAAATGAATCTGTACCTCTGTACTTCTGTACCTCTGTACCTCACTTTTATCTTCCTCATACCTCTGTACCCTCGGGATAGTAGAGACATTTTGGGATGTTTTTCTTGATTGCTCGTCGATTGTTGAGACAATGTTCTTACTCAAGTGGAAGTAGTTTAGAGGTTGTTTGGAAGCTAATTTAGA
The DNA here is from genome assembly GCA_021442155.1 of Cymbidium sinense. Classification (NCBI taxonomy): domain Eukaryota; kingdom Viridiplantae; phylum Streptophyta; class Magnoliopsida; order Asparagales; family Orchidaceae; genus Cymbidium; species Cymbidium sinense. The sequence continues at coordinate 132,546,423 of CM038223.1, read as the reverse complement.
TGCTTGTTTGTAAAATGTACTCAGAACTCGTACCTCTGTACCTATACTTTCTTGAGATTTTGTCGGTTTGGATGTGTTCTAAGACAAGAAAATGAATCTGTACCCTCTGTATGTACCTCTGCATTCCGATATTAAGGTGCTTGCAATCCGGTATCTTCTTAATATTCGATTACCTTAGCTTTATTTTGAAGTTCTAATGCGCAAAGGATAACGTCTAGATCGGTAGGTGGCATCAGCATTATTTGATAATATTCACTAGTGAAGTGGTGAAGCGACTTCACTGAACCTTCACCCATTCAGGTCTTGACGGTTGCCATAACCTCTATCCTATCTTCTTTGGGACATCAGACAGTGCCTTTTTTATGTGGGCGGTGCATTTCTATCTCAGTACATCACATTGCCTTTGTACCTCTGTACTCTGCTGACCTCTGTACCTCTGTACTCACCATGCCTCTGTCTGCCATTTGTACCTCTGCTGCATACCTCTGTCTTCTTATCTTACGTATACGTACCTTTATTTTTCTGTATGGGTAGCAAATTTAATAGACAATTTTTATTAAAGATTTATTTTTTAAATAGTCGTTATTGATGATGTAAATAATATATGTAAAATTTGTGAGCCTTCTGTACCCATTATATACGTCTAATCATTGAATATTATATATATTGCAGAGCCTTTGCCAACATTTGAGCTCCACAATAGACTTCTTGAATACATATCAATTGAATATTGTACTAATCATTGAATATATGTTCCATATGAGAGAAATGGTAAATAGTATTTTTATAAATAAATTTAATCGGAGGCAAAAAATAACCTTAAATACATGAAATGCATCTAATTGAATGTACTTGTTTTTATCTTGTAGAAATAAATTCAGTGATTTAGGAGAAAATATGTTTAAAAAAAAACATAACAATACAATTCTTTTAGAAAAGCGAATTCTATCTAAATATTACATACATCTAATACAATTCTTTTCTAATCTGGTTTTTTTTCTAATAAATTCAACGGTGTCATGTATTTTATTTTAAAAGATAATGATAAATATTATATATTTTTGAGTTGCACATGTAAATGATTGAGAATTGTGTGACATGCAATGTAATTGCATGTAAAATTTAGTCTCACATAAAAAAACTGAAAAGATTAGATTTGAATGATAGCATTTCGAAAACAGAACTCAATGGAAGAACAGAAGACACCAGCAACATATGCCAAGCATTACAATCTTTGTACATAAGAACGGATTAAAAAATTTAGACCTACTAAAACAAAGCAACCATAAAATCATTTCTGAAGAAAAAGGAGGCATGAGCAGTTAGACCTACAAAACAATTAAATATTAAACCTCATCTGGGCTATAGAGGTAAACAATTCTTCACCAAATAACAGTTCTAGACTTAAAAACAACAAAAAAATTGAGGACATTCTTGCGGGAAAAAATTGTCTGATTTCACGCATTATGACTAAAACATACAAAATGAAACTAAAAATGCCTTCTTGGATAATATCATGCATCAAAATCAAGCTTGTAATAATATCCATCATGAGCTTGGTATACCCTTGACATGTTGGTTGTCGAGGTTGTTGAATTCGTGGAACAATATTGTATTAGTACAACATCTTAGTAATTGATGAATAATTTACATCGTCAATGTGCAATATTCTAAACACTGCGAAAAGCAGGGGCATAACAGAGAGTGGGCATAGCGTGGCATCCCGTTCTACACTCTCGGGCTTCACTTTTGTTTCTAAGACAAGAAAATATAATAAATTAAAAATTTACAGGAAACTATAAGTAATAGCAACATCAGAGGCAAGTAGCATAAGTACTTGTGGATTTTTTGGATTTCTCCCAATAAGCCTTGAGCAGTTGGAAACACCCTTTGGGCGTCTCTTGATTGGATCCTTGATTGTCCTTATCGAGGCGATGATGTGGTCGCTTCTTCTTCTTAGCGATCACAATCGGTGGAGAATTCCCACTTATTACGAGTCCACTTCATCGAGTCGCTTAAGAGATGCAAGCATGTAATCCTCGGTATCTTATTACCACGTGCTGAGCTAATTTGATATGCATATCGACTTATATGATTCACGAAAACAATGCGTCCATCTCACTCTCCCATGTACTAACCCTCATATGAACCATCGATGTAGATGTCCTTCTTTCGTAGACCACCGCATAGGAGGTACTTATCATCGCGGTACATCATTATGGCTAAGAACTCTAATGCAGTACAAAGTATGCCCATCATTTCAAATTTCGGCAACTACAAGAAATATCCATAGTACACACATCAGTGGACAATCCGGGTTTTGGATGCATTCTTCTTCTCTAAGTTCACCAAGTACTCCATGGGCCTATCATCGGCCTTGAAGATAATCCCCCAACTCCATGCGAAATTCTTCTTCATAGAGTAAAGCTTCCTCGTATAAAACAAAGCGACTTGTTTAAGAATTGGACTACTCTTAGCGAGAACAATTCTTTGGATACACTTGAAGTCTTCATCATGTTCATTTTATGTTTCCATCACCTTCTCCAATCCCAAGAAACAATCGTGAACTTGTTGGCTTCAATACCATGACACACCTTATTTGTGGCCTATCTTGAGTGGACAACATGCCAATACAAAATCTATCTTTGTTGAATCGGTGGACCATTTACTTTAATTTTGTAAAGTTGATAGCAAGCATGATCATACAGTTGCCCTCTCTAGCATGGCGGACAAGCATCCTCAAACTCATCCTCGTGTCACATTTGCTGCATGCATAGAATAGCCCTTGAACTCTCTTGTTACTACTAAAGCAATGGACCTTGGAGGGCTTTCTTTGAGATATGCCATTGGCACCTACATGGCAGCGTATCGCTACATTCGATAGCTCTCGCCTTTGATCTTGATCGTAAATATCGTTGGGATGCCTTCCACCCATCCAAGAAATGTGAATAACCATGTGAATGACTCGATGGTCTCTTCCGACAAAAAAGCTACTCAGAATAAGGCGTTTTGCCAATGATGATTCACTCCACGAGTGACAGACAAGATTATATTTATTAAGCGATAAGTATCAAAATTATCACATCCCAAAACAATCAAATTCAACCTAGACATACCATTGCTCCAAAAAAAACTCACCAAGCAATCGGGGCGCATCAACCAACATCCCATGCAAACATCTGGTCCGCTTGTCTTTCCTTGAAAGTATTAATTCGTTGCTATCACGCTTACTTGATCCGTGATCTTCTCTTTCGGATGAAATTGAAAGCATCTCTTTTGGTGAATCCAATATTCTCTACCCACCAACTTCCTCGGGATATGGCGACGCGTCGGGCACTAATGCGGCCTCTTCTCTTCAAAAGCGATGCCTTCTCATCGATCATCATGCGTCGAGAAGATGATCACCGGTCTTTGCGGTGAATGATTTCTATATATTTTTTACGACCAATTCCCTCCAAATCCACAGAATCGAATCATCGCCGGACAACCACTCGTGCTCAGTTTTCTTGAATTTTGTTATATGGTTTAGATTGACCTTTTTTCGACACGCTTTTGCTCAGAAAATCTCGATTTCAATTTCTTAGAGTTTGGCCAATAACTTGTATGGTCTTTTCTAACAAAAGTTTGATGTGCATAATCACGGATAGTATAAGCTTCGGTTTCATTATGCACAACCGTTCCTAGCAGATACCCCAAATTTGGGTCATTAGATAAAACAACTTCATCATCGCATTGCTCATTCACCACATTCATCTGCGAAAACATAGAGTCCAAACAGTTCCACGATAATAGAGAATGCAGATGTAACGAGTCTGAGAGAGATGCAGTTTGTCCAGAGAGTATAGACACAAAAAATACCCAAAAAAAAGCGTTGAGCGTACCAAATTACAGCCGGGGTCTGGCGTGTATAGTGCAGAAGATATAGGTATAGAAGGTATAAGTATACAGAGCTGAAGGGTGAGAGTCTGAGCGAATGAGGAGATGCAGAGAGGTATAGCGATCTGGCAGTATAAGTATAGAGCATATATAGTGTCAAGTCTGAGCATATATAAGTGCAGAATGCAGAACAAAAAGTCGAAGGTATAGCGATCAGAAGGTATAGAGGTATAGAAGGTATAGAAGGGTCTGAGAGGTATAGAGTGCAGTGAGATGCAGAGTCTGAGAGGTATAAGAATGCAGAGGAGCAGAGTGCAGTATGAAGTCTGAGGTGCCAGAAATCTCTAAAATCCTACGACCACATCATTGCTTGATTGGGATTTAGTTACCATGATCCCGAACAACAGCTCTGAAAAGTGAAAGCTGAAAAAATCGTCTACACTGAAGACACTGAGATATGTAAATAAGCTACAAAATTAATCACTCAAAGATTACATTGAATATGTTTTCTCGAACTTTACAAAAAAATCATGAAAAATAAATATGAATCTGACGAAGGATTACAACTCCTTAAAAGATTAGATCCATTTTTATTTACGACATCTATTTCCTCAACGCTCCATTTCAGTTCATTCTCATCTAGCTCTTTCGTAATGCTCTCGACTCGGTCGCAAATAAAAAAAAAATCTGACCGCCTAAATGAAGATATTTTTAATTTCTCCAGCGTATACTCATTCCCATTGTTGGTCGGTAGCGATAAACGCTAAAAAAAAAGCGCCGTTTCGTCTACGGCGTCATTTTTTTAGTTAATTAATCACGCGTCACGATTGGAGTCATACGTAAAATACGTCGGACTCGGAATATTTTCCCCGATTGAAAACTGTAGCTTTCAAAATAAAAAAAGCTAAGATTTATATATATATATATATATATATATATATATATATATATATATATATATATATATATATATATATATATATATTTATTTATTTATATATATATATTTATCGACATAAAATTTATATTAAAGTAGATTAATCATTTTAAAAATCTATTTAAAATCCATAATATAATCCTAATGCCCTAAATACACTCTAACGACCTACACTATTTCTCAACCTCACGACCCGTTTTTCCTGTTCCTCAACCGCATGAACTCGTCTCTCCTCACGGCCGAAGGAACACACACACGGAAGCTCATCCTGTTCGAACTCTCGGCTCTGTCCGCGTGCTCCACGCTCCTCAACTGCTCCCTCCTCTTCTCCTCCAACTGTTCCCCTTCTTTCCCTGCTTCTTCTTCTCAGTCGCAAAGCACAAAAAAAGGGCTTCCCTCATCCAAAACAAAAAACCGCAGGTCTCTCCCTTAATCAAACCGAAAGCTCCTCCTCTTTCTCCAAACCGAAAAGACAAGGCAATATCTTCTCCTTTCATCTTCTCCCTTCTTCTTCTTTCTCTTCTTTCTTTTCCTACTTCCTCCATTCTCTCTTAAAACCAAATAGGCACCCACTTCCTTCCTCCATTTCTCTCCAAAACTGAAAGGCACCCACTTTCTTCCTCCATTTTCTCCAAGCTACAGAAATGCCAATTGGTAGGATTTAAATTAAATCCAACTTCATCCTGTTCAAATCCTGCAGCCAAACAGCCCCTGACAATTCCCCTTCCTACTTTTTCCGTTTTCTCCTCCTAGTCGAACACTCTTCTTTCCAATCTGAACTAAACCGAGCCCTCTTCCTCTCGTTCTCTAACCTGGAATAGGGAATAAGATTGCAAGAACTTATGGATGCATTGAAGTATAAGTTGTGGATGTGTATAAATGACCATGTGGAAGTATATGTGTGCTTGTGATTTTCTTTTCAGGTTAGACTGTTGCATAAATGCGTGGCATGAAAAATGTGAATGTGAAAATACATATATCTTCAGCATATTTTGAGTTAGATTCCGCTATCATAGAGCGTAGTGGGTGCAAACTTGTCATATCATACTCATTCACTTTCGATAGACTCCATTGTTAGATCATTTATCTAGAAATATTGTTGAAATTTTTTAAAATTGACTTAACAATTGAATGAAATTATCTAAACTCAAATTAAATAAAAAAAATGCACGATAAACATGAAGATAAATATTAAATCAAAATGGAGAATGCTTTAAGGAAACAAAACAAAACAAAGAATAGATACAATACTAAAGTAAAATACTTACTTTAAACGCAAGCAAGTTCTTCCTTTCTTCAAAATCCTTAAGGATATGAAGTTTTCTTTTCAAGCAAATAATGTGTAAAATAAGACCCTCGACCTTCTTAGCCTTATTTATAGGAAAGAAAAGCTATCTTTGTGGGACCCACTTATAATTAACCTAACAATATATGTAAAACATATCACAATAATGCTTGTTGTAGAAAATGTGAAGAGTCATTAAATGATAAAATTAGAGAAGCTTTTCTTGGATGAACTTTAATATATAAACTTATATGAATTACAAATGAAGCCTCACATATCTTGTAGTGGTCACTCCTTTGGACGGGTTTCGAAAATACATGCAAATGCTTGAATGAAAATAAATTCATTACACATTTAAAATGAATATATTTTTGTTCAAAATTTATGCAAACTTTTAAATAAATGCTACCAGATCTGCAACTCTTCATATAAGCAGACAGAAAACGATACTAAATTAAAATTTTACAAAAATTATAGGGCTTCTTTCAATCAAAAATTAAGAATTTCATTCTAATTATGAGTTTCAAAGTTAATGACTTCATTAATTAAATAAAATTATCTAAACTATAAATGCTTGTATGTGCTTGGACATAGAGATTTGAAGTGCAGATTTTAATGTTTGAAAAAGCTGCGCAGGCTAAGTTGGAATTAAATGAAAATCTGAAATCAATCTTATAATTTAGAAATAAAAAAAAACTACCTAAATTTTTAGATACAACCGCGTGGTTCTAGACACTATGCTGAATATTTAGATTCAAGTATCTATAGATGCTGCGTGGGTTATTTCCCAGTTTTGTCTTAAGGTTGGGTCTGGGTTAATAAAACTTACAAATATATTATAAGAATTTCAACTTAGTAAAATATCTGAGAAGCTAATTCTGTCATGTGACAGTAGATCTAATCCTCTGTTAGAAGCTAAACAGAGTTGGCAAGATTTAAATTTCTCAAATATATTCAATGATAAAGGGCTACCATGATAGAGGATTTTGCCTATCAAGTACCCATGATTACAACTCAAAGGGGGAGCCATTGGGGAGCGCGAGTCGATATGATCGTAATATAATGGATCGCCAAGTTACTGATCGAGGACTCGGTACGCATCATTTGTGGAGTAGTTAGAGGACACGGGCCACATCTTACTAGCATGAGATTGGTTGAGATTGAACATAGTAGAATACTTGATTTGACACTAACTCCTTTGTGAGCTAGAGTTTTTTTAATTTATCACATCCGATAAATAGTTGCGGAAGGTGGATTGATTGAATTTTGCTTTAAGCTTTTAATGATAGAATATCATTTAAGCATTTTTAAATTGATATTAAATTTAAGTTAATTTGATTTAAAAATAAAATCACATTTTGATGAAAATATCCCCTCCGGTTGAAATCATCATTCAACACAGCCATTATCGGGATAGTTAATTGATTAATCTGAATATATTTAAAAATTTTAGATCCTATCAACTCTTTTTAGCTCCTAATAGAGGATCAGATCTACTGCCATATGACAAAATTAGCTTCTCAAGTATTTAACTAAGTTGAAATTCATATAATGGTTTTTTAGGTTTTGTTAACCCGGACCCAGTCCTAAGACTAAACCGGAAAGTAACCCGCGCAACATCCTCAGACACTTGAATTTAAGCATTCAACATTGTGTCGAGACCTATGCAGGTGTATTTGAGAATGCCTTAATTAACACATTTTGTTCGGTTGTACGGTGTGTTGCGAATATGGTGGTGTAGAAGGCGTTTTAAATTGATCTAATATCTTATTAGATCCCTTGGAATTTTAATTACTTTCTTTTATTCAAAGTTGATTAATCTTTGAATGTTCAATAGTCTTTCGTTTATATACTTAAAATTCTCAAACTCATAAGTATTTAATAAGATAAATAATATGTTTCAAATATTTTTTAAAAATTATTTGATTATGCATATTAGCAATCGTTCAAATTCATTAGTAATCTCTTATGCATCATTTGATTTTCTTTAATTTACTTAGAGTGAATTATATTTAAAGACTACCTTAATTTCAAAGGGATTTTTTGTGCTTTGATTAGATATTTAATTAGATCATCTCTCACATTAATTGAAATGAGGTATTGAAGTACTAAGCTTATGTTTATCACCAAAATATCCAACTCATTTAAAATATTTCATGATCGAATTTTTGAATATATTTCTAGATATTGCATATTTCAATCTTAAAAATGATTGAAATTTACTTTTGATTATCTTAATGTGAAATCCAAGATAATTCAAATATTGAGTAAGAGATGTTTATTCATTTGAGAGGAGTTGACCAATTCTTGATTTAAGATGGATTCAAATTTCGATAATTTTGTTTACTTCAAAATTTAGAAAATCAAATTAAATTTTAAAATTAGCTTATAATTTTTAATTTAAAATAATTTATTTGAGTTTTTGTCAATGTAAAATCAGGTAGAATTTTAGTAGTATTCTGGTGTCATCTTCGAGGAATCTAATTATTTTGGCTTACTTGTTACACCCTGATGAGCATGACGGTTAGTATTTTGAAAACCTCACCGAATTTTCATTACGTCACGATGAGTATAAACGATTCATTAAGTAAATATATATGCAAATAGTCCAAATTTTGGCATCATTTCGGCACAGGGGGTGTCACATCTGACGATTTTGGCTTACTCGACGCGCGATGAAGCGGCGCGGTGTCTGATATTACGGTAAATTTCATATCGTCACGCCCTGATGAGCATGATGAGGTCTTGAAACTTTGTATTATCGATATTTCTAGACCAAGTTTCTTGAGAGTCAGTTTCAGGTACATGACCTCCAAAGGTTGCAAGCGTATGGCAAATTCATTTCTTCCTTGCTTCTGCCATTTCTAGATGTCGCTAGGAACTTACTTAAATTGAACATGGATTTCTGCCTTCCTTAAATTAAGAGCTTTCCCAGACTTAAGTATAAAAGGAACACCTTCCCATCTTTCATCGTGTATCCGTAAAATAATAGTTGTAAAGGTGGGTGTATTCGAGCTTGGTGAAACTATTGGGTCATCCTTGCATCCATTGTATTGTCCTAAGACAACCTCTTCAAGCTTGATGGGTAGGACTGACTAAAGAACCTTCACTTTCTCGTCTGGTATATACTCAGGCTTAAGAGAAACAAGCTTCTCTATTACGACCAAACAAAAGACCTACAATAGGTGGTTTTGAATGATATCCCGAAAGATACCATATTCATCAAAATATCCTCCATGCCCTTCAGTTCTGAAGTCCACCCTGAAGACAATCTGCAAATTGTCAATGTTATCACGGTTCCAAAGGGGTAAGAAGAAGCGATTTGCAAACCGAACCGCCAACAGATTCTGCACAAATTCCTTTCCTAATAGCGATCGATTCGGTGAAGTTGTTTTTTTTATCAAAAAGTTCTCCGAGTTGAGCACTTAATTCTTCTGCTGAACTCAAGTCCTTTCCAAAAGGTTTCTATGGCCGGGTTTGAAATGGAAAGTGCCAACTTGAATGCTCTCATGAGGACATAAGCAATAGATGAAGAAAAGCAGCATAATAGTGCTGGCTATCCTTAGCAGCGAAGACGAGGAAGAGGAGGCGGCTACATGCGCACGATGGAGAAGCCGCTCACAGCCTTAGCAGACTAGCAGCCATGGGCGTGTTCATGAAAATGAGGGAAGCGACAGAGGGGATTAGGCGACATCAGTTTCCAGCGGAGATGCCATGATTTGCTGGCTCTTGGGAGAAGGTTTTTACGGCCGCTGCCATCGCTGCTGTGCATTCGCACAGTGGAAGTAGCGGGAATGGGTTGAAACGGGAAGATCTTCTTCTGTGGGAGAGTGTTGGATCTCCTTTTGCTCCGTTTCTCTTTTTGTCTCGTTATCGAGAAGACAGAAGAAGTGAGGGAATGAGTAGAACTTGGCTTGCGGTTCCCCTTGCCGTTCTTCCTTTTTTTTCAAAATTGACGAGGGGAATTTTTGATGAACCGAGAGAGGCGGATCATATTTGTTGCTCTTTTGTGATTCCTCAACCGAATTGTAGTTACTCAATCGAACGAAGAGGGGATGAGGGTCTTTCTTTTTTTTATTTAAAGGAGGCCGAATGAGCAAAAAATGAACTCAATCGAGCGAGTGAACTATAGGTAGGAAAGAGGGCTTTCAATTTTTCTTCTCTTTTTTTAATATGTAATATTTATATATATATATATATATATATATATATATATATATATGTATTTATAACATAAATATATCTATGGTATATATATTTATACATATATAATATAAATATATTTACACACTACTATTTTTTTCTTTTCCCTTTCTCCTTTTCTTTATTCCCAAAAAATGGGATACCAAAGAGGGTCAATAAATGCCCTCCAACAAATATGATATGTGTATGTGATGGATCATATTTATTACGAGCTAATTTATGGCTCCTTAGTGTAGCTCATTATTTTCTCCTTATTTATGTTTTGTCATGCTGTCACCCGAATCCTTATATGCATTTCCTCTTATCATTTGATAGGAGGATGTTTGTAAGGGAGATCGACTTGTCTCTAGAGCTGGAGGCTGGAGATTCATGATCGAGAAGATGATCCCCGACATCGTGATAGGATCGAGCAAAAGACACCGATATGTTGAGAGGAAGTGATTTTTACGGGAATTTTTTTGCATGATCTTCCCTACTTCCTGACTCTACTTCAGACTCTTTTGCTTCTGAGGATCCCGCAGATTGGGTGGCTACCATTAAGCTGAAATGCAGGGACTACAATCCTCTGGATGACATAGTAGCTCAGGTCAGTTCTGGATATTGTGATATTTTACAGCCTGCTTCTGACAACATTGAGCAGACGAGACAGTCTAGACTTCTGAGCCACCATCAGCTACAATCGAGCTCGTCAGACTTGCTTTGAGATTCATCCGTTGGTAGATCCCTAGTCTTCCTCATGGATACATCACATGGGCTAGGTACATCTTGCAGGCTCACAGAGACACTTTAAGAATAGCTAGTATTTATGAGGCAGTGTATGTGTTCATATTTGATTTTAGTGGCATTCCCCCTACTTGGGCTTACGGAATTGCAGAGTTTTGGGATATTAACCACAACACATGTTGGATAGGCTCGGAGGAGTTGACAATCACACTTTGAGACTTACAGACTGTGTCAGGACTCCTTGTGTTTGGCTACCGCTACGAGGAGTGTGTTCCACCTGACGAAGAGTTATTTTGCAGAGAGCCTCCAGTTGATAGTGATCGGCGAGGTAGATTAGCCATGTCACTTGCTTATATTGATCTTTTGAGCTACTACCACCAGACCTTGAGAGTTTTGGGGTATTCTAGGCACTCACGTGCTACACTTCCCGTGAGTACATGGATTCAGAGTTTCTCATAGGAGCACGCTTTATCTAAGTAGTCTGTATTGCTATATGATCCTTTTAGATTGGGAGTATAAGCGTCAGTAGTTTATTTGAGGATACTGCTGAGCCTTCTTTACCAATTGGGTACTCTTCTTCAGCTATACATGATTTGAGCGAGGAGTTACTCTTAGCAGGGTTCATATCTACTTGGCTTTGTATTTTCATGCTACTGATTACAGAGAGGTCTATACGCCTAGGTGTTCTATTAGCAGCCAACAGGATTTCACGAGGTTAACGGATCTCATTAGCTCAAGTAGTATTAGCTAAAGTTTATAGAATTCTTGGAGCGATCTCTGAGGCAGATTCATTGGATAGACATGATGTTACCTTGCCTTGGCATTACTTATATGCTTGGATTCATCTTCATGTACATGGTGCTTTTGCCTGTGTCGAGTGTCCAACGCATAGTTTTCAAAGCGAGGATATCCCACAATTATTCAGCTGCACATAACATCCTCTACTTTTGAGAGAGATTGGATACGCCTGTTCTTCTTTGCACCGCACTTGGTCAGAGATCGATTTTTATTAATTCACTAGCCGAATACAGTTGGTTTGTCACCTGACTTGATAGAGACTGATCTTACTGATATCTTCGATGAGAGTGGTAGAGTCTTATTGCTCTATAGTTGACAGACATTGAGAGTGGTCGAGTACCTTTTTAGTATACATCCAGGCTGGTTGTGTTACAGATTTGGTCAATTAGTTATCTTTAAGGGCTACCAACCCAATCGTGTTGCACGATAGTTTGAATTTTCTCAGTGTATAACTCATGATGGCTGACCATTCATCCCAGGGATAATAGATATCAGGAAGACTAGGGTAGTGCCTCTTGAGACATGTTATTATGCTACTTTTATAGTTTGGCTACATTTCAGAGACTTCTTATTGGCTCTTATTTTTGGATAGCTCCTCAACAGAGCCACTCGTGGCCTATACTCACCTCATTCAATACTGCCTTTTGTCCGGAGTGGTGCCAAGAGATATGAGCGCAGGAGTGAGGTCTTTGAGTTTCGCCAAGAGGTTGGCGTATTAACATAGTCATATTTTCTTATATGCACAAAAATATACAGTGTATGAGATTTTGGCTAAGGATTGATGAGCATGAGAGGCAGTTGTAGGGGTATTACTGAGTTTCAAGCCAAGAGTGATGTGGTAATGATATACCATGATTGGAGAAAATGCCACATGTGTTTTTCGGGAGCCACTCTTAGGTTTTTGTTACTTATGGGCTCTGAGCCTTACTTTGTTGGAGACTGAGGTGAGATCATGTACCTAGTGGGGCTTCTGCTGAGCCAACATATAGTTCTGGAGCTTATCAGATAGTGATGGTTAGTGAGGACTATGCCACTTATGACACACCAGTTCAGTCAGATTCGTCATGTTCAGGTACTTTCTTCTTCTCTTTGTTCTTTAGTTACACTTCTTTACATTTACTACTCTGCTTTATGCTGATTATTTTCATTCATTCTTTGTAGTGCCTAATATAGGTTATGAGTCTGAGATCTACCATCGATATCCCTATACACTAGATCCACATGACAGGAGCATGCAGGATTGTGACTTGGTATTTTTTAGGGATGTGGTTTCTCGGCTTACTTTGGATTCACCAGAGTCACTAGGAAGATTCACATCATATGCGAACATCATTTTGGATCCTCTAGCTCGTACTACCTTGGAGGAGCAGGTTCTCAAGTATCTAGAGACTCTCTATAGAGATGTAGAGTTTTTGGTCCACTAGATGAGATTGCTCAGTATTATCCAATTTGATACTTTACTGGTAGAGCTTCAGGAGCAGGTAAGGCTTCATAGGGAGGCGGCTGACCTAGCACATGATGAGTTTGAGGAGAGTGCTGAGGCTCTACGACATGACCATCAGGGTTTGATAGATGCTTCTTCCGAGTTAGACAAACTGACTGCTAGGATTAGAGAGCTGCAGGCTGACCATGATAGGAGAGCTCAGGCTATAGAGCAAGAGCAGCATTATTACCTGATGCATCACCAAGTTATCGTAGCTACTGAGGCTACTTTGAACAGAGCTATTGATGCTTTATAGTTGGCTGAGAGTGAGCATCAGTCCTTAGCAGTTTATTTAGCATAGCTTCAGGAGCTACAATCTAGGCTCCCATGATGTACTTTTTTATTTCTCTTTCTATCAGTTATGTATTATCTTGTTGTATTAGTGAAATCAACATTCCTCTATTACTTTTATGCTTTTTTTATCTTTGGTGGAGTTGAAGAGAAAATTAACTTTGATATGTGTTTTGAGCCTAATTACACCATCAAAAATGGATTATAACCTCACATCGCAGGCAATATATAGATTGATTTGAGGCAGTCCTGAATTAGAAGTTTCCCTAGATTATCTTGGTATATTGATCAAGTAAAAAGATCTCTTGGATTCTGATTGCTTGTAGTCACTAAGCTGGATATGATTTGAGATTGAACACATATCATCATTGGACTAACGAGCAGGGGCTCTTTCACTGCGGCTTTTTCTTGCGGCTTGTTTAGTGAGGAGAGCATTAGTAACTTGGCCATTTGTGGGCTTGTTGAGTTCGACCTTTAGAACCTACTCAATTTTTTGACTTAAGTTGTAATGGGTTGGTGGTTTGGTCATCAGACTAATGAATGGGGGCTCTTTCACTACGACATTTTCTTGAGGCTTGTTGAGTGAGGAGAGCATCAGTAACTCGGCCTTTTGTGGGCTTGTTGAGTTCAACCTTTAGAACCCATCTGTGTCCCAGACTTCAGAATGTAGAGGTTGATGTTTTTCCCACTCAGTTGATTGAAGCTTTCAAAATTGAGAGTTCTTCTGACTTGATCTTCAGAATTTGGAAAATCTGAGAGATAAACTTTTGATATTTAGGGTTATCTTTTTATGCGTAGAAATATATTCTTTTTATTTCTACAAGAATCTACAACTTAGCAGTAATAATTATGAGTATATTCAGAGATTTTGGCGTAAAGCTCAATGTCAACTTGAATCAGAATATATTCAAGGATCTCATTTTATAACACGATGTTAACTCGCATAAACCTGACATAAACTAAAAATGCCCTTTGTCTTGCAGGGGAATTCTAAAGTATATTTAGAAGAACTTTCAAGACGAAAATATGCAAATACATCAATATTTGAATTGATATGCTATTAATTGGGTTTTAACATGTAGCATTGATTTCATATATATATATATATATATATAGAAATCTAAAAATGCCCCATGTGTGACAAGAGAATTTTCATGGAAAAGTTTTTTTCATCTTGAGTAAGTATATTTATTTAGGGATCTCGGCATGAAGCATGATATTGACCTAAATTGATATACTAAAAGAATGCCCCATATTTTGTAGGGGGATTTCTATTGTACCTTGAGAATTTGGTCATCCTGTATAATACTTTTTCAAGTATCGACCATTAATTGACAGCATTGGTTTTTCACCCTTTAAGTTAATGAGTTGGCATGCCACTTCTTGGTACACTTTTTCAATGAAAAGGGCCCTCCCAATTAGGCTCAAATTTATTGCCTATCTTTCGGTGAAGATTAATTAGTCTTCTCAACACTAGGACCATTTCTCCCTCTTAAAAAAAGTTTGAGGATGCACTGTATGATCGAATACTTTGAACATCCTCACTTGGTATACTTTGAAATTTTGCTGAGCTTGGAGCCTGACTTTGTTAAGCACATCAAACTCTTTCATCCGTAGATAGACATTCTATCTTAGTAATATCATGTTGGATGGCTACTCGGAGTGAAGGTAGTTGAACTTCAAGTGGCAAGACTACTTCAGCTTTAAATACTAGTGTATAATGAGTAAATTTTGTGGGAGTCTAGTCTAATATCTTTCTTTAAGGTAGTTTCACTTCGAAGTTTTTGCCTCCAAATTTGCTTACCTATTCATTGGGACCTTTTAACGGTGGATTCTTAGACCTGGGGTCCAAGTGTCATGCCTCGATGCTCATCGTGCGGGACTTGAATTGGTTGACATATTACCGGAGTTGTAGGAGGTGGTCTCCTTAGAGGAGCAACTCTAGCCTCCTTGATGACAAGACTTTGATATTTTCTTTTCATCAATTATTTCTCCTTAACAATTTTGAGGACTCGATGCACTCTTGCATATACAATTTTAAGTTTCCTCACTAGATAAGCTAGAACCTGATGTTATCAGGTCCAGAATGACTGTTTGATTTGACCAGTAGAGCTATTCCTCTTTACTAATCTTAGGCTATCAAACCTGTTATGGATTGGAACACTCGCTTCTAATTTCATAGCTGGTTGTACAATTTTTTGCTTGAACAAGGGTTGTTAAGCGCGCAGTTCAACATTTATTTTTTTCACTATCTCTAGGTTAGCTTGCTTCTATATGAAGAAGCTTTTGCATTGCTACTACTTCTCAAGGCTTCGACCTCCATATTTATTTTTCTTTCTACCATAATCTTTTGGTAACAGATTCCCAAACATACAGTTTAGATGTCAAGCCCTGTTGTTCACCGTGCAAGAATTGCTTAGGACGGTCTTGAGCTCTTATTACCACTGATGGTAGCTTCTGTAGTTGAGCATTATTGACTTCTCTGGTAATTAGCCTTTGATATTTTTTTATTCATAAGACCTTTTCTTTTATAACCTTTAGGACTCTATGTACTCGAGTAGATCGAGTTCCAGGTTTTTTCTTCTAAAGGGTTAGAGGTGACTGCTATTGAGCCCAAAAAGACTATTCAATATCACCAAAAGAGCTATTCCTTTTCACCTATTTTAGATTTTCAAACTTGTCGTGAGTGGGAATGGCCATTTCTAGCATCAAGTCTGGTTGCATGGCTAGCGATTCAGGCAGTAACTGTTGAGCTCATAGTTCAACATTTCTTTTCATTCTTTGCCTTTTACTCAATTTTCCTCCAGAATAGAAGGCTTCAGCATTATGCCTTTCTAGTGCGAAAGGTTCGACTGGCATAATGGTCGCATTCACAGACATGATTGAAACTTTCTACCAATGTAGTTCTTTTCATGATTGACACCTCAAAATGATCCAATCTTTCAAATAGTAAGGTTCTCTTTCAAGGAACTTCAGTAGCAGTAGTGGCCATTCTAGTCGTTCTCCTCCCCTGCACAGGTTTATGTATACAATATATAGGTACTTCAGGTAAAGGATTGTTTGCAGCAATGGCTAGGAAGCCTACACTACCAAATTGAATTGTACCTCCAACATCTCTAGTATTGATTATAGCATTACTTAGATGGATGTTGGCTTCGTGACCTAGCTGCGTGATGAACAGTGTATTATGAAGATCCATCGATATAAAGAATAAGTAGATTAGTCATAATAACATAATTAGCTCAGATTTAGTTTCATTGATAACTGATCCTCTTTTTTTTTTCAATTTTTATTATACTCCACTATTACTATAACTTAAATTTGACTAGCCAAAGATGAAAAGAGAAACCTATCCCCAGCGGAGTCGCCAAAAATCTGTGGGCTCTGAAAATTCATCACCGACCTCTCACAAATGAAGGAAGAGAGTATGGTTTTAGAATATCGGTGTAATTTTCATAAGGCAGATGAGATAGTAGATAAGACACTACCCAGAGATTTCATCCTCATTTGGTGAGGACTTTAGATTTGGTTTTAGATTTCCTGCACCTATAGTTGATTATCTCTCCCAATATTGAGAGAGAACTTTCAATTAAGGCTAGTCATTAGATCACTAAATGCATAGCATATAATAGCAGCATGTGGAGTTCTAAATTTCATTTAGCATTTAAAATTTATGAAATTCATCATTATTAGCTTAAAGGTGATAGCTGGGGGAATGATGATGTACCCGATCTAGGTCCTATGGTTCTGTCATCCCGGGTTGGCATGGTCCATAGTCTACTTAGTTAGAAGAGGTAGTCGACCCAACCTGATAGAAAGATCCTTATTAGCAACACATGGGTTACATTGTCTAAGAAATCCTTATAGATTTGGGGTGGTATTTGTCTAAAGAGACAGACTTAAGTCTATGTTAGCTGACAGAGGATTTTTTTCCCTATCAAGTATACCATATGATTCATAACTCAAAGGGAAGAGCCATTGAGGAGTATACGGGCTACAATCGTGATCGTAATATAATGGAGCCTTACTGGCCAAGCCACCGGATTAGAGCACTCGTCGAATCGCATCATCTGGAGCACCAACCAACCCACGAATGAGGACATGGGCCACATCCTTACTGGCATGAGATTGGTTAAGAGTGAACATAGTAGAATACTTGATTTGACACTGGCTCCTTTGTGAGCTAAAGTTTCTTAATTTGTCACCTTCGACAAATAGTTGCAGAAGGTGGATTGATTGAATTTTGCTTAAAATTTTTAATGATAAATTTCATTTAAGCATTTTTAGATTGATATTTAATTTGAGTTAATTTGATTTAAAAACAGAATAACATTTTTATGAAAATATCCCTCTCATTGAAATCACCATTCAACACAGCCATCATCGGAGTAGTTAATTGATTAATTTGAATATATTTAAGAATTTTAGATCCTATCAACTTTGTTTAGCTCTTAATAGATGATCAGATCTACTGCCACATGATAGAATTAGTTTCTCAGGTATTTGACTAAGTTGAAATTTATATAATAGATTTTTAGGTTTTGTTAACCCGGATCTAGTCCTAAGACTAAACCAGAAAGCAACCCGCGTAGCATCCTCAGACACTTGAATTTAAGCATTCAGCATTGTGACGGAGCCCATGCGGGTGTATTTGAGAATTCCTTAATTAACGCCTTCTATTCGCTTGTATGACGTGTTGTGAATCTGGCGGCGTAGAAGGCATTTTAAATTATTCTAATATCTTATTAGATCCCTTAGAATTTTAATTACTTTTTTATTCAAAGTTGATTAATCTTTGAACGTTCAATAGACTTTCGTTTATATACTGACAATTCTCAAACTCATGAGTATTTAATTAGATGAATAATATGTTTCAAATATTTTCCAAAAATTCTTTGATTATGCATATTAGCAATCCTTCAATTTCATTTGTAATCTCTTATGCATCTATTGACCTCACTCTTGGAGTGAGCTCTCGACTTCTCCACCTTAGATATAGGATTCATCTAGATATTAAGAGTTCTTTAGTCTTAAGACACTTTTAGTGATTAGGTGAACACTTAACCTAACTCTAGAGATATAGAAGAGTTAGCCATAGGAATGGGTCATGCTTTAGAGGGTATTAGGGAAACTTGCCGACCATTTAGCTTGAACCAAATCCTTACTTCCTTCTCCCAAGTCAACTTCAAATTCAAATCAACCTCAGATTTAAATCAACTTCAAACTCAAATCAATTCCAAATTCAATTTCAATTCCAAATTCAAAACTCAATTCCAAATTCAAATCAATTTCAAATCCAAATCATCGATCAATTTCAAATCAAATGATTGAAACCTATGATTGAATTCAAATCCCAAAATCTTTCCTAAGCCCTTTGATTCGATCTTATGGACTTAGCCCAAAATCAAATCCAAATCACTCCAAATTCAAAAGACCTTCTCATAACCCATTTATATTCTCATTTATATTCACAAATATAAATGAAATATAAATTCAAATAATCAAAGCCAATTCAAAACCCAATCCAAATCAAACCAAAATCCAACTTGTGCCTTTTCAAGTCAAAGTCTTGAACTTAATGAAATCAAACTCAAATTAATCCAGACCCTTGGATTTTCTTCATGATTCAATCAACCCTTCAATCACAAATCAAATATAAACAAAAACTTCAATCATCAAATCAAAATCAAACCAACCTAAGTCAAACCCATGTTCACCTTTTTGACTTGAAATTGTCAAATGAAACAAAACCCATTTGACTCTAAATCACTTGCAATTGGATTTATAACTCAATCATAAGTCAATATATGAGTTCAACTAAACATGAATCAAGCCTTAATCAAGCCAACTAAATCCAATTGACTCACTTGACCCAAAGTGGCCAATTTGACCTACATGAACCAAAATTCAATTCAATTCAAATCAACGTGAATTAAGCCAATCCAAACTTCATGTCATATTTGTTGATCATCATAGGTTAATCAATTGTCAAATTAGGTCATATCAAGTCAACCTAACTCATTGACTAAGTCAACCCTTTAACCCATGTGAACCCAAACTAGCTAAATTGCAACCTAAACTAAATTGATTACAACCAATGGCTAAAGTTCACTTCAAATTGATTATTAAACTTGACCAAAATCTTAATTAAGCCCAATTTGACTAATTGATCAACCTAACCCAACTTAGCCCAATTTGATCTTAACGGTCAAATCAACCTAAAATCCAATCAAATCTAAATTGAACTTAACCAAAGTCTATAATATATTCCAAATGATCAACCAAATCCAAAACAAGCCATGATTCAAGTCAATTTGGTCAATTTGGTCAAATTGGTCAACTTAGCCCAAATTTAACCTTAAGGATCAAATTGGCCAAAATCCAAATTAAATTCAAATTAAGCAAATTGATTGAAACCAATTGAACCAATGCAATCCAAATGGTCATTGAACTTGACCTAACTCTTAGTTTGACCTATATTGACTAATTGGTCAACATAACCTATTTTGACCCAATTTGACTCAAATGGGTTAAATTGACTCAAATTAAACCAAATGAACTTCAAATGATATAAAATTTGATCCAACTTACTTTTGACTAATTTCAAATATGCTCAAATCAAATTCAATGCCAAATGCCACTTTGCCCTTGGGTCAAGGTCATCCTATGAGAAAAGACACTTGCATAAGTGGTCATTTCTCTTCCTTGGCCGCTTGACACTCATCCATTGGTTCACATAATCACCAAGGACATTGATTTTCTGACTTAAGGAGTGGTTGAGGAAGCCATGACTCATGGGGAGGTGAAATCACCTCACCTCTCCTATTGAAACACTTGGCATGTAGGACTCTCACCTCCCCCTGGCTAGGATACCCATTTGTCCTTCATGGCAAACACTTTCTATGCCTTAGCCAACCAAAATGAGCCACCAAGGATGACTCTCTTCCATTCCCAACCACCCCAAGCCAAATGACAAGATTTTGGAGCCAAACATTCAAAGTAAAGAGGGATTTTCGTTCACTTTTGAAACCAAGGAATTAGAGGCTAAAGACTTCTTCCATTCATCTTATTCTCCTTCTCCTAGAGCTCCCAAACCCATTAGCAATCATCCCCAGTTCATTTTGGAGAGAAATACACCAAAACTAAGTGTATTTTGGTGAGGAAATGGTGATTAACGGTGGAAACTTCGTTATGACGTGAAGGCGATTCAAGCTCATTCAAAGGCCTCTTCCCCCACTCAACAATGCTCTGGTCATCATCGTCACGAAAAATTATCCTCGGTGAGGTAACTTTCAAAAACCATAGCCGGCCTTAGGATCCTTCATTTGTGATGATTTTTTTTGCTCGATTTTAAGAATCTATCCTAGATAATCCTGCATTTTATATCTTATATCATCCCAATTAGAAAATAGAAGTTTTTTGGTGTGAATCGACTCGAAAATGAGTCCATTTGGACAAGTTTTCACTTAGAAATTTTCATTTTTCCCAAAATACTCTCGATTTTCACTATTCATGCCACGGACAATAGCGCTCAATCCTCGATTCATGGGATCGATCGGATCGCTTCGTTGATCGTGCATCCGGCCTTGATCGTCGATGCATTATGGATCGTTGATCCCATAGTTTTGCGTCGGACGGCACATTATCGATTGCTCCATCGCCTCGATCACGTGGTTTTATCCGGATGCGTAATCAAAAGGTCCGGATCAATCAGCATCGCGATCTGTACTATGTTTTCCTCTTGTGAGCGCGCACATGACCACGATTACGAGGCCGCCATCTAATAGTCTATGCCACATGGCGTCGCATTGCCACATCAACGCCACACGCGGTGCTGACTATGATAAATAGAAAAATCAGATTTTTTGATTTAAAAATAAATTACTTAAATCACCTAAAACTTCAAAAATTCATAGAAAATAAAATACTTAATGAAAAATTGCAAACAAAGCCTTATTCGATTTGTCTTTCGAGGGTAATCCAACAAACCTAAAATCCCCAAATTTTATAAAATATTTTGAGCTTAATTTAAGTTTTAGTAAAAAAAAAAAAAATTCAAATTTTATTAATTAAACCAAAAATACATGTGAGATTAAGTTGAAATTTTCAGAAATTAAAGTTGAAGTTAAAATACACATACCATAAAAATTTCAAGCCAAAAGGACCTTTGCATTAGATGATATTGAATTTTGAGTTTCAAATGATTTATTTTAATAAAATAAATTAACAGACTTCATAAAAATCACTTAAATCAACTGAAACTTCTTAAATTCATAACTAATTATAGAAAAAAAAAATGCAAACTCAACTTCATTTTACAGATAATTCAAAGGGGAATCCAATAAAATTATTTATAATTAAATTTAAACAGTAGATTTTGCTTAATTAAAGTTTGTTTGAAAATGTAATAACTCTAATTTCTCCGTAATGACGCCATTAATTAATTCCAAATTTCTCAAGCATGTTTAGTGGGATGACCTTTGCCTCCCCTAATTTTTTTAGAATTTATTAATGAGTTAATTAGGAAAATTATTTAATGAACCCATAATCACTCTCTTAATATAATTAAGGTTAAGGTTAATTAAGCATGTGAATAATGGTTTAATTCCTTGATTAAGATAATTAAACATTATTTAAGTGAAGGGGAGGTTTATGGAATAGATTTGGAATATTTTTTCAAAGTTATTCCCTAAACCCCATTCCTTCCTTAATCTAAACCTAATTAAGGGTTAATCCACTAATGATCTACTTAATTAATTAAATCAAATTATCAAAACCAAAATTAATTTAGAAACTTGATCAATCTAATCTTGGGTAGCTCTTTGGGTGTTCAATAATCTAAAGTAAGAGATAATGAAATTATGATTAGCTCACATGTGTGAGAAAACCATAAGAGTAATTAGGTGAGCTCCTTAAGCTTAATTAATTAATCATTTATGAGCTAATTGCATTAGGCCCCTTTCATTTTGTAAGAGCATTGCAAATTTAATTTTCATGTGATTGCATATCATATTAGCTCATAATTGTTTAATTAATTAACTTAAGGTGATATAGGTAAGGTTTAATTAATTCATTTAATTCATACCTTAACCTAACTAAACCATAAAATAAACTTAATTATCTTCTCATTAAATCAAAATTAACTTACACATGGGTAATGGGATTAGGACTAGAAAACCTCTCTCATTTTACTTAACTCAAATCAAACATAAAGATAAAATATCCTTAAAAGAACTTTGGTTTGTTTTAAATAGCTTTATTTAGTATGATTATCCTTAGGAATTAAGTGAGATGAATGTAATCGTGTGCTTATTTTTATTTACTTCTTTCCCTATCATGCTAAATGTTGCTTGTCATATGTAATCATACATGCATTCTTTTCAAAATTAACAAAAAATTGAAAGGATTTCTTTATGTCAAATTGCATATGTTGGTTTAAATTAAATATATTATGGCTATTATCACTATTAAATCAAAATTTATGTTCCAAAAACATATGAATCAATATGTGGAGTGATATTAATTATAAATACCTATAAGTTATATGTGTTGGTAATATAGAATATGCAATGTGAAGTCCTCTTTCCTTACCTTATATAGATTCATATGAGATTCACAAATGTATAGTTCATTTGACATAACATTTATCTAAATCTATCCCTATGTATCTCTATGTTAGGATTTAGGAAGAATTTTACCTCACATATATAAATCATGTAATCAAACCAATATGGTTGTTTGCATTGATTCCTATTCTTATAGTTTCTTTCTACACATTTAGTTTGTATTTGAGAAAAGTGGTATATTAGTCTGGACATCCCGGGGATGCGAGGCTTTAATTAATAGTAGGTCTTATACTACTTGGTGTAGAACAATGACGCCGTACTCACATAAATCTTATATGATATGCGATGAATAGAAAGCATGAATCAAATGAATCAAAAATATAATTTTTGCATGGATTTTCCATCCATATGATTATTTCTACACTCATATGTATCTAAGCAAAGTAGTATATTAGTCTGGACATCCCGGGGCTGCTAGGCTTTAATTAGCCCTAAGTAAGACTTGTGCCTTACGCCCCTGGTGTAGAACAATGATGTCGTACTCACTTAAAGTTTAAATACATTCAAGTGTTCATATAATTATTGGATGAGCACCCCCCCTCTCCTTTTTTACAGAAGACATGCATTCATGATTCAATCAAAATGGAATATTTAAATGATAACTATACTCCCTTGCATTCATCATTCAAGTATGTTAGAAATCTAAATTGCATGTATAGATATGCTTAGGATTTATCCATGTGCTTGATATGCATGAGGGAAAGAAGTAAATGAATATGTGTATGTGATAGTAATTCATCTCAATTAATCTTGGGATGTCTCTCTTATTTAATAAGTTTATTTAAACTAAGCCTAAACTTAGGATTAATTAAAATATATAATAAGCCATTCACTAAAAGAAATTCACTAATTAACTTGCTTTAGAAATGACTTAAGGTAGGGATGAAAGAGAGATTCCCTCTCTTTCTTCCCTTTATAACACTTAGTTGTTAAGTGTAGGCCTTATGAAATAAAATAAAATGTCAAGTAAAATATTCAAACTGATTAAGTCACTTGAAGAGAAACCACCATTATATAAATTGAATCCTTTACACTTAGCAAATTATAACTCTAAAGCCTAGTTAGGACATACCACACAAGCTTTAAATCACACACATTTGATTAAGTCACCACTTCTAGCTTTATGTTAGGGCGGTGCATGGTTTGATGTATGTTTTGTTATATGATGTATTATTTTAGACTGGATGTTAGGGTGTATGTGCATAGACTAAATAGTAGGATGATCTTAGTCAAATCATTATCTTCTGCAGGGGATTATGCTAAAGGGGCGCTGTAATAAAAAATAATAATAAATACTTTTGCTATGTAGATTGCTTATACCCCTAAGCATAATCCAAATTAGGACAGGTGGACTTGGTTACCCATGTGTGGGGGTGCTAAGTCTAATTTATTCATATAACTTCTTGGGTTGTGTGATATGTTTTGTTAATTTCTATTTTGCAAGTTTAGTTAGATTTATTTTTCCCATTTTCATGTAGTTTTGTAATTAGGATTTGGAATGAATGTTATGGGCGAATTAAGATGAACATTGGTCATAAGACTATGTCTTATGTATCATGTGAAGCCTTGGAGGCAACTACATCCCATCCAACTAAAAGAAGGAAAGAATGAAGAGAAGAAGGAAGAAAGAAAGAAAGAAATGAAGAAATGAAGAATGAAGACTCCCATAACATGAATTCTTCCTAAATTATAATTATTCATTTATAATCCATTGTATAATGGTAGAGCTCGGCTACCCATTTCTTTTCGGGTTTATGCGGTGGAGCCTGACCACACTTGGCCTCTTATTCTTTTTGCCAGCTTTATAAAATTGTTTGATATTTGTTTAGCTTGCATTAAGATATCATATTTTCCCTAGTTTCATTCTTGCTTTGATGAATGGCTTGGATGCGATTAGGCTCCTAGGAAAAAAATAAAATTTCTATCCAATTAATTAACTCAAAATTAAAATTAAACAACTCATAACCTCACTAAAAGCCTAGGACATAAAATCAAGATAAAATATTTAGCAACCCCTTGACTAGATGTTGATGTCTCACATCATGCATAAAAACATCTTATTTCACTCTTGCTTATGGAGGGCTTCCACCCGTGCTAGGGAACTTAGCTTGACCTTTAAGAGCAATGGTGGAAACACACCTCCTTCATGCTGATTTTAGCCCATAATCAAATTTCTTATGCATTAAGCATATGAATCCCATAGCCTTGTGTCAAATGAATTATCCCAAAATCAAAATAAAATATGGTTAAATTTGCATTAGATTTAAGTCATTACTCATGCCCTACATGATCTAGTCTCTTAGGGAGCATGTTTAAGGGCTTAATCATCTTTCTAAATAAATAATAACCAAGCTATCTTGCAAAAACATATGACTTGCCTACATATATTTAAAATTATAGGAGGAGTTAGATGGCAGCTACCCCCACGCGGTGATAAGTCCAAATAGTTGGGTGGTTTATCCTCTCTTGTAGAGGTGAACTATATACCCATTTTTGCCTTAGAATTAGGTCATGCTTTGGACCTCACCAAAGCTCCCTAGATTTAAGATCCGAGATTTTTTCTGCCATTTGCGGGCTATAAGCATAAATCCTCACCTCTTAGGCATTTCTATAATCTTGTATTGTGGAATTGTAAGCCCTATATTTCTAAGAAATTCAACTCAAACACATAATTTACCTCAATTTCAAAAATATAAAGCCTAACCATAAGATAGTTTGGGATGCCCACTAATTCCTAGTATCATGAGCATCCCCTACTTATCTTCTTTTGGTTCTAAAAATAACTCTTTCCTTTTTGCTCAAATCCCACTTGATTTTTTGAAAATGACCAATTGATTGATAGTCCTATCTTTGAAATCTTTGGAGACAATGATCTTTTACCTTAATCAAGAGTATTCTTAAGGAATCTCATTCCTTAAGATGTAATTAACTATGGGGGCTTGCCTCCATAGGGAACCTAACAAACCCGATTTAAAATAAATCCTACTTTACTTTTCTATATAAAATAGAAGAAAAATCTCTGGTGCATACGAAGACCTATAGTCCTTGGGAGTCCTTATTAGGTGATTAAGTCCATTGTAAGGTGGTGACTTCTATCTTTTGAGATAGTACACCTTTTCTCAATATCTTATTCGATCATCCTAATAAGAACATCTGCAGATCTACATGGTGTCCAAACAAAAAGCATATTCCTTTCTTCATTTTATCCACATAGATTGAAGATGGGAATATATTATTAAGAAATATTTCATCACAAAATTTTCTGGCAACTTTGCTGGGGAGAGTTCCTCTCTCCATCTTTGGTAAATGATCATTGTCTCCAAGTATCGATAGTGGATTTGTATTTCATATGAGTCCAAGACTATCATTCTTTTTCGTTGGCACTTAGCTTATTCATCCTTAAGCTAAGTGTTGACCTCATTTTTAGGATGAGCTCTCATCCCCTCCATCTTAGACATAGGACTTCTCTTAGACCTTAAGAGTTCCTTAGTCTTAAGACATAGGTGAGCACTCAACCTAGCCCTAGAGACTTAGAAGAGTTAGCCACATGAATAGGTCATGCTTTAGGGGTGTTAGGAAAATTTGCCTATCCCTTAGCTTGAACCAAATCCTCACTTCCTTCTTTCAAGTCAAACTAAATCAAATAAACATCAAAACTTAAATCAATTCCAACTTGATTTATTTTCTCAAACTCAAAACAATTCCAAGTGATTGAAGCTTATGGCTGAAATTCCAGGTTCAAAAATTCTTTCTAAGTCACTTTGATTCCCTCTATGGACTTAGCTTAAATCAAATCTAAATCAACTCAAATTCAAGAAATTTTCTCAAACTCATTTCTCATTTATATTCATATATATAATTGAAATACACATTCAAACCAATCAAACTAAATTCAAAACTCAAATCTAAATTCCAAAATCTTTCCTAAGTCCTTTGATTCAGTCTTATGGACTTAGTTCAAATCAATTCTAAATCAACTCAAATTCAAGAAATTTTCTCATAACTTATTTATATTCTCATTTATATTCACAAATATAAATGAAATATAAATTTAAATAGCCAAAAATAAATTCAAAACCCAAATCAAATTCGATCAAAATTCTACTTAAGCCTTTTAAGCCAAATTCTTGAACTTAGCCAAATCAAATTCAAATCAAGCCAAACTCTTGAATTTTCTTCATGATTCAATCAATCCTTCAATCATGAATCCAAATCTAAACATAAACTCCAATCATCAAGTCAAAACTAAATTCAAAAAATGAAGCCCAAGTCAAATTCATGTTCATCTTTTGAACTTGAAATTGTCAAATAAATCAAAACCTATTTGACTTCAAATCACTTGCAAATGGATCTATATTTCAATCATAAGTCCATATTGAGGCCAATCAAACTCAAATCAAGCTTTGACCAAGCCATTTGACCAACTTAGGCTCACTTGACCCAAAGTGACCTAAAGTACCCCTAATGAGCCAAATTCTAATTCTAACCAAATTGGATTGAACTAAGCCTACCTAAGCCTCTCATCATGATCAACAGTCATAATGAGATGATCAATTACTCAAATTGGGTCAAACCAAGTCAAACCTAAGGGTTGACCAAGTCAACACTTAGCCAAAATGAAACCCAACATAGCCAAAATCCACCATTGGCCAAATTGATTGAAACCATTGATCTAAGTTCATTCATGATCAATGTTTGAACTTGACCAAGTCATCATTTGAGCCTAACCTAGCCCAATTGACCACTTGATCCAAGTTGACCCAACTTGACCTAAAAAGTCTAAATGTGTGAAAACTTGATCTAAGTGAAATCAATTGAAACCAATGGGTCAAATTCATTCTAAAATGATTGTTGAACTTGACCAAAGCTCCAATTGGCTAATTAGACCCTACCTAACCCAATTGACCATGAACCCAGCTTGACCTAAAGGGTCAAATTGAGCCAAAATCAAATTAAATCAAAGTTGATTGGAAAGAAAGATACCAATCCATTTCAAATGACCAACTAAACCTAAACCAACCTATGACCTAACCTAAATAGGTTAAATGGGTCAAATTGGTCAACTTGACCCATTTGACCTAAGTGAACTCAATTGAACCAAATTCAAATATAAACCAAATTGAACCAAACCAAAGTTGCCAAAATATTTCATATGGTAATATGAATTTGACCCAACCCTTAGTTTGACCCAATTTGACCCAAGTTGACCCATTTTGACCTAAATGGGTCAACATGAGCCAAATCACATCCAATCAATTCGAAATTCATTGAAACTTGGCCTAACCCATTTTTCAATCATACCAAACATATTCAAATTGAAATCCAAGCTAAATGACAATTTTACTCCTTAGACATAGGATAACCTAAAATCAAAACCACTTAGAATTTGGTCAATTCCTTTCCATGGACCCTTGGCATCCTCTTAGTGGACCAAATGGTCACTAATGGACATGGTGCACCTGACCCATTGGGTTTGGGTCAGCCCAACCCAACCCAAGGCCAAAATTGACCACTTGCTTGAACATGAGCACATGGGGATCATTTCTCCACTCAATTAAGCACATGGGAGCTTCACCACTCCACTCCTCTGGACAATTTGAATCACATAGCATCTATAACCTGATAAACTCAATTAACTTGATTAATTTGATCAGAATGAAAGGAGGAAGCTCAGTCATCAGATTCTCCTAGGGGGAGATATACTTCCCCTAATTTTCATTTCAATTCAATTCTCTCTTATTCGATTGTGTGAAAGAAAGTCAGAGCTAGCATCCCAGAGTTCTCCAAGCTTCCTAGAGCCAATTTAACTTCTCCATTCTCAGTTTCTCTAAGCCTAAAATAGGGGAGGTAGCAGGGAATTCCATCTTACTCAACACATAAAACCAATCCAATTCCTCCTTTGAGCACCCTTAGAGGGCTTAGTTGAACTCATCATAAGCTTCTTCTAAGCTGCAAAGTCAAGGGGGAAGGGACTTTGATCAAAGCTGAGCCCAATTGATGGAGAGCTTGGTCCATAGGAAAATCCACTTAACCAAATCACCTCAAATCTTCAACAGGGCTTCGTCTCTACTAGAAAAAGCTACCTCAATGGATTCGAGCATCGGTGATAGCCTTCGACAAGGTATACCATCAACCCAAGCTTAAAGTAGGCATGGTGTGGTCCTTTGTGAAAGAAATTCTCACCTCATGAGAATTTAACAACTGGATGTATTCTCCCTTGCATGATGATGGTGTGGGTTGAATTTGAGTTCAATCAAGCTCAATCAAACTTAGATCTTGCCCTAAAGGGTGGATAAATATTCTCTCATGCAGGGAAACTCAGTGATGGATCATGGGCCGTCCATCCGTGCATTTTGGATGGACGTCCATGATCAAGATGCATAAGATCCATAGATTAATCCTATTAATACCGTGGGCTCAATCTTAGCCGTTCGATCCTTGATCGAATGGATGGGAGAAAGCGTGTAGCACCGCCGCTGACACGATGCTACGATGTGATAACTTAAGTGGCCTCTCTAGTTGTGCCACATGAAAAGCACACTCTGTGTCAGCCTCCATGTGGTGCCGATGAGATTAATCATTTAATTAGGCTATTTAATTAATGGATAATCATGGAAACTTTAAATATTCATTATTAAATGAAGAAAATCATAAAAATGAGATAAAATGCATATGAAAGATATTTCAATGTAGAATAATATAAAATGATTTCCAATGGATTTTGAATAGTGCATTCTTCTATCCCTAAACCCCTTTCCTTCCTTAATTTAAACTTAATTAAGGGTTAATCCCCTAATCACTTGCTTAATTAATCAAAATTTTTAAAATCAAAATATTCCAGAACTTAATCAATTCATCTTGGGTAGATGCTCAGGTGTTTAATAACCTAAGTAACTTAAAGAAATCAAAATCCAATCCACATGTGTGGGAAGGGTTATGAAAGTACTTAAATTAAGCCCTTTAGCTTAATCAATCACTAATTGTGAGCAAATTGCATTAGGCCCTTTTCTTCCTAGGTGCATTGCTGATTTAAATTCTTATGAGATTTTATGTCATATCATTGTCTCATAATTATTTGATTAAGTATGCTAAAGTGGTATAGGTAAGGGGTAATTAATACACTTAATGTACACCTTAACCTAACCAAAACATAAAATTATCTAATCACCTAAAAATTAAACAAAAGTAATATATACATGTGGAATGGGTTAGGACCAACAAACTCATCTCATATTTATCAAATTGAAATCAAACTAAAAATAAAATCAAACTTTCTTAAATCAAATTTGATTTACTTTAAATAGCCTTATTCATAGGTCTTTAGGAATTAATTAGGGTGAATGAATTTACATGCTTTCATTACTTTATTTCTTTCCTAGTATGCTAAATGTGTATGTCATATGAAAAATCATGCATTCATGCCTTTTAAAAATCAAATTAAAAATGAAATATTTCTTTTATGTCAAATTATATGTTTTGGCTAAAGTAAAAAATATGAATGGCTATTATCACTATTAAATCTATAATTATTTGAAAACTTATGAATCAAACATTAAAACTGAAAGGTATGCTACTTATAATTATTCATGAGCTTGCATGTGAATGAAATATAAAGATGTGCATTGTGTGGTTTTCCTTCTGTTCTCTTTTGACATAGCTTTGAATAGGATTTGCAAAGTGTATAGTTCATTTGAAAAGTACATAACACTTTCTTAAATCCATCCCTATTCATCCCTATGTTATCAATTAAGAAGGACATCCACACTTACACATCTAAACTAAATAATCAAACAAACATAAACTTTTGCATCTTACTTTTTTTTATTCATTTCTTTTATACATGCATATGTATTTAAGAAAAGTGTCATATTAGTCTGGACAACTCTGGGGTTGCGAGGCTTTAAGTAGCCCTAAGTATGTCTTGTACCTTACACCCCTTGTGTTAACAATGGCGCTGTACTCACTTATACCTTTCATACATATAAATGTGCATGTGAAAATGGATAAAAGAGTCTCTCTTTTTCTACTTAACAAAATCATGCATCATAAAATATCCAAATTTCTTAAACACATTCTCGTAGCATTCATCAATAAGGTGTGCTAAATATTTCCATTTGCATGTATAGATATGCTTAGGATTCATCCATATGCATGTTACACATGTTGGGAAAGAAATAAAATATTGTGTGTTTTGTGATAATAATTCGCTTTACTTAATCTTAAAATGCCTTTCTCTTTGAATAGGTTTGTTTAGAGTTGTTCTAAACTTAGGATTAATTAAAACATATAATAAAATATTCACTAAACAAAGATCAAACATGAATCTACTTTAAAAATTACTTAAGGTAGGAAAGAAAAGAGAAATTCTCTTCTCTTTTCCCTCCCTTTACAACTTAGTAATTAATTATAGGTTCATTCAAACTTAAATAAATCATCAAATAAAATTAACCCGTTGACCACATTTTTAGAATGAGCTCTCAACCCCTCCATCTTAGACATAGGACTTCTCTTAGACTTTAAGAGTTTCTTAGTCTTAAGACACATCTAGTGATTAGGTGGACACTCCAACCTAGCACTAGAAGACTTAGAAGAGTTAGCCATAGGAATAGGTCATGCCTTAGGGGCGTTAAAAAAATTTTCTACCCTTAAACCATTCCTCACTTTCCCTCTTTCAAGTCAAACTCTAAATCAATCTCATTTGATTTTCTCCAAACTCAAATCAATTCCATGATTGAAATCCATGATTGAAATCTATGATTGAAACCCATGATCAAAATTCATCAAAATTCTAAGTCCAAATTTTGCCTAAGTCCCTAATCCTTCCTTAACGACTTAACCAAAATCATGATTCAAACCTATTCAAACCTTTGAGATTTTCTCATACCTCATTTATATTCTCATTTATATACACATTTATAAATGAAATATAAATTCAAACTCATCAAATCAAACTCAAAATTTCAAATCAATTCATGAAAATTTTCTTAAATCCCTTTAATTTTCCATTAAAGGACTTAGCCAAAATCAATCCTAAACCTTGATCAAACCATTTCAAACTCATGGGATTTTCTCAAAACTTATTTATATCCTCATTTATATTCTCATATATAAGTGAAATAAAAATATAAATCAATCAAATCAAAGGCAAAAATTAAATTCCAAATTTAAAATCCTTGAAATTCCCTTAAATCCTTTAAATTCCCTTTAATGGATTTGACCTAAACTTTGACCAAACCATTTCAAACTCATGGGATTTTCTCAAAAGTTATTTGTATTCTCATTTATATTCTGATATATAAATGAAATATAAATATAAATCAATCAAATCCAATCCAAAAAAAAATATCAAATTAAAAATTCCTTTAAATCCTTTAAATTCCCTTTTATGGATTTAACCCAAATCATGATTAAACAACTTCAAACCCTTGAAATTTTCTCATGATCAATTTATATTCTCATTTATATTCACATATATAAATGAAATATAAATTCAAATAATCAAAACCACTCCAAACGTCAAACTCAAATCTACTCAAAATACAACCTAAGCCTTCCAAGTCAAACTCTTGAACTTAGCCAAATCATTTTCAAATCAAGCCAAACTCTTGATTTTCTCTCATGGTTCAATCAACCCTACAATCATGAGCTCATGTATAAATCCAAACTTCAATCACTCAATCAAAATCCAAGCCCAAAATCAAAACCAAAACCCTTTCATATTCTTCCTTTGAATATGAAACTTTCAAATGGATCAAAATCTATTTGACTTCAAACCACTTGTAAATGGATTTATATTTCAATCATGAGTCCATATACAAGATCAACCAACTTCAAATCAAGCTTTGACCAAGCCATTTGACCCACTCAGGCTCATTTGACCACCCTTGTGAGCCAACTTTTGATCCTAACCAAATTGGATTGAACCATACTCATATTTGCCTCTCATCATGATCAACAATTATCATGGGATGATCAATCAATCAAATTAGGTCAAACCAAGTCGAACAAGGCTTGACCAAGTCAACACTTAACATAAAATGAAACCTTGCATACCAGATTCCACCATAGGCCAAATTGATTGAAACCATTGGTCTAAGTTCACCCATACTTATGTTTGAACTTGACCAAGCCAACATTTGAGCCTAACCTAGCCTAATTGGCCCACTTGACCCAAGTTGACCCGTTTTGACCTAAAGGGCCAAAATGTGTCAAAACTTGATCTAAGTGAAATGATTGAATAAAATGGGTCAAGTCCATCCCAAATCACTTGTAGAACTTGACCAAAGCCTCAATTGGCCAATTAGACCTAACCTAGCCAAATTGACCTTAGATCCAACATGACTTAAAGGGGTCACGTTGAGCCAAAATTGAACTTAACCCAAATTGATTGGAAAAAAAGATACCAATCCACTCCATATGTTTAACTAGATTTAAACCTACCCTTGACCTACCAAAATAGGTCAAATGGGTTAAATAGATCAACTTGACCCATTTGACCTAAATGAAGTCATATGAGCCAAAACTAATTATATACCAAATTGAATTGATCCTAAGCCACCAAAACATTTCAAATGGTCATATGAACTTGATCCAACCCTTGGTTTGACCTAATTTGACCAATTGGTCAACTTGACCCAAGTGACCCATTTTGACCTAAATGGGCCAACATGAGCCAAGTTGACCCATTTGACCTAAATGAAGTCATATGAGCCAAAACCAAATATATACCAAATTGAATTGATCCTAAGCCACCAAAATATTTCAAATGGTCATATGAACTTGATCCAACCCTTGGTTTGACCCAATTTGACCAATTGGTCAACTTGACCCAAGTTGACCCATTTTGACCTAAATGGGTCAACATGAGCCAAACCCTATCAAATGGACTCCAAAACCAATGAAACTTGGCCAAACCTAATTTCTCCACATACCCAACATGTCAAAGTGGAAAAAAATAGCAAAATGACCATTTTACTCCTACGCCATAGAACAAATTTTGGCCTAGCCCATGAGTATTTTGGTCATACCCTCTTCACAATCACTTGAGGATTTCCTAAAAGCTCAATTGGATGTAGTGATGAGTGGTGCACCCAACCCAATGGGTTTGGGTCAGCCCATTTGGCCCATAGACCAAATCCAACTACATAGGTTAAAATTGAGTTTTCAAATTCCCTCATAAGCTCAATTTCAGCACATGGGAAGTTGGCATTCCACTCAAGGGAGCAAAAAAACCATGTGCACACTCAAAACCATCAAAATAACCTCTCTAATCATCAATGCTGACAGGCTTGGGGAGATACTCCCCTAAGAAATTTCATCGAGAGTTTCCAAGGTCCCTAAAGAGGATTTAAATTCCCTAAACTTCAGTTTTGCATAGTGTAAAATATGGGAGCTCAATCCAATAGCTAATTTCCTCCACACTTGATGTCCTTCTAATTCTTCTTGCACACTTGATCTAAGAGCTGGCCTAAGCTTTCTCTGAAGTTCTAGAGGCAAGAAAGTGCTCAATTTAATCAAAGCCATAAGGATCTTGAAGAGGAGTTGGTTTACCCATTGATCCACTCAACCTCAAGGCCTAGGAATCTCAACAGGGCTTTGTCTCCACCAGATGAAGCTACCTCATCGATCTCGAGTGCCGGTGATCACCTCTGGTGAGGTATGTGAATTTTTTCCACTTAGCTTGATAGGTGTTGGAGCTTTATGAAAGAAACATTCATGGCATGTGA
Source organism: Cymbidium sinense (assembly GCA_021442155.1). Taxonomy (NCBI): domain Eukaryota; kingdom Viridiplantae; phylum Streptophyta; class Magnoliopsida; order Asparagales; family Orchidaceae; genus Cymbidium; species Cymbidium sinense. The sequence goes on along the minus strand of CM038223.1, from coordinate 132,511,475 downwards.
AATCCACCGTTGGATTGGCCGCTCTATTCCTTTAGATGGTGTGAGTTGAGTCTTTTATGATTCTATGCTAGATCAGGCTCGGATCTCCCTTGGATCATGGATGATTCACCTTAATCCTCAGGGAATAACTTGGCTCATCTCAACCATCCATCCACACATTTTAGATGGATGGCTAAGATTATTTGGCATATTTTAGAAATATGTTTTAAAACATAAGAGAATCCTTAGCCGCCGATCTTAGATCGGATGACCGAGGATATTAGCGCCTGTGCCACCGCCACCATTTGGGATGTGACGTTTTAGTCACACCTCATGCAGTGTAAAGCTACCGCACACCGCCACACGCCGCAGTGGATTAGTTAGGGATTAATAAAATTCTTAATTAATTATTGATTAATCCTAGATCTTCTAAAAATCATAACTCTTCATAAAAAAATAGAAAATAAAAAAAATGCTATAGAAAGATAATTTTATCTAGAATATTTTAAAAGATGTTTTTAATGAATTTTTAATTATCCTTTTCTTTGAATTTAGGTTTTTTGGAAATATTAATTAGCTACTTATTCTTTAATTAGGTCACCAATTGATCTCAAATTTCTAGGATTCATTTTAGGTGATGACCTCTACCTCCCCTAATTTTTTTGAGATTTATTGAGGGCTTAGAGAAATTGCTACTTCATTTCCTAATTACTCCTTTCATGTAATTAAGGGTAATTAATGTGTGATTAGTGGATTTATCCTATGATTAGGTTTGATTAAGGTCAGATCTAGTGAGTAGGAATTTTATGGAATCATTTTGGGGCATTTTCCTTAAACTATTCCCTAAACCCCTTTCTCTTAATCCTCTACTCTAATTAATTAAGGGTTGCCATTAATCACCTCTCCCCTTAATCAATTTCAAAAAATTAGTTCTAGAACCTAATAATTAATTCCTTGGGTAGATACTTTAGGTGTTTTAATAGCCTAAGTTCAATTAGAGAAATTTAAACCCCTTTCATAAGTGTGAAGGGGTGTTTTAAAAGTACTTAAGCTAAAACCCCTTAGCTTAATTAACTTTAAATTGTGAGCCAAATTGCATTTGTCCTTTTCATTATTAGGTACATTACAAATTTAAATACCTTATTGATTTTATGTCTGTCTCATTAGTTCATAATTACTTAATTAATTTCTCTAAGGTGGTGTTGGTAAGGGTTAACTAAACCACTTAATTCATACTTAACCTTAATCAATGCTTAAAAATGGACTTAATTATCTAAAAATTAAACAAAAATACAAAAAACACATGGGAATGGGTTAGAAATAGAAAATTCATCTCACATTTTTAAAATTAAATCAAACTTCAAACTAAACAAAAATCATTTTGAAATTCACTTTGATTTATTCTAAATTTTCTTATTCTATATGAATGTCTTTAGGATTTAAGTAAAATGAGTTTGTTTATATACTTTCATTGCTTTGGATCTTTCCTAATATGTTAAGTTGTATGCCATATGATTCCTGCATTCATAATTTTATATTTCAAATTTTGAAAATGAAAATTGTTTACTTTATGTCACATTTGCATGTGTTGGCTAAAGTAAAATATGAATGACTATTATCACTACTAAATCTATTTTTTTAAAAATTATAAATAAAATGTCAAATCTGAAAGTGTTCTATTCATATCTTAATTATGAGCTTGCATGTGAAATATTATAAAGTTATGCTTAGTATAGGTTTCCTATCTTTCTGTGTTGGTATAGTTTTGAATATGAATTTTGGTGAGACATAAGGTTCATTTGAAAAGGACCAAATGCTCACCTAATTTCATATCCTATTCATCCCTATGCCACCATCTAAAGAGAATTACCTACACTTGCATATATAAATTGCATAAACAAAATAAATCTATTAAACAACTTTTGTATCTTCTTTTTTCATTTATTTCTTTTGCACATATGCTTGCATCTAAGGAAAGCGGTATATTAGTCTGGACAACCCCAGAATTGTGAGGCTTTAAGTAGCCCCAAGTAGGTCTTGTACCTTACACCCCTGGTGTTAACAATGACACCGTACTCACTTATGCCTTTTTTTGCATTTATGTGTGCATGTGAAAAGGGATTATTTTTCTACTGAAGAAAATCATACATGTTTAACTTCAAAATTTTCTTAAATGGATTACTTAGCATGCATCACAAAGTGTGTTAACTACTCACATTTGCATGTATAGATATGCTTAGAGTCCATCCATATGCATATTATATATGTTGAGAAAGAAGTGAAGTAATATGTGTAATGTGAATTTGATTCATTTTATTTAATCCTAAAATACCTTTCTTTTTGAATAGGTTTGTTTAGAGTTTATCTAAACTTAGGATTGATTAAAAGATGTAATCAATACATTCACCTAAATGAAACTAAAACATAAACCTACTCTAGAAAATTACTTAAGGTTAGGGAAGGAAAGAGAAGTTCTCTTCTCTTTCCCTCTCTCCATAACTTAGTAATTAATTGTAGGATCCACTTGAACTAAATCAAAACATGAAATAAAATCAATCCAAAATACTTAAACAACTTAAATAAAACCCTCTTCTAAGTTGAACATGTTTTCACACTTAGAAAATTTGAACCTAAAGTCCTAAGCTATGCATACCACACAAGTCTTCAAAGCACACACATTAGCCTAAGTCACCACTTCTAGCCCTAAGTTAGGTCGGTGCATGGTTTGATGTTATGTTTTATTTTGTGATATATTTTTTTAGACTGGATGTTAGGGTGTATGCTAATAGAATGAATGGTAGGGCGTTCATAGTCTAACTACTCTTTTCTGCAGGGGATTATGCTTAAGGAGCACTATCATAAATAAAAATATAAATGCTTTTATTTGCAGGTGCTTTATACCCCTAAGCATAATCCATAGGCTAGGTGGGCTTAGTTACCCATGTGTGGGGTGATAAGTCCAATATACATGCTTGGGATTTATGTGGTGTTATTTAACTAACTTTTGTCTTGCAAGTGTTAGTTAGATATCCCTTTTCCTTTTCATGTAAATTTTTTTTTTGTATAATTAGGCTTTGGAATGATTTGTTATGGGGATTTGGATGAGCATTGGTCATAAGATCATATCTTATGCACTATGTGAAGCCTTGGAGCATCCACCATCCAACCTTCCAAAAGGGACCAAATGAAGAATGAAGATAAAGAAGAAAGAAAAGAGAAAGAAGAAAGAAGACATAAAGCTTGAAGACCCCCATAACAATGAATTCCTTTGCTTAAATTTTAATTTAATTCATTTGTAATCCGAGTTGTATAAGGGTAGAGCTCGACTACCCACATTTGATATTTTTCAGGTTTGTGCGGTGGTGCCCGATCACAACGACCTTTATTATTTTGCTCTAGCTTTAAAAATTTGATTGATGATTTGTTTAGTCCTTGCTTTATGTATGGCCTGGATGTGGATTAGGCTCTTTAGGGAAAACTAAATCTTTTATCCAACTTAACAAACTCAAAACAAAAATAAGAAACTCATAATCTCACTTAAAGCTCAGGCTTAAAATTAAGATAAAAGAATTAGTAACCCCGGGATGAGTTTGTGGTTACTTTATAAAATCATGCACTAATGAATCTTGTCTCACTCTTGTTTGGAGGGCTTCCACATTTGCCAGAGAACCTAGCTTGAACTTTGAGGGCTATGGTGGAAATTCACCTCCTCCCTTCTCGCTAATTTTGGCCAATAATATGATTTCTCATGCATTAGTCATAAAAATCTTATTAGCCTGAGTCAAAAATAATTATTCAAAAATAAAAATAAAATGAAATTTGAATTGCATTAGATTTAGGTCATTTGGAGCATGTCCCTTTACATGATCTAGTCTCTTTAGGGAGTGAGTTTAAGGACTTAGTATTTTCCTAATAAATAATAGCCTAGCTATCTTGTATAAGCATAAAGACTTGACTACATGTATTTAAAATCGAGGAGGAGTTAGTTGGTGACCACCCCCAGGTAGTTGTAAGTCCAAGCTATCGGGTGATTTGTCCTCTCTTATGGAGGCAAACTAATTACCCATTTTCATCTTAGATTTAGGTTGTGCTTCCAGCCCTCATCGAAGCTCCTTAGATTTAGGTTCTGAGATTGCTTCTCCCTTTTGTGGGCCATAAGCTTAATTCCTCCTCATTTCTTAATCTTATATTAAGGAATCTTATGTCCTAAAATTCTAATTAAAAATATAACTCAAACAAACTAAATCAATTTCTGAAATATAAAGCCCAACTATAGGATAGTTTGAGATGCTCTAGGTTTCTAGCGTAAGCATCTCCTACTTACTCCCATTTTAGCTTTGATAATAACTCCCTTTTTTGATCAATCCCATTTGATCTTTCAAAAATATAAACCAATCAATTGATAGTCCTTCCTTTTGAAATCTTCAGAGACAATGATCATTTACCTTATTCAAGAGTTTTCTTAAGGGATCCTGTCCTTTAGGATGTAATTAACTATGGGGGTTTGCCCCTGTAGGGAACTTAACAAACCCAATTTAAAATAAACTCTGCTTTCCATGTAAAGTAGGGGAAGAATCTCTCATACATATGTAGACCCATATCCTTAGGAGTCCTTATTGAGGTGATTGGTTCCATTAAAGTGTAGTAACTTCTATCTCTCGATATAGTACACTATTTCCTTAATGATGTATCAATCAATATATACATCTGTGGATCTGTGTGACATCTTAAAAAGATGAATTTCTATATGCTTGTCTCTTTCATTTCTCCTCACAGATTTGAAAGCGACTCACCTCTATAGAAAATTTTCAACTAGACAGATTTTTCTGGCAACTCCGTTGGGGATGGTTCCTCTCTCCAGCTTTGGTAAATGATCATTGTCTTTGAGTATTGATAGTGGGTTTGTATTTTGGTATGAATCCAAGACTATCCTTCTTTCTGTTGGCACTTAGCTCATTTCATTCTTGAGTTGAGTTATCCAACATCTTTAGGTTTTAGGACCACATTCCTTGTTAGTCTTAAAACTTCCGTTGGGTTCTCCAATGGGTAAAATAAAAATATCTAAACAAAAAGAGAAAATATTTCAAAGACTTCCTCCTTATCATTTTTATGATGAGGAAAGGTTCATCCTAAAATAATAAATCTTCCATAAAGAACTTTGCTTTTCAAAAATGCACTTAAAAAAATATTTTTCACAAAATTTTTTCACTCTTATTTAATAATTCACATAACATGTAAGGATTTTCAAAAATAAAACTAACAACATTTTTTGAAAGCACAAATGAACTTCTTCTTTCAAATCACTTTGATAAGGATTTCATTTTCAAAATAAAATGAAAAATCATCTTTCCAAAGATCACAATCATGATCATAAAGTTTTCAAAAAAAAAAAAAGAAGAAGCATACATGAATCCTTCCATCCTATACACTCACACTTATTGAATAGAAAGTTCATTTGTAAACAAAATTAAAAATTTTCAAAAATAAAAAAGCACACATGAACATCTTGATTTAATATACTCAAAATTTATTAAATGGAGATTTCATTCCCAACCAAAAATAAATATCATGTGTAGGAAACATATCTCACATATGTTTTAAGTTGGAATTCCTCTTTTCAAAAAAAATCAACAATCACACACAAAACAAAATTTCATATTTTAAAAATTAGATTCACCTCCATTCTGCATACCTAAATTTGTTGAATGGAAGTCCTTTTTTCAAAAATTAGAACTTCAACAATCATATTTCAAAATTTTTTAAACACATTTGGAACTTCATTTAACATACCCAAATTTCTTAAGTGAACTGTCCAACTTTAAAATCCAAAAATTTTCTAAAACACATTTAGAACTTCATTTAACATATCCAAATTTATTAAGTGGAGTATCCAAATCTAGAAATCCAAAAACTTTCAAAACACCATTTTAGATTCCATGTAACATAACCAAATTTGTTAAGGGGAGTGTACAAATGCAAAATTCAAAATTAACCAAACACATTTTGGAACTTCATCTAACATACCCAAATTTGTTAAATGAAATCTCCAAGTCCAAAATCTAAAAATTTTTCAACACCATTTGGAATTTCACATAGCATGCTCAAATTTGCTAAGTGAAGTTTCCAAAGTCAAAATCCAAAATTTTTAAACACCTTTGGAACTTCCTTCCTTAACATACCAAATCTAGTAAGGATAAGTTTCCATTTTCAAAACCAAAATGAAATCAAAATTTAAACACACCATTTGGGATTTCATTTAGCATACTCAAATTTGCTAAGTGAAATTTTCATTTCATAAAACCAAGTGGGACTTCATCTTTAGCGTACCAAATTTTCAAAAGTTAAATCTCCACTTTCAAAATACATCAAAAACAAAACAAAACACTTAGGATTCCCTTAGCATACCAAATTTGCCAAGGATCCTATTTCTTTTCAAAATTAGAACACAAAATGAAACACTTTGGATTTTCTTAGCATGCCCAAATTTGCTAAGAATCTTATTTTCAAAAATCAAATAAAACACACTTGGGTTCTTCACTTAGCATGCCTAAATTTGCTAAGTAGGAATTCCAATTTTTCAAAATCAAAATAGAATTCACAAAAAGAAACAATCACTTTTACTTCACTTAACATACCTAAATTTGCTAAGTTAAATTCCAAAATAATCAAACAAAAACAAAAATCATTTGACCCTTACTTTAACATACCCAAATTTGTTAAAGGAAAGGGGCCTGAAAATCACAAATTCAAATTCAAAACATCAATGAACCTATGGAATCATCTTATCAAAATTTTGAATCCATATTTCAACTTACTTAAATTTGTTAAAGTTTGGATTCATATTCAAATTCCCCTTTCAATCAATCTCTTTAAATCCATTTGAACCCCACTTAACACTTCCAAGTTGTTGGATGTGGGTTCAAATTTTCAAAATTCAAAAATTCAAAATCTATGGAGATAGAAAATTGATGCAAGTTCATTTCTCATTGCATATCCTTTTTAGTCAGTACAATATAGTTTCAGCTTCAGTTTACTTCAGTCAGTGCAATTGCAGGTTCTCATAAATTCATCTTTACCTTCCCTCATGGCATGCACCCTGCCTTAGATCAAGTTGACTCCCCTAGTCTGGACCAAACCCACTTGATCCATTTTGGCCGAGGATTTGAGGGGGCCAAGATCACTTGTGAGGGAATTCCCTCACCACGTGAAGGTGGTAGGAAGAAGCCATCATCGGGTAGACTTACCATCGATTGAGATATCTCCTCGAAAAGCAGCATACCAAAATTTATTTTCAGTTCCATCAATCAGGAATTCTAGTTGTAGTTCATCCTAGAGTTGCACATGTTGCCACGGTGTGTGCTAGCACCCTACCATCTATACCCTCCAAGGGTAAGGCTCCCCTGGTTTCAAGGCTTGCCTCCTCCACATTTGAGTATGGGTCTTCGCACTCCCTCTCTGCACTCAGTAGGAACAAGCTATGATCAAATGGTTCCATACTCAGATAGCAAGATAGCTAGAGCCAGCTGCTAGATAAGCCATGGATGAGTCTACCATGATCACTTCACCACTAGTTACAAAAAACCAATTTCATCCTCTCTTAGGATCAGATAGAGAGGACGCCAGGAGGATCCATTTATCACCTCCTCCTCGGTGGTGCACTTACAAGCGACAATTGCTAGGTAGAAGGTTATGCATTTTGTTCTATGCCAAGTGAGCATCTGGGACACTCGAGTTGATTTTTCGATCTTCAATCCCCCCCCGGTGTAGGGAGGTAGATTCATGAGGAGAGTGAGGCCCATACATCACACATTACTTGGCAGAGAGTTCAATCGCCGATTTCTTACTTTGGTTGATTTTCTAACTCGGCATGCTACCCACGCTGACCATACTGATAAGATTCTCCTCACGGGGATCAACCACCATAGAAGGGTAGTTCTTATGCATAAAGAGTCGGTGGTGTCTCCACCCCATTGCTCTACCTCTTGTCCGCCATCGCATTATCTGAGTTTCATCTCCCACTCCAGGCCTGAAGGCCACATCCGGAAAAGCGCACCCCATTGATGGGCTAGACCAATGGATCTACTCCTCCTCACCACCTATTGTGGTATCGAGCTCTCTGCTTGACCTTACGATGGTGGTGTGGAAGGGTGGCCCGGCATCGTGGTCATTCCTTCACCAACTACATTTGGATGAGGAGATGGTGATAATTGTTACATATATTCTAGATGATAGTTCAATTGCAGCAGTGGTAGAGGATCATCCTAGGATTGTTACCCCTATCACAACCAGTATCAGTCAGGAGTATCATTCATCCAGTGAGTACAGTCCACACAGGATTGACTCCCTAGTGATGAGTGCAGTACCTCTCGTGAATGATAATCACCTTTGGTTGCTTTAAACTATTTGTACCTGCTAAGTTAGATCATTCCTTAGATGAGATAGATGCACACTATTTTATAGAGAATAAGGAGAACTTAGGGTACACTTGGTTTGATGAAGAAAGAGTCAGCTTCGATTCCAATGAAGATGACTTGATGGGAGATCCAACTGGAGTATGTATAGTTGATACGAGAGGATGTCTTCTTAGGGAGCAACAGACCATGGAAGGTGATGAGGTTGATCAAGAAGACAACAGTGTAATCACCTTTTGGCGATTAGTTAAAGGCGGAAGAGCAGATTGAGGATGTCACAATAGTTTGTTAGCAGGTCGGTGCTTTAGAAGAAAATCCCTCCAATTCATCATTTCTATCAATGTCGATTGGCTGAGCTAGTGCATTTCTTAGACCTAGTTAAGACTTTACTTCCCATTGAGCAAGGTAGCACTAGCATGTATAAGAAGGTAGTGGATAGTACCTCCATACAAGAAAGGATCTAAAATTTATGGTTGAGCAGCAGGTGAAGGAAGCTTTGGCTCAAGCCCGGGGAGGATCATCGGTTCCAAAGGGTAGACCCTTCCCAGAGGAATTCGATGCTATCCAGTATTCCAAGGGTTTCGTGCCTCCTTCCTTCAAAAGATTTGATGGTGGTGGAAATCCAAAGCGACATATTACACTTGAGCGGTTATTTACAATGTATTGCTTTACTCTTTAGACTCTTTGTCGGTAGCCTGGCGTGTGCTTTTGATTGGTATGCTAAATTGCTTAATGGTTTGATAAAGACATTTCTTTGAGAATCGAGATTTTCTTGAGCTCAACAAAGACTCTGTAGGTGATCTCATTGTAGCACAATAGCTCCACGATGAGTCACTTTGATTATATTCTTCGATGGCATAAAGTATGAAGTGTGAATCGTATGAACAACATGCCATTGAGATTCTCTTGAAAAATCCATGCTTAAGATCACATTTAAGAGGCTCCTATCAATCAGGCTAATCTAAGGTAAAAGTTGCTTTCAAGATGGGAAAGTAGAGCAATGGTATGAGAGTAACCATCAGAGAGACCATACCCCATGATTACCATGGAGGTAATATTGGCCTCCATCATAGCCTCCATGCAGCTATAGTATCACCCCTCATACCACCATAGCGGTGGCATGTATGCATACCTACCTCCAAGTAGCTATGGTCCACCTACTCTTTAGATAAGTTAAACAAACCTTATTCTTTTAAGGAATTCGGAAGATCTTTAAGAATCTCTTAAAGAAACCTAATTTTCTACCTGGGCCTAGGAGACTGGAGGAAGTAGGCAAAGTCATGATCCAAGCTTTTTCCCTTACCACCATATGCTAGGCCACATTTTGGAGGATTGCTTCACATTCAAGGATTAGCTTAAACATAATTTCAAGACTGGTGCTATAGTTATCCTAAAGGAATACCTTGTGGAACAACCATCCAGTTCCATTAGGGTAATCCTTGGGGAGACATGTGATCCTACCAAAACCAAAGAAGGTTGGGACATCTCTTTGTCTAAAACCTTTAAGAAAATAATTCAGATGATCAAGAAGCTTTCCTTGTAGGTGCCTGAGTTAGATTAAACCTCCAACACCAAGGTTTGCAAGTTGCGCCAACTCTAGAAAGTGGGAGCTCATCAACGTAGTAATGTGTAAGATAGCCCTTTAGCACAACCATGCAGCCTCCGACCTTGGTTACTTCCCACACGGCAACTTCTTCCATTTCATCCACCTCTTTTGTTTCTTCTACTAGTTGAACTCTTGTATCCATGGATAAGGGCATTAAATCCCTTACTCAATTCACTCTACTTAACTTATACTTTATACCTCCAAATAATTTCAAGAAATTGAAGAATAGAGTTGATTTGAATTACATCTGTGTCTCTTCTGATATGCTATCTTCTTTTATTCCTAATGATAACTCTTCAAGTCTAATTAACTATAATAATTTTAATCTTCCTCTTTTTGATTCAGAGTTGGACTTTCTAACACTGAATACTATAGGTTCACCTCTTGAGATAAACTTGGAATCATTTGATTCTGAGAGTCCCATAGGAGAAGCTATAGGTGAGCCTGAAGTGCAGGTAGAACCTTCCACCACCTTTGCCTCAAGAGATCACCGAAGTCAATCTCCATAGTGGCAAAACCTCAAGATAGAGGGCAACAAGTCATTGGTATTGAAGATCAAGAAGCCCCTCCATAGGATGCTCTGCCCATGGATATGCTTGTGGAAGACCAGTCGAAGGTGGACTACAACATCCTTTCTCATCTAAGAAAGTTGCCATCTAAGCTAAGCATATATGATGCCTTTATCTTGTCTAAAGAAATGAAGGAATCATTAATCAAGGCTCTCCTTAATCCAAAAATATGCTTAGCTTAACTGACCGTTATAGGTGAGGAAGCACATTATGTAAAAGAAGTCCAAGGGATCACCTTCACAGATGAAGACCTTCTTCTAGGGGACTTGGAGCATAGCCGTCCCCTATATCACCAACATGAGTTTAGACTGCTTGGTTCTCTTGTGGACATAGGTGCATCGGTGAACATTATGAGTTTAAAGACCCTTGCCTATTTGAAGATTGACATCTCTACACTTCAAGGAGATAGATAATGTTGAGAGGATTTAATGATCAAGGTGAGCGGGCTTTAGGTTCTATAGTGTTACCTTTGGAGATAGGTGATTGGAAGACTGAAGCCAAGTTTTATTTCATTGATTCAAATACTTCATTCATTTCTTTGCTTGGTAGGGATTGGATACATCAAAATAAGATTGTTCCATCCTCCCTTCATTAGTGCATCACAGAAAAGATGGAATTGAGTACCATATCAACGAAGATGAAAAGCCATTTTCAGTTAGACAGGTTGAGATTTATGAGGATGCAACCTACTATCTTCCTTAATATACCCTTTCTCATGAACTTGGATATAATTCAAATGCAAATTCAAAAGAAAAAGAAAATGAAACAAAATAAAAGATAAATGAAAATATAAAGAAAAATAAAAGTCAGAAAGGGGAATTGAAGAATAAAGATCCAAGATATCACATTCCACCCAGTTCATTCCATCATATGGACATGTGGGTAGATGGCTCAACCTCCACCGTAGAGGTGAGGTAGAAATAGAGGCAGTTCGAGGTGGGAGACCCCTAGTTGGCCTTCACCAAGAGGTCATGTTCCAATTCATGAGTACCCTACTATTCATATACTTGGAATCCAGGAGGATGAGAATGTGATTAGTATACTAGCCAACCCCTCTCAGCGGGTTCCATTGGAGGTGATTTTCGATCCAAACAGAGACGAAGGCCAGGTCTCCAAGCAAAGCAAAGTATTCAAATATGGCTTATGTGAAACTATTAAGAAGCAATTGAGAACCTTAGCTCTAACCTCACTTACACCTTAGAAAGTTGAAGGTTTAGTAGTTAAGGAAGTCCCTAAGTCTTCCATGACATGAATGAAGAAGTTCTTTTGGGATCATCATCCTCAAGTCCAAGTTCGTAGACTTGAGGAAGATACTTTAAAGAATTAATGGAATTACCTTTTGACTTTTACTCGCCTTGTGTTCAAAATCTTATACATAAAGGTTTAGTTCCTCACACATGGTCCAAGCATGTCAATATTTTGAAAAGCTATGGAACAATATAGGTAGGGAAGCACAATCAAGAGTGACTAGATTCACAAAGTGGTCGATGATGAAGATTATTGCCTAGTTGTTACCAACCATTTGGAGTTTGATAGGTTCTTCTCACACATCCCCAACTCTTATGAGAATGTGTTTAGAAACTTAGATGATCCAGATGATCTCCAAGTCAAAGAGGCACCGAATTTGAAGAGGAGATTCATTCAACAATTAACAAGCTTAAAGAAATCAACCTCGTGGAGAAGAAAATCCACGCAGATATCAATTCATTGTAAATGAAGAAGAACCAAATGACTTAGTTAGGCTATTGAAGTTTAAAGATGCATGGAGTTATGAAGAAATGCATTATCTCCATGTAGTAGTCCACAAGCTAGCAATAGATCCTAATGTTACCCTATTAAGCAAGCTCCTAGAATACAATTAGAAATTGAACAATGGTCATTTTAAGTCAAGAAATTGATTGATGTTGGTTTCATCAAGAAAAATATCCTACCGGTTAGCTCATCCCGTTAAGAAGAATGGCCAAATTCACATTATCTATTTTAGGGACTTAAATAAAGGCATGTCCTAAGGATGAGTTTCCTCTATACCTAATTAATGGTGGACATTGCCTCATCTCATGTAGTTTTTCTTTCATGGATGGGTCATCATGCTATAACCAAATCAAGATGTCTAAGATGAAAAAAACCGCTAAACCCCGATCAAATCTTCTATTATAGGGTCATGCCTTACCTTAAAATGTCGGTGCTATACCAACGCCATGACTCAAATCTTCAATGAACTCATCCATCATCGTTGAGTGCTATGTTGATGATCTAGTAGTCAAGAGAAAAGGAAGACCATCTTTGACTTGAGAGTAGTTTTGAATGGTTAAGATAATATAACCTCAAAATGAATCCCAAGTGTGCTGAGTCACTTCAAGGAAATTCTTGGGTTTATGTTCAATCAGGAATAGAAATAGATCTGAAAAGATTAAAGCTATCTTAGAAATGCCACCTCCTAAGAGTTTAACTCAACTCGATCCTTTCAAGGATGACGATATCTAAGATGCTTTATCTCAAACTATCGGGAGATGCAAACCATTCTCAGCACTTGTCAAAAGGATGCCAAGTTTGGGATGATAAGTACCAACATTTTTCAAGACATCAAAGAGTACTTGGTGAAGCCACCGCTAGCCTATCCCTGCAGCACTTGATCCTTTACACCGCTGCATTGATGACTCTTCGTGCTCATTGGCCCAAGCCAATGATGAGGGAAGGAAAGCACTCTACTACGCCATCATCCGATCTCTAAGCAAACTATCCACCTATTGAGAAATATTACCTAGCTTTGATCTTTGCATCTAAAAGTTATGACATTACATGCTTTCTCATAAGGTGAACTTGATCAATAAATCCACCAGATTCTCATGACACGCCAACATGGACATTTGGCACACTGGTCCATGATACTTTCATAATTTGATATCACATTTGTACCCTCCACGGTAAAAGGATGCACTAGCAATTTCTTAGCAACCCACTTCTGATTCTCTCGCTTAGTGATGATCATGAACAAATCATGAACTTGGGGAGGCCACAACATCGATGGGAGATGTATTTTGATGGTGCTACTTCTTTCTTAAAGGTGAAGCACCATGATCTATTCTCCAAAGTGGGTAGAAAAGTTCTTCTAACTCCCAACCGCGATGTAATGAGATTCTCATACTATCTTTCCAACCCCTGCACCAATAATGAAGTCGAGTATGAGGCTTTGATTATTGGTTTGGAGTTAGCCATCACCATGAACGTCAAGAGCATCAACATCTTTGGGGATTCTCTTGGTCATCAACCGATTGCTAGTCCGTGTTCTCAAACCCAAGCTTTGTCATTACTATGAGTATACCATGAAGTCCTGTCTATTCTAAAGTCACCATATACAAGGTTCCCCGTAGAGAGAACATGTAGCAGATGCCTTGAAACTTGCCAAAGAGTTGGCATGTCTAAGATGAGTCCATTTCAATAAGGGTCCAAAATACACAAGTCCTATCCCTTATTGATAAACTCATCGAGAGACTTTCTCTTGAAGGGGAGGTTGCCATTGCCAAAATGGACAAGGAGTCGGATTGAGGCAACCATTCATAGATTACTTGAACACCAACAAACTACCTCAAGAGAAATCACAAGCCCATCGTGAAACAGAGCTCTCTCTATGCTCTGTTGATACCCCTGTACCACATCCTTTGACCAAATGTGGTTATTGTTTAGACAAACATGAAGCCCATGGCATTGTAAACTACACATTGATCTATGTGGAGCTCATCAATCGTCCAAAGATGAAGATGAAGATCAAAAGACTTGGATACTTATTTCTATGATGATTGCATGGTAGAGATGCCATTAATGTCAGGTGCACGGTGTGGTCCTCCACCAACCACCCAACATTCTACACCCTACATTGGCTTCATGGCCATTTGAGTGTTGGGGTACCACAGGTCCGATCGATCCTTCTTCCAAGGGGCATCGATTCATCTTGTCGCCACCATTACTTTTCCAAGTGGAAGCCATCCCACTCGAGAGGTCATAGCTCACCATGTGCTTCAATTTTTAGGAACCATATATATAGTGGTGCCTCGATGAATTATATCCGATAATGGTACCGCATTCAAAAGCACAAGATCAATAGCTTACCATATAGATTGAGATACTCCACCATCTACTACCCTAGAGCTAATGGTTAGCAGAAGCATTCAACAAAACTCTCATCATCTAAGAAGACTGATAATAAAAATGGAACGAAAGCTTGGTTGAAGCCTTGTGGCCTACCGCACACATACCAAACTCCAACTCCCTACCCATTTTCCTTAGTGGGGTCCAAGCTATTCTTTAGAAGTTCAACTCCCATCACTAAGGATAGCATTGGGTAACAAGATCACTAAGAGAAGAATGCAAGTTGTGATTAAAGAGCTAAGGTTTGGAGGAGCGCTCATGAGCATCCCAACCTCAAGTCAAGGCAAAATTCAAGCTCATAAGTGGTCCCAGGTCTCAAGTAGAGAACTTGTTAGTCCTAAGGAGACCAATTGTTGCCTCAAAAGATGGGAGGCAAGTTTGAACCCACTTGGGAAGGCCCCTATGTCATAGAGAAGGCCTACCAAGGAGGATCTTATCGCCTTATTGATTGTAAAGGGAACACGATGCTTTAATTAATGGGCTCTATCTAAAGAAATATTACCCATGAAACAAAACTTATTTGAAAATAATCATTAATAAAAAGAATAAAATCTGATTCTATTCATCAAATCTTCTCTTTCAAGTGTTGTTTGCTTGTCTTGTGAATCCACCGACGTGTTTAGGTAGTAAGAGTCCCCAAGGCATCCCATCTTTCACAACAAACACAATCCCCGATGCTTTTAAAATAGGTGTAAGAGAACCCAGAGGCATCCTATTTTGATTAGCATAACTAAGTTAGGTGTGAGAACCCAAGCGATCCTTTCTTAGTGGGAATTCTTTTTGCCATCCATGGCATCATTTCATAATTCCCCCAACGTTTTAAGGTGTAAGAGTCCCCAGAGGCATCCTATTCCTTTAACACATGCACAAACAACAAACATAAATCTTTGTCTCGCTATTTTGATGTGGGAGCAAGCCCCATGACACTCACTCATTAGTTCTAGTCGGGTCTATGCTACTGATAATGTCACCCCAATGGTCATTTGTTGGAGGATGTGAGTCCCGCTTTCTTCCTAACTTGATCATTACAAACCATGAGTGCCTTGTTAGTATGGTAGCTTCACACCAGGCTACTCATGTTGACTTTGCTTAAGAAGATGTGAGTCCCATGCTTTCTTCTTGAACTAGCCATCATGTCTAACTAGGTTGAGTATATTTGAGGTTTAGGATAAGTCCCCTGAGGCTCCTTTCCTCTTGACTACTTTGAGTTGATCTAAGTCCCCAGTGGCATTCACTCAAGAGCCCTAGTCGATAGACCGTCGAAATAAGATACTATCCCAACAATCAGTCGTAATGAGGATGTGAGTCCCCAGCTTTCTTCCTATGATTGCAAAATGGGCACCTTAGGTTGGTTGATATTTGCTATGTCGAGCGACTCACCCGGAGTACACCACTCTGATATGAGTCCCTGCTTTCTCCTTGAGTTGGACATGAATACCTTGATATATGACTAGCCATGTCATTTTCTGGTGTTGATTAAGCCCCTCCCCATCTCATGCACTATTTGGATCAAGTCCTTTGTGACCCCATTTAGACACTACCCAAGTTACTTTTGGATTGGACAGTCCCCCTTTCCTAGTAGCCACCCCTGTGGTTGGAGAATTTGTTCACATGATTCTCCTTGGTTTAAGAAATGATAGTCTTGATATAAGCTCCTTCTCCTTAATATCCAATAATATGAACAAACAACTAAACAAATAAATAAAAATATTTTCTCTTATGGATTAAAAATTCAAGCCCCCCAAAGGGCCCCTTTTCCCAAGGCATCCTATCTTTAGCAGTAACTCCTGATCTTACTAGAGTTGAAATCCTTAAGACTCTCACAGTAGTCCCATTGTTCAATCTATTTTTCCACAAGGTTACCAAATCATTCCGCTTTGAAAGATGTGACTATGACATTCTTTCTAGCATGATTTGAATCACGGGTCCAGTCGTTCGATTTTGCAAAGCAATATCACCCCATGATCTTTTAGTGGAAGATGTGAGTCCTCAGCTTTCTTCAATTGATCATTGCAAACTAAAGGCACTCATATTTCTCCCATCTGAAGCTATTCCCTTTGATTCAAGAATAGGTAGCCTAGTTTCTATAAGCTCCTTCATCCATCAAAACCAACAAATCCATTAAAACAAATTAAAAATGATTATTTGACTATCTTGAGTTGATCTAAGTCCCCAATGACATTCACCAATAGTTCCTAGTTTGCTGATTTGTTGCTGCAACTAATCACCCCAGGTTCCTAGAAGAAGATGTGAGTTTTCTTCAACTTGACCATTGTATACCAAAAGGCATTTCCCCTTGGTTGGATAGTTCTACCTTGTGGTTGGTAGACTATTCCCTTTGAATTGGTAAATGAAGTTAGTCAGGCTCCCCCTACTCAGGTTCATCAAAACCTATGGGATCCATCATAATCAAAATAAAAATAAATTAAAATGAAATCAATCTTGACTATCTTTGAGTTGATCTAAGTCCCCAGTATTCACACAATAGTCTCTAGGTTGGGTTTCACCTTGCCTTGCCAATAGATTACCCAGCAACTGGTCTTACTTGGAGGATGTCTACTATGCTTTCTTCCTAGTACAAGCAAAAAGGCATCCCTTTGGTTTATTCCTACTATGTGCTTAGTAGACTACCCTTTGGATTGGTAAATGAAGTTAGGTCTTAGCCTCCATGGCTCCTATTAGTGCAAACCCATTGCAAACCAATGGGTTCATCTAAAAATTCAAACCTAACAAAAAATCAAAAACAAATTCAACCCTCTTCCCTAGTGGAACAAATAAATCTCTCCTGAGATTGATCAAATCAAACCTCTCATCCTAGATGACTTGAACCTGCTTCCCAAGGTTCATAACACATCCCTTAGTGGATTTCTTCCTCTTATGTCTTGGACATAAGTAGAGCCACATTGCACTAAGTTCGATTCTTTCCCCTTGGGTTAAGGATAGATTATTTTGTTAGTTTGATCTTCATGTTGTTGATCATTTTTCCAACACTAATATGTGGGTGTTCCTCACTCACACCACACCTATTAAGCCCCCTTTGTTGACCTCATTTTTAGAATGAGCTCTCAACCCCTCCATCTTAGAGACTCCAGTTAGATTTTAAGAATTCCTTAGTCTAAAGAAATATCTAGTGATTAGGTGGACACTCAACCTAACCCTAGAGACTTAAGAGTTAGCCATAGGAATAGGTCATGCCTGGGGTGTTAAAATTCTCTACCCTTAGCTTAAACCATTCCTCACTTTCCCTTCAAGTCAAACTCCAAATCAATTCTATTTGATTTTCTCAAACTCAAATCAATTCCATGATTGAAATCCATGATTGAAACCCATGATCAAAATCCATCAAAATTCTAAGTCCAAATTTTTCTAAGTCCTTAATCCCTTCTTAAGGACTTAACCAAAATCATGATTCAAACCTATTCAAACCTTTGAGATTTTCTCCATTTATATTATCATTTATATTCACATATATAAATGAAATATAAATTCAAACCCATCAAATCAAACTCAAAATTCAAATCAATTCATGAAAATTTTCTTAAGTCCCTTTAATTTTCCATTAAAGGACTTAGCCAAAATCAACTCTAAACCTTTGATCAAACCTATTCAAACTCATGGAATTTTCAAAACTTATTTATATCTCATTTATATTCTCATATATAAATGAAATATAAATATAAATCAATCAAATCAAAAAAATTAAATTTAAATTTAAAATCCTTAAATTCTTTAAATGGATTTTAAAACTTGATCAAACCATTTCAAACTCATGGATTTTCTCAAAAATATTATTTATATTCTCATATATAAATGAAATATAAATAATCAAATCAATCCAAAAAAAAAAAAATTAAATTTCAAATTAAAATTCCTTTAAATCCTTTAAATTCCTTTAATGGATTTAACCCAAATCATGATTAAACCACTTCAAATCCTTGAAATTTTCTCATGATCAATTTATATTCATTTATATTCACATATATAAATGAAATATAAATTCAAACAATCAAAACCACTCCAAAATCAAACTCAAATCAAAATCAAATCTAAGCCTTTCAAGTCAAACTTGAACTAACTTAGCAAATTTTCAAATCAAGCCAAACTCTTGATTTTCTCTCTCATGGTTCAATCAACCTACAATCATGAGCTCATATATAAATCCAAACTTCAATCACTCAATCAAAACCCAAATCAAAAAATCAAACCAAAACCCTTTCATATTCTTCCTTTGAATATGAAATTTTCAAATGGATCAAAATCCATTTGACTTCAAACCACTTGTAAATGGATTTATATTTCAATCATAAGTCCATATATAAGATCAATCAACTTCAAATCAAGCTTTGACTCACTTGACCCAAAGTGACCTAAAGTACCCTTATGAGCCAACTTTTGATCCTAACCAAATTGGATTAAACCAAACTCATATGTACATCTCATCATGATCAATAATCATCATGGGATGATCAATCAACCAATTTGGGTCAAACTAAGTCAAACCTAAGGGTTAACCAAGTCAACACTTAACATAAAATGAAACCTTAGTCAAATTCCACCATTGGCCAAATTGATTGAAACCATTGATCTAAGTTCACCCATGACCTATGTTTGAACTTGACCAAGCCAACATTTCAGCCTAACCTAGCCCAATTGGCCCACTTGACTAAAGTTGACCCATTTTGACCTAAAGGAGTCAAAATTGTCAAACCTTGATCTAAGCCAAATTGATTGAAACTAATGGGTCAAGTCCATCCCAAATCACTTGTGGAACTTGACCAAAGCCTCAATTGGGCAACTAGACCTAACCTAGCCCAATTGGACTTAGACCCAACATGACCTAAAGGGGTCATGTTGAGCCAAAATTGAACTAAATCCAAATTGATTGGAAATAAAGATACCAATCCACTCCATATGACTAACCAACCTAAACCTACCCTTGACCTACCTCAAATAGGTCAAATGGGTCAAATAGGTCAACTTGACCCATTTGACCTAAATGAAGTCATATGAGCCAAAACCAAATATATACCAAATTGAATTGAACCAAAGCCACCAAAATATTTCAAATGGTCATATGAACTTGACCCAACCCTTGGTTTGACCCAATTTGACCAATTGGTCAACTTGACCCAAGTTGACCCATTTTGACCTAAATGGGTCAACATGAGCCAAACCCTATCAAATGGATTCCAAATCCAATGAAACTTGGCCAAACCTAGTTTTACCACATACCCAACATGTCCAAAAAAAAAGCAAAATGACCATTTTACCCCTAGGCCATAAGAACAAATTTTGGCCTAGCCATGGGTATTTTGGTCATACCCTTCACAATCACTGAGGCTTTCCTAAAAGCTCAAGGGGACTTAGTGATGAGTGGTGCACCCAACCCTATGGGTTTGGGTCAGCCCATTTGGCCATAGACCAAACCCGACCACCTTGAAAATTGAGTTTTCAAATTCTCTAAGCTCAATTTGATGCACATGGGAAGTTGGCATCCACTCATCAAAGACCATGTGCACACTAAAACCATCAAATAAACTCTCCAATCTCAGCAATTGGATCAAAATGGTAAGCCCATGCCGATTTCCATAGGGGAGATATACTCCCCTAATTCAATAAAATTTCTTCATTCATCGATTGAGCTGGAACCTCAATCATCAAAGAGCTTTCCCAAGCCCCTAGAGGATTTGAATTCATTCTTCTTTTGCATAGTGCAAAATAGGGGAGCTCAATCAATAGCTAATTTCTTTACACTTGATCTCCTTCCAATTCCTCTTGCACACTTGATCTGGGAGCTAACCAAGTCCAAGCTTCTCCAAGTTCTAGAGGCAAGGAAGAGCTCAATTCAATCAAAGCCAAAGGATCTTGAGGAGGAGTTGGTCCACCCATTGATCCACTCAACCTCCAAGGCCTAGAACTCAACAGGGTTTCCACCCACACTGCCTATCTCGAGTTGATCACCTCGAGGTATGAATTTTGGCCATTGGAGCTTTGTGAAAGAAATTCATCATGTGAAATCCATGGATTGCTTATTTCTTAGATGGTGTGGGTTGAGTCTGTATGATTCCATGCTACGATTTGATCTCCCTCATGGCTCACCTTGATCCTCGGGAAGAACTTGCTCATCTCTCCATCCACACATTTTAGATGGATGGCTAAGATTATTTCACATTTTAGAAATATTATTTATTTTAAAATCGAGAATTTATCCGTCCATCTGATCGGATAAAGCATGCACACCGCCATTTGGGATGTGATATTTAAGTCACACCATGATGCATGTAAAGCGATTGACGCCGCCATACATGTCACGTGAGCCGTGATTAGTTGGGATTAATAAAATGCTTAATTAATTTTAATTAATATCAGATCTTCAAAAATCATAATTCTTCATAGAAAAATAGAAAAATAAAAGGAAAAATGCAGTGGAAAGATAATTTCATCTAAAATATTTCAATGAATTTTGAATTGCCCTTTTCTCTAAATTTAGGTTTTTTAGAATCTTAATTAGCTAATTACTTTAATTAGTAACCAATTAATCTCAAATTTAGGTTCATTTTAGGGATGACCCTACCTCCCTAATTTTCTTGAGATTTATTGAGGCTTAATTAGAAATTTCTATTCATTTCTAATTACCCTTTCATGTAATTAAGGGTAATAATGTGATTAGTGGATTTACCCTATGATTAGGTTTGATTTCGATCCAGTGAGGAGGTTTTATGGAATAATTTTGGGGCATTTCCCCTAAGCTATTCCCTAAACCCCTTTTTCTCTCCTTAATCCCAACTTAATTAAGGGTTAACTCATTAATCACCCCTTTAATCAATTTTAAAAAATTCTAATAAGTTATAGAACTTAATTAATCTACCTTCAGTAGATGCTTAGGTGTTTAATAGCCTAAGTTCAATTAAGAAATTAAAACCCCTTTCATAAGTGTGAAGGGTGTTTTAGTTAAGCTAAACCCTTAGCTTAATTAACTTTTAATTGTGAGCCAAATTGCATTAGGCCTTTCATTATTAGTGCATTGCAAATTTAAATACCTTGTTTTATGTCATCTCATTGGATTCATAATTACTTAGTTAATTTTCTAAGGTGGTGTAGGTAAGGGTTAATTAAGCCACTTAATTCATACCTTAACCTAATCAAAAAATGGATCTAATTATCTAAAAATTAAACAAAAATACAAAACACATGTGGGAATGGGTTAGGAACAGCAAACTCATCTCACCTTTTCAAAATTAAATCAAACTTCAAACTAAACAAAAATCATTTTGAAATTCACTTTGATTTATTCTAAATTTTCTTATTCTATAAGAATGTCTTTAGGATTTAAGTAAAGTGAGTTTGTTTACATGTTTTCATCTTTCCCAACATGTTAAGTTGTATGCCATGTGATTCATGCATTCATAATTTCATGTTTCAAATTTTTTAAAAAAAATGAAAATTGTTTACTTTATGTCAAATGTGCATGTGTTGGCTAAAGTAAAATATGAATTACTATTACTACTAAATCCAAATTATTTTCAAAACTTATAAATGAAATATCAAATCTGAAAGTGCTATTCATATCTTAATTATAGCTTGCATGTGAAATATTATAAAGGTATGCTTAGTATATTTTCTTTCTTATGTTGGTATAGTTTTGAATAGGAATTTTGGTGAGACATAAGGTTCATTTGAAAAGGACCTAATGCTCACCTAATTTCATATCCTATTCATCCCTATGCCACCATCTAAGGAGGATTACCTACACTTGCATATATATAAATTGCATAAACAAAATAAATCTATTAAACAACTTTGCATCTTCTTTTTCATTTATTTCTTTTTACATATGTTGCATCTAAGGAAAGTGGTATATTAATCTGGACAACCCCTGGATTGTGAGGATTTAAGTAGCCCCAAGTAGGTCTTGTACCTAACACCCCTCGTGCTAACAATAGAGCCGTACTCACTTATGCCTTTTATGCTTTTATTCGTGCATGTGAAAATTAGAAAAAGGGATTCTTTTTCTACTTAAGAAAATCATACATGTTTAACTTCAAAATTTTCTTAAATGGATTACTTAGCATACATCATAAAGTGTGTTAATTACTCATTTGCATGTATAGATATGCTTAGTCCATCCATATGCATGTTATATATGTTGGGAAAGAAATGAAGTAATGTGTGTTATGTGAATTTGATTCATTTTATTTAATCTAAAATGCCTTTCTTTTGAATAGGTTTGTTTAGAGTTTATCTAAACTTAGGATTAAATTAAAAGATGTAATCAAAACATTCACATAAATAAACTAAAACATAAACATTAAAAAAATTACTTAAGGTTAGGGAAGGAAAGAGAAGTTCTCTTCTCTTTCCCTCTCTTCATAACTTAGTAATTAATTGTAAGATCCACTTGAAATAAATCAAAACATGAAATAAAATCAACCCAAAACACTTAACAACTTAAATAAAACCCTCCTCTAAGTTGAACATGTTCTTCACACTTAGAAAATTTGAACCTAAAGTCCTAAGCTAAGCATACCACATAAGCCTTCAAAGCACACACATTATCCTAAGTCACCACTTCTAGCCCTAAGTTAGGTTGGTGCATGGTTTGATGTTATATTTTATTTGTGATATATGATTTTAGACTAGATGTTAGGGTGTATGCTCATAGAATGAATGATAGGATGTTCTTAGTCTAACTACTTCTGTGGGATTGTGCGGGGCTATCATAAATAAAAATATAAATGCTTTTGCTTGCGTGTGCTTTATACCCCTAAGAATAATCCATAGGCTAGGTGGACTTAGTCTCTCATGTGTGGGGTGATAAGTCCAATATACATGCTTGGGATTTATGTGGTGTGATTTAACTAACCTTTGTTTTGCAAGGGTTAGTTAGATTCGCTTTTCCTTTTCATGTCAATTTTTTTGTATAATTAGGCTTTGGAATGATTTGTTATGGGGATTTGGATGAGCATTGATCATAAGATCCTATCTTATGCACCATTTGAAGCCTTGGAGCATCCACCTTCCAACCTTCCAAAGAAGGGACCAAAGGAAGGAAAGAAGATAAAGAAGAAAGAAAGGAGAAAGAAGAAAGAAGAAAGAAGACATAAAACTTAAAGACCCCCATAAAAATAAATTCCTTTACTTAAATTGTAATTTAATTCATTTATAATCTGGGTTGTATAAGGGTAGAGCTCGGCTACCCACATTTCATATTTTTTGAGTTTGTGCGGTGGTGCCCGACCACAATGACCTTTTAATATTTTGCGCTAGCTTTATAAATTTGATTGATGATTTATTTTGATTGTGCAATTAAGTGGCATATTTATCCTAGTTTCTTCCTTATTTTATGTATGGCCTGGATGTGGACTAGGCTCTTTAGGGAAAAATAAATCTTTTATCCAAATTAATAAACTCAAAATAAAAATAAGAAACTCATAATCTCACTTAAAGCCTAGGCTTAAAATTAAGACAAAAGAATTAGTAACCCCTAAGCTGGATGAGTTTTGTGGTTACTTTATAACATCATGCACAAATGCATCTTGTCTCACTCTTGATTGAAGAGCTTCCACCTTTGCCAAAGAACCCTTGACCTTTGATGGTCGTGGAAATTCACACCTCCTCCCTTCTCACGATTTTGGCCAATAATCTAATTTCTCATGCATTAGTCATAAAAATCCTATTAGCCTGAGTCAAAAAAAATTGTCAAAAAATGAAAATAAAATAAAATTTGAATTGCATTAGATTTAGGTCATTTGAAGCACGTCTCTTTACATGATCTAGTCTCTTTAGGGAGTGAGTTTAAGGATTTAGTCTCTTTCTAATAAATAACAACCAAACTATCTTGCATAGGCATAAAGACTTGCCTACATATATTTAAAATCATAGGAGGAGTTAGTTGGTGGCCACCCCAAAGGTTGTAAGTCCAAGTGTGGTTTGTCCTCGTGGAGGCAAACCAATTACCCATTTTGTATTAGATTTAGGTTGTACTTTCATCCCTCAAGCTCCCTAGATTTAGATTATGAGGTTGCTTCTCCCTCAGGGCCATAAGCTTAATTCCTTACCTCTTAAGTATTTCCTTAATCTTATGTTAAGGAATCTTAAGTCTTAAAATTCTAATGAAAAATATAACTCAAATAAACTAAATAAATTTCTAAAATATAAAGCCCAACTATAGGATAGTCTGAGATGCTCGCTAGGTTTTCTAGCATCGTGAGCATCTCCAACTTACTCCCATTTTGGCTTCGATAATAACTCCCTATTTTGATCAATCCTATTTGGTCTTTCAAAAATATAAACCAATCGATTGATAGTCCTTCCTATTGAAATCTTCAGAGACATTGATCATTTACCTTAATTGAGAGTTTTCCTAAGGGATCCTACTCTTTAGGATGTAATTAACTATGAGGGCTTGCCCCTAAAGGGAACTTAATGAACCCGATTTAAAATAAACCCTACTTTACTTTTCTATGTAAAGTAGGGGAAGAATCTCTGGTATATATGCAGACCCATCGTCCTTAGGAGTCCTTATTGAGGTGATTGGTTCTACTAAAGGGTAGTGACTTCTATCTCTCGAGATAGTACATTAATTTCTTAATGACGTATTCGATCACCTGAATAAGTACATTTGCGGGCTTACGTGGCATCTTAAAAAGATGAATTTCTATATACTTATCTCTTTCATTTTTCCCCACAGATTTGATGGCGACTTCCCTCTATAGAAAATTTTCAACCAGACATAACCCGAATCAACCAAACATTTAAATGAAACCATCCATCTAAGGTGAACATTTTTCATACTTAAAAAATCTAAACCTTAAAGCCGTAGCTAAACATACCACATAAACCTTTTAAAGCACACACATTAGGCTAAGTCACCATTTCTAGCTTTAGGTTAGGGCGGTGCATGGTTTAATGCTTTATTTTTATTTTGTAATGTAACATTTTAGTCTGGATGTTAGGTTGCATGTGCATAGAATGAATGGTAGGATGGTTTAGTCTAATTATTATCTTCTATAGGGGATTGTGCTTAAGGGACATTGTAATAAAAATATAAAGCTTACGGGTGTGATTCTACTAAGCATAACCCAATAGTCGTGGGCTTTACCCATATGTGGGTGATAAGTCTAATTTATATACATGTTTGGGATTGTATGGTTTGTATTTAGCTAATCTCTATTTTGCAGGTTTTAGTTAGATTTACTTTTCCCTTTTCATGTAATTTTGCAATTAGGATTTTAGAATGAATGTTATGGGAGATTAGGATGAGCATTGGTCATAAGATCATATCTTATGTACTTTGTGAAGAATTTGGAGCATCCTCCTTCCAACCATCCAAAAGAAAAAACCAAAATAAGAAAGAACAAAGAACAAAGAAGAAAAGAAGAAATGAAGACCCCTATAACATGAATTCCTTACTTAAATTGTAATTAATTTATTTGTAATCCAGGTTGTATATGGGTAGAACTTGGCTACCCAACTTACTTTCGAGTTTGTGTGGTGGTGCTAGACCACAAATGGCCTCTTATTCTTTTTGTGCTAGTTTTATAAATTGATTGATGTTTGTTTAACTTGTGCATTAAGATGTCATCTTTTCCTAGTTTCTTCCTTACTTTGATATATGGTCTAGATGACGATTAGGCTCTTAAGAAAAATAAATTTTCTATCCAACTAATCAACTAAAAAATCAAAAATAAAATAACTCATAACCTCACCTAAAGCTTAGGCTATAAAATAAGATAAACGAATTAGTAACTCCTTAGCTAAATGTTGCTTTTTCTTTCTAACATCATGCATACAAAACATATTGATTCATTCTTGATTTGGAGGGCTTCCACCCATGCCAGTGAACTTGGCTTGACCTTTAAGAACCATGGTGGAAATACACCTCCCCTTCTCACTAGTTTTGGCCCAAAATCTTATTTATCATGCATTAGGCATATGTATCCTATAGCCTGAGTCAAATGATTATCCAAAAATGAAAATAAAATGTAATACAATTTGTATTAGATCTAGGTCATTTTTCATGCCCTTACATGATCTAGTCTCTTAGGGAGTGAGTTTAAGGACTTAGTCTCTTTTTAAATAAATAACAACTTTATTATCTTGCATAAACATATGACTTGCCTACATGAATTTAAAACTGTAGGAGGAGTTAGCTGGTCACCCGTGACCGTAAGTCTATTGGTTCATTCTCTCTTGTGGAGATGAACCAAATACATATTTTTTGCCTTAGATTTAGGTTGTGCTTTGGCCCTCGCCAAAGCTCCCTAAATTTATATTTTGAGGTTGCTATTTTCCTTTGGGACTGGGAACATAAATCCTCACCTCTTAGGCATCTTCCATGACCTTGTATTATGGAATTATAAGACCTAAATTTCTAATGAAGGTCTAGCTCAAACTAATAAATCAATTTCAAAAATGTAAAGCCCAACCATAGGATAGTTTAGGGTGCTTACTAGTCTTTCTAGTATCGTAAACATCCCCTACTCATCTTCATTTGGCTTCGATAAGAACTCCCTCCTCTTGATTGATCCTATTTGATTTGTTAAAAATAAACTAAATGATTGATAGTCCTACCTACTGAGAGACATTGATCATTTACCTTAATCGAGAGTATTCTTAAGGAATCCCCTTCCTTAGGATGTAATTAAATATGGGGGCTTGCCCCTATAGGGAACTTAATGAACCTAGTTTAAAATAAACTTACTTTACTTTTTCATATAAAGTAGGGGAAGAATCTCTGGTACACATGCAGACCCATTGTCCTTAAGAGTCCTTATTAAGGTGATTAGGTCCACTGTAGGGTGGTGACTTCTATCTTTCAAGATAGTACACCTCTGTTCAATATCATACTCGATCACTCTAATAAGAATATCTATGGATCTACGTGATATTAAAATACGAAGAATATATTCCTATCTTCATTTTTACTCATAATAGAATTGAAGATGGAAGTATACCGATGAAAGAAAGAGGAAACTTTTTCACCACACTAAGCTAGCCAACATCCTTTAGGTTTTAGGATCTCACTCCAAGTAGGTCTTAAAACTCTCGTTGGGTCTCCCAATGAGTGAAAATAAAATTTAATAAAAGAAGAGATAATTAAAGTCATTTTTCTTACCATTTCTATGGTAAGGTAAAGTTCATTCCAAAAAGTAAAGAAAAATAAACCCTTCATAAAAATATAGATATTCAAAAGAACTTTTCCAAAATTTTCACAAAAGTTTTCAAAAGCACATATAATTTAACTTCATCTAACAAACTTCAAGATTGTCACATGAAGGAGCTCTCTAAAATCAAAATCAAAACCATCTTTTCAAAAAAGCACTTATGAACATCTTCATTCAATATACCCAAATTTATTGAATGAAAGTTTTCATTTCCAAACAAAATCAATAATCATATTTTCAAAAAGCACAAATGAATACCCTCATTCAATATACCCAAATTTATTGAATGTAGGTTTTCATTTTCAATCAAAATTAAAATCAACTTTTCAAAAGCGTATGAACATCCTCATTTAATATACCTGTTGGTTGAAAATTTTCTATATGGTCGCCTTCATCTATGGTGAAAAGGCAAGAATATAAAAATTCATCTCTTTGGTTGCCACGTAGATCTTCAGATGTGCTTATTCAGGTGATCGGGTACGTCATCAAGGAATAGTATACTATCTCGGGAGAAAGAAGTCAATACCCTTTAATGGACCTAATCACCTCAATAAGGACTCCTAAGGATAATGGGTCTACATATGTACCAGAGATTCTTTCCCTACTTTACATAGAAAAATAAAATAGGGTTTATTTTAAACCTGGTTTATTAAGTTCCCTACAGGGGCTTGTCCCCATATTTAATTACATCCTAAGGAAGGGGATTCTTTAGGAATACTCTCGATTAAGGTAAATGATCGTTGTTTATAAAAATTTTAATAGGTAGGACTATCAATGGATTAGTTTATTTTAGAAGATCAAACGGGATTGATCAAAGAGAGAGTTCTTGTCAAAACCAGATAAGAACAAGTAGGGGGTACTTATGATACTAGGAAGCCTAGTAAGCACCCCAAACTACCTATGGTTAGGCTTTATATTTTAGAAATTGAATTAGTTTGTTTGAGTGAAATTTTTATTATAATTTTAAGGCTTCTAATTCTATGATGCAAGATCATAGAAATGCCCAAGAGGTGAGGATTTTATACTTATGGCCCATAAAAGGGAAAAGAAATCTTAGAACCTAAATCTAGGGAGCTTTGGCAAGGGCCAAAAACATGACCTAAATATAATGTGACACATGGGCATTTGGTTTGCCTCCAGAAGAGAGGACAAACAACTTGATTGTTGGACTTACAACCACCTAGGGGTGGCCGCCAACTTACTCCGCCTATGATTTTAAATTCATGTAGGCAAGTCTTATGCTTTATGCAAGATAGCTAGGCTATTATTTATTTAGAAAGAGACTAAGTCCTTAAACTCACTCTAAGAGACTAGATCATATAAGGGCATGAAAAATGTCCTAAATCTAATGCAAAACATATTACATGTTATTTTCATTTTGGAAAATTACTTGACTCAAGCTTATAGGAATCATATGCCTAATGTATGAGAAGTAAGATTACTGGCCAAAATTAGTGAGAAGGGAGAAGGTGTATTTCTATTAAGGCTCTCAAAGGTCAAGCCAAGTTTCTCTCGCAAAGATGGAAGCCCTCCAATCAAGAGTGAGAAAATATAATTTTATGCATGATGTTATAAAAGAAATACTCATCTAGCTAAGGGGTTGCTAATTATTTTTTCTTGATTATTAGCCTAAGCTGTAGGTGAGGTTATGAGTTCTTTATTTTAATTTTGAGTTGTTAAATTTGGTAGAATATTTATTTTTTCTTAAGAACCTAATCCTCATCCAGGCCATACATCAAGCAAAGAAGAAACTAGGAAAAATATGCCATTTCTTAAAGCACAAAATCATCAATCAATTTATAAAGCTAATGTAAAAGAATAAAATGCCATTTGTGGTCAGACACCACAACATAAACCTGAAAAAACAAATTGAGTAGCCGAGTTCTACCCTTATACAACCCAGCTTACAAATGAATTAAATACAATAAAGTAAGGAATTCATTGTTATGGGGGTCTTCAAGCTTCATTTCTTCTTCTTCTTTTCTTCTTTCTTCCTTCTTCTTCTTTCCTTCTTTGGTTCCTTCTTTTGGATGGTTGGAATGTGGTTGCTCCAAAGGCTTCACATGGTATATAAGATGAAATCTTATGACCAATGCTCATCTTAATCCCCATAATAATCATTCCAAAATTCTAATTACAAAAATTATATGAGAAGAGAAAATTGGAAATCTAACTAACACCTGTAAAAAGAGATTAGCTAGAACAAACCATACAAATCTTAAGCATGTACATTGGACTTAGCATCCCGCACATGGGTGACTAAGTCCATTTGGTATATTGGATTATTCTTAGGGGTATAAGCACCTGCATAAAAAAGCATTTATATTTTATTTATCATAGCACCCCTTAAGCACAATCCCCTGCAAAAGATAATGATTAGACTAAGAGCACCCTACCATTCTATACATACACCCTAACATTTACTCTAAAATATTACTTCACAAAATAAAAGCAAACATCAAACCATGCATCACCCTAACCTAAAGCTAGAAGTGGTGACTTAGCCTAATGTGTGTGCTTTTAAGGTTTGTGTGGTATGCTTAGCTATGGCTTTAAGTTAGAGTTTTCTTAGTGTGAAGAGTATTTAACTTAGAGGAAGGTTTCATTTAAGTTGTTTAGTTGCTTTGGGTTGATTTTATTTTGCATTTTTGATTTGGTTTAAGTAAATCCTATAATTAATCACTAGGTTGTAAAGAGAGGGAAAGAGAAGAGGACTTTTTTTCCTTCCCTAACTTAAGTAATTTATAAAGTAGATTCATATTTTAGTTTTATTTATTGAATGTATTATTATATGTTTTAATTAATCCTAAGTTTAGATGAACTCTAAACAAACCTATTCAAAAGAAAGCATTTTAAGATTTAAAGTGAAATAAATTACAAAACACATCACTTCATTTCTTTCCCAACATGTATAACATGCATATATGTGATCCTAAGCATATCTATACAATGGAAATGTTTAGCACACTTTATGATGAATGCTAAGTAAGTTACTTAAGAAAATTTGAATGCTTTGATGCATGATTTTCATTAAGTAGAAAATTTCTTATCCATTTTCACATGCACACATGAATGTATGAAAGGCATAAGTGAGTCTGCCATTGTTAACCAGGGGTGTAAGGTACAAGACTTACTTAGGGCTACTTAAAGCCTCACAACCAGGTTGTCGACTAATATACCACTTTCTTAAATACAAACATATGTATAAAAGAAATAAATGGAAAAGAAAGAATGCAAAAGTTTGTATTTATATTTTGTTTATTATGCAATTTATATGTGTAAATAAGAATCCTTCTTAGATTATGACATGGGAAGATAGAGATTAGGCAAGTGTTATTCTTTTAAATGAATTATACACTTTGCAAATCTTATTCAAAATCCATGTTAAGAAAGAAGAAAGGAAACAAACATAAGACACATTTTTAATATTCACATGCAAACTTATAAATAAAGTATAAGTAGCACACTTTCAATTTTGGGTAATTGATCCATCTATTTTGAAAATAATTTAGAAGTCACTCATATTTCTACTTTATCCAAAACATACAATTTGACATAAAGGAAATATTTTTTATTTTAAATTTGATTTGAAAACATGAATGCATGAAATCATATGACACACACATTTAGCATGTTATGAGAGAACTAAAGCAATGATAAAGCATGTAAACACATTCACTAATTAATTCTAAAGATAATCTTATGAAATAAGAAAGCTTAAAAAATCAAATTATTTTTTAAAGTGATTTTGTTTTTTTGTTTAAGTTTGATTTAATTTGAAAATGAGAGTGAGTTTTCTTCTAACATTCCTATGTTTGATATTTTGTTTTTAGATGATTAGATCCATTTTATATTTTGATTAGGTTAAGGTATGAATTACCAATACCACCTTAGCATGTTAATCAAATAATTATGAGCCAATGAGATGACATAAAATCACAAGGAATTTAAATTTGTAATGCAATACCTAGGAAGAAAAGGCCTAATGCAATTTGGCTCATGATTAATGATTAATTAAACTAAGGGTTTAACTTAAGTAATTTCATAACCCCTCTCACACATGTGAGTTGGGTTTTGATTTCCTTAATGTACTTAGGCTCTTGAACACCTAAGCATCTACCCAAGATAGATTAATTAAATTTTAGAAAGTTTTAGAATTTTATGAAATTGATTAAGGGGAATTAGTGAATTAACCTTAATTAAGAGAGGATTAAGGAAGAAAAGGGGTTTAAGGAATAGCTTAGGAAATGCCCAAAATTATTCCTAAACCTCCTATTCATTAAAATAGACCTTAATCAACTCAACAAAGGTTAAATCACTAATCAAACCCTTAATTAACCTTAGTACATTAAGGGGAATAATTGAAATGAATTGCAATTTCCCCAATTAAGCCACCAATAAATCCCAAGAAAATTAGGGGAGGCATAAGTCATCCTCCCAAATACTCAGAAGTTTGAGAAAATAATGGATACCTCGAGGTTATCATAGCTTTCTTTTTAAAATTAGATCATTGAATATTTTTGAAATTTGATTAATTGAGTAATTCTATGGACCAATTATCCTATTGAATATTTGGTCTATTTTTACCTTTGGAGCTTAAAGAGTATGAGTGCACTCTTGGTCCTTTGATGGAGTGTGTAAAGAGAATACTAATTTTGAGTGTGGAATAAGTTGGCAATCAAGTTGAGCTCCTCTAAATGTATAAAATCGAGAATGGATTGGTTTTATCAGGAAGCTTGGAGGCTCTTTAAAGCTTGCTCACATTTCTATCATGTCGATGAGGAGGAATTTTGTTGACTTAAGGGGAGTATATCTACCCACAAAGGCAATCTATGATGAGCTTACCATTTTGATCATTGAGGTCATCTTGTTAGGTTGTTATAGGAGTGTCCTTGCATTTAGTTTTGGCCAGGGAGTGCAATGGTGAACTCCCCATGTGCTTGAGTGTAAGGAGGTTTCCCATGTGGCCATTTCAAAGCATGTGCTCAGTTTGGCCATTGGGCTAGGTTGGGCTGACCCAAACCCATTGGGTTGGGTGCACCACCCTTCCAATTGTTCATTTGATTAAGGAGAGTGCTAAGTGGGTATAAGAGGATTTGAAATTCCAAGTGGAATTGGCCAAAATTTATCTATGGCCTAGGGTAAAAATCATTTGGCTAATTTTAATTTTGATATGTTTTATGTTGAAAATAGGTTTGGCCAAGTTTCATTAGATTTGGAGTTAATTTGGTATGGTTTGGCTCATGTTAACCATTTAGGTCAAAATGGGTCAACTTGACCAATTAATGGGTCAAACCAGGGTTGGATCAAGTTCATATGACCATTTAAAATGTTTTGGAGGCTTTGGTTTGATTAATTTGGTTCATATGTAGGTCATGAGTAGGTTTAGGTTTGGTTGGTCATATAAAGGGATTGTATCTTTATCAATTTTGAATTGAATTTGGCTCAATTTGACCAGGTCAACTTTGGTTGATGTCAATTAGGTTAGGTAGTTGGCCAATTGGTTTGGTCAAGTTCAATCATTTGGAATGAACTTGACCCGTTGGTTCAATCAATTTGGCTTAGATTAAGTCTTGACACATTTTAACTTTAGGTCAAGTTGGGTCAAGTTGGGTCAAGAAAGTGGGTAGGCATTTGATAATGGTCAATTAGGTTTGACAGTTGACCAATCATTTGGTATTTTGGTCATGATGAGAGGGTTAAATGCTTAGTTCAATCAATTTGGTTAGGATTGGCTCATAAGTTTAGGTCACTTTGGGTCAAGTGAGCCTAAGTGGTCAAATGGCTTGGTCAAAGCTTGATTTGAGTTTGATTGAGCTTGTATATGGACTTATGATTGAAATATAAATCCATTAAGTGGTTTGAAGTCAAATGGGTTTTGGTTCATTTGATCTCATATTCAAAGGAAGAACATGAATGGATTTGGGTTTGATTTTTGGGTAGTTTTGGTTAAGTGATTGAAGTTTGTATTTATATTTGATTCATGATTTAGGATTGATTGAATCATGAAGATCAAGTTTGCTTGATTTGGTTGGTGGCTAAGTTCAAGTTTGACTTGAAAGGGAGTTAATTTTGATTTGAATTTGATTGATTTGGTTTGGTTTTTTTTGGTTTAGTTTGATTGATTTGAGTTTAGATCTCATTTATATACATGAATATAAATACAAATATAAATGAGTTCTGAGAAAATTTCATGATTTAGAATTGATTTAGATTTGATTTAGGCTAAGTCTTTAGGAAGGAATCAAAGGATTTTGGCAAGATTTGGAATTTAGAATTTCAACTTGGAATTTGATTTGATTGATTTGAATTTATATTTCATTTGTATTTGTGAATATAAATGAGAATATAAATGAGTTATGAAAATTTCATGAATTTGAAGTGCTTTGATTTTGATTAGGCTAAGTCCTTAAGGATTAAGGACTTTTAAGAAGATTTTGAACTTGGAATTTCAATCATGATTTCAATCATGGAATTGATTTGATTTTGGAGAATTGAATTGATTTAAGTTTGATGTTGACTTGATTTGGAGTTTGACTTGAAGGAAGGAAGTGAGGAATGTGATTTAAGCTTAGATGTGAATTTTCCTAATAAGGCATGACCTATTCATATGGCTAACATCTAAGTCTTAAAGAGTTGAGTGTATCACTAGATGTGTCTTAAGACTAAGGATCTCTTAAAACAAGAGTTATGTCTAAAATGAAGGTTTGAGCTCATAAAATGAGGTCAATAAAGGCAATAGGTGTGGTGTGACAAGAAACACCACACATATTGTGTTGGCCAAATGATCAACAACACTAAATGATCACAAGCACTAACAGAGACAATCTACTCCTAACCCAAGGTGTAGAAAGAATCTAGAGCTTAGTGCAATGTGACTCTACCTATGTCAAAGACATAAGAGAGAAGGAGGAATCTAGTAGGGATAGTGTGAGTGAACCTTCCACTAGGGAAGCAGGTTCAAGTCATTCATAAAGGGGTGAGAAGTTCAATTTTTGAATTGAGTCTCGTTAGGGAGAAAATTTGATTTGTTTAATTATGTTTCACTGGGGAAGAGCGTTGACTTTATTTCAATTTGTTATTTGTTTAATTGTGTTTATTTTGACTTCATGGATAGAAAGTGAACTCTCCACTGGGAGGTAAGTCAAGTCATCCACATGGGAGGAAAGGTTGTGAAATCTGAGGATAGAATTCTAGATCGCTGAGGGAGAAAGATTTGCATCTCAGGGGAGGAGCAAAAGAATTTGACTTAAATTGATTGATTATTTTATTTATTTATCATTGGTTGTTTCAAAATTTTTAGGAGACCACATGATTTGATGGATGGATCTGAGTAGGAGCCATGAGGCTAGACTGACTCAATTTACCAATCAAAGGGGTAGTCTACTAACACATAGTAGGACACCATGGGATGCCTTTGTATACATCTATAGGAAGAAAGCCTAGTAGACTTACATCCTCCAAAGTAGGGACCCATTATTGGGGTGATCAGTTAGCAAGGCAATGATCGACCTGGGGCGACTATTGAGTGAATATCCGGGGGGATCAACTCAAGGATAGTCAAGATAATTTCATTTTTGAGTCATTTTGATGGGTCATTGGTTTGTGATGGATCTAAAGGAGCCATAGGGAGACCTAACTTCACTTTAATCCAAAGGGTAGTTTCTTGACCAATGGACTATCCAACCAAAGGAGTGCCTTTTCAATTTGATGATAAATTAAGGGAAGAAAGCTCGAGACTCACATCTTCCACCATAAAAGACGGGGTGATTGCTTTGGGAAATAAATCAAACCCAACTAGGCTATATTCGGTTTGCGATAGTATGCTAGAAAGAATGTCATAGTCTTACATCTTCCAAAGCGGAATGATAGGGTAACCACTTGGTAAAATAGATTGACTCCAAGGGGTGACTACGAGTGAGTATCAACTCGGGGATTTATCTCACTCGGTAGTGCAATTCTATAGGGAGTTCTACAGCCCTAAAGATAGGATGCTGCTTGGGAAAAGGGACCCTTTGGGGGCTTAAATTCTTAATCCACAAGTGAATTAATTTGTTTGTTTGTTTAGTTTATCATGGACTATTGGTTTTACAGATCAAAGCGAGAAGGAGCTTATATCTAGATATCTCATTTATTGAACCAAAGGAGAATTTTGCATCCATGAACAAATTTTCAACCACGGGGGTGGTTCTTAGAAAGGAGATTGTCCAGAATGTAAGGTAGTCTAAATGGGGTTGCAAAGGACGTGATCCAAATAGATTGCCCACATGGGAGCTAAAGGCTTAATCCATCACCACGAAGAAGATGACATGGTAGTCATATATCAATAGGTATTGGTGGCCAACTCAGGAGAAAGCTGGGGACTCACATCGCCAAGAGTGGTGTATAGGGTGAGTCAGCGACATAGCAAACATCAACCAACCTAAGGTGCCCATTTGCAACAATAACTGGGAGAAAGCTTCGGGACTCACATCCTCTATAGGAACTAATTGGGATAGTTTGTCTTGACGGCCGAAGGGCCATCCGACCTAAGGAGACTACTGAGTGAATGCCACTAGGGGACTTATATTAACTCAAATGTAGTCAAGAGGAAAGGAGCCTCTAGGGGACTTATCCTAAACCTTAAATATACTCAACCTAGTATGATGATGGTTCAAGAAGAAAGCTTGGGGACTCACATCTTCTTAACAAAAGTCAACATGAGGTAGCTTCTTTGGGTGGTGAAGCCACCTAACTAACAAGGCGCTTGTTGATTTGCAATGATCAAGTTAGGGAAGAAAGGGACTCACATCCCACAAAGATGGGGTGACATACTAGCAAGGTAGCTTGTAAAATTGACCTAGAACAACTAATGAGTGATTGCCACAGTGGGATTGCTCCTATATCAAAATAGCCTGAGACAAAATATTTGTGTTTTTTCCTATTTTGTGCTTGTGTTAAAAGAAATAGGAAGCCTCTCTAATTCTCTTACACCTATCCTAAACCTGCTTGAGGAATTTGATGAAGTGGTGCCATAGATGACAACTGGGAATTCCCACCAAGAATGGATGCCGCTCGGGTTCTCTTACACCTAACTTAGTTGTGCTAATCGAAATAGGATGCCTCTTGGATTCTCTCACACCTATTCTAATAGTGTTGTGAGATTGTGTTTGATTGTGTTTGTGTTGTGAAAGAGGGATAGGATGCCGCTAGGGGACTCTTACACCTACCCTAAACACGTTGTGGTGGATTCACAGGGTAAGCAAACAACACTTCGAAAGAAGAGAAGATTTGGATGAAATGGAATCAAATTTTGTTATTTGATAGAATTATTTTAAAAGATAATTTTTTATAGATAATATTTCTTCAAATAGAGCTCATTAATTAGAAGCAACGGGTGTTCCCCCTTACAATCAATAAGCTAATAAGATCCTTCTTGGTAGGCATTCTCTATAACATAGGGGCCATCCAAGTGGGTTCAAACTTGCCTCCCATATTTCACAGGCAACAATTGGTCTCCTTAGGACTAACACAAGCTCTCCTACTTGGAAAGACCTAGGGCGGACTAACTTGTTGAAAGCTTGAATCATTTTGGCCTTGTACAACTTGAGGTTCTAGCACCAGCACTCTCCAAACCTTTGAGCTCTTCTAACCGCAACTTTGCATTTTCTGTAGTGATCTTGCTACCCAATGCTATCCTTAGTGATGGGAGTTAAACTTCTAAAGGTAGAATGGCTTTGGACCCATACACTAAGAAAAACATGATAGATTGAGTTGGAGTTCGGTATGTGGTGCGGTAGGCCCACAAGGCTTCAACCAACTGCTCATTCCACTACCACTTATTGTCATCAAGAGTCTTCTTCAATATCTGGATGAGAGTTTTGTTGCTTCTACTAAGCCATTTGCTCTGGGGTAGTAGATGGTGGAGTACCTCCAATATATACCATTTCTTTTTGTGAAGCTGTTGATCTTTATGCTTTTGAATGTAATATGATTATCAGATATAATTCATCGAGGCACCCTGAACCTATATATGATATGATTCTAAAAAATAGAAGCACATGGTGAGATGTGACCTCTCTGAGTGGGATTGCTTCCACCCACTTGGAAAAATAGTCGGTGGTAGCTAAGATGAACCGGTGACCCTTGGAAGGAGGATCGATCGAACCCACAGTGTCGGTACCCTAACACTCGTATGGCCATGAGGTCAAGGTAGGGTGTAGAATGTTGGGTGGTTGGTGGAGGACCACACCGTGCACGACAGATGGCATCTCTAGCTACATCCATGTAGTGTAATCATCGAACCATTAGTATCTAGTCTTGATCTTCATCTTCATCTTTGGACGGATTGATGCTACATAGATGAATGTACCTAGGTATAATGCCATGGGCTTCTGTTGTCTAAACAACATAACCACATTTGGTCAAAGATTGTGGTACTGCCATCCAGAGAGCATAGGGAGAGCTCTCTAACACACTTCTTGACTTTTCTTGAGGTAGTTTGTCAGTGCTCAAATAGTTTATGAATGGTTGCCTCCAATCCAACTCCTCATCCTTTTGGCAACAGCCTCCTTCAAGAGAAAGTCTCTCGATGAGTTCAACATCAATAAGAATAGACTTGTCTATTTTGGACCCTTATGGACTCATCTTTCAATTCTTTTCAAGTTTGGCCAAAGCATCTACTCGTTCTCTCAGGAACCTTGTAGATGGTGACTTGGGAATGCAATATGGTATACTCATGGTAATGATGAAGCTTGGGTTTGACAATAATGGTTGATGATACGAGAATCCCGATGTTGATGCTCTTGACACATACTGTAATGGCTAACTCTAGACCAGCAATCAAAGCCTGATACTTAGCTTCATTTTTGATGCAAGGGTTGGATGGAAAGTATGAGAATCTCATCACATCGTGGTATGGAGTTAGAACTATTCTACCCCACCCCTTTCACGGAGAATAGATCATGGTGCTTCCCCTTTGTGAAAAGAAGCGCACCATCAAAATACATCTCCCATTGGCGATTTTCCTCCCCAAGTTCATGATTTGTTCGGAGATCATCTAAGTGCGAATTAGTAGGAAGTGGGTGTCTTCTAAGAAATCTACTGTGTCCTTTTTACGCATGGAGTACATGTGATATCAAACTGAGAGTATCATGGACCATCATGCATTAGATAGCATTGGCCATGTCATGAGATATTACAGTAGATTTGTTCTGGAGATCAAGTTCACCTTATAAGAAAGCATATAATATAGTAACTTTTGAGAAGAGATTAAAGCTAAATAATGTTTCTCAATAGGTGGGTAGTTTTCTTGGAGGCGAGATGGCGAGGTAGTAGAGCACTCTCCTTCCTTCATTGGCTTGGGCCAATAAGCAGAGAGTTGTCCAATGCAAATGTAGAGGATGAGTGGCTACGGGATAGGCTAGAATTAGCAGCTTCACCAAATACTGCTTGATGTCTTCAAAGGCATGCTAGCACTTATCATCCCACTTGAACTTGGCATCCTTTTTGACAAGTGCTGAAAAAGGTTTGCATCTCCTCGATAGGTTGGAGATAAAGTGTCTTAGATATGCCAATCATCCTTAAAATAATTTAAACTGTGTTAGACTTTTAGGAGGTGGCATTTTTAAGATAACTTTGATCTTTTTTGGATCTATCTCTATTCTCGATGTCAAACAACAAACCTAAGAAATTTTCCTGAAGCTACTCTGAATGCACACTTCAGGGGATTCATTTTGAGGTTATATTGTCTTAACTGTTCAAAAACTACCCTCAAGTCAAAGAGGTGATCTTTCTTTTCTTTGCTTTTTTACTACTAGATTATCAACATAACATTTAACCTGATGGTGGATGAGTTCATTGAAGATCTGAGTCATGGCCCATTGGTATGTAGCATTTTTAAGGCGAAAGGCATGACCTATAACAAAAGATTCGTCGGGGTTCAAAAGTGGTGTTTCTTTCATCTTAGACATCTTGATTTGGTTATCGAGATGACCCATCCATGAAAAGAGATGAGGCGATGTCCACCATTAATTCTGGTATAGGAAGAGGAAACTCATACTTAGGATATGCCTTGTTTAAGTCCTTGAAATCGATACATGCAAATTTGGCCATTGTTTTTCTTAATTGGATGACCAGCTAACCAAGTAGGGTATTTTTTCTTCCCATGAAACCAATATTGATCAATTTCTTGACTTAAATGACCTTGTTTGATTTCTAATTGCATGTTTAGGAGCTTGATAGGGTTAGTGTTAGGATCTATTGCTTGTGGATTACTAGTCAAGGAGATAATAGCATTTCTTCATAACTCCATGCAAGCAATCCTTAAACTCAATAAACCTAACTAAGTCATTGGTTTCTTCTTCATTCAAAGCAATTAATGATCGGCATGGATTTTCTTATCGAGGTTGATTTCTTTAAGCTTGTCAATTGATGAATGGATCTCCTCTTCAAATTTTGTGCATCTTTGATTTGAGATCATCTCGGATCATCTTTTAAACACACATTCTCATAAGAGTTGGTGTTGTGTGAAAAACCTATCGACTCCAAATGATTGGTAATAACTAGCGTAATCATCATCATTGGACCACCATGAATCCTAGTCACTCTTGATTGTGCTTCCTGCATGTATTGTTCCATAGCTTTTCAAAATACTCGACATTGCTTGACCATGTATGAGGAACCAAACCTTTCTGTATAAGATTATGAACACAAGGCAAGTAAAAGTCAAATGGTAATTCCATTAATTCTTTAAATGAATCCTCCTCAAGTTCTACATCAACTTCAGGACTTGAGGATGATGATCCCAAAAAGAATCTCTTCTGCTTTGCATCCGTGGAAGACTTAGGGGATTCCTTAACTACTAAACCTTCAACTTTTTGAGATGAAAGTGAGGTTAGAGCTAAGGTTCCCAACTGTTTGCTAATAGTTTTCATGCATTTGATTTGAATACTTTTGCTTTGTGGAGGCCGGTCTTCATCCTGCGGATCAGTCACCTCAATGGAACTAGAGGGGTTGGCTATACTAATCACATTAGACTCATCCTCGAGTGGATTCCAAGTCTATGTGAATAGTAGGGTACTATGAACTGGAACATAACCTGGTTGATGATGACAAGGGGTCTTCCACCTATTTTATGCACGGTGGAGGTTGAGTCATCTACCCACATGTCCATATGATGGAATGAACTATGGGTGGAATGTGATATCGATCTATTTCTTCTTCAATTCCCCTTTCTTGTTCACTTGGATTTTCCTTTTTCTTTTCTTTTATTTTGCTCTTTCTTTTCTTCATTTTCTTTTTTCTTTGTTTGTTCCAAGTTCACGAGAAAGGGTGTTTTGAGGAAAGGAAGATTGCATCCTCATAAATCTCAACCTCTCTACGAAAATGGTTTTCATCTCCTTGACATGGTATTCAATCCCATCCTTTCCAACTTGATGCAGATGGAGGGAGGATGGAATTATCTTATTTTGATGTATCGGCCTACCGAGCAAAGCGGTAGAATGAAGTATTCAAATCAATGATGTAAAACTTGGCTTGATCTTCATTCACCTATCTCCAAAGGTAACACTATGGAACTCAAGCTCACCTTGTTCATTGAATCCTCTCAACATCATCCGATCTTCCGAGTGTGGAGATGATCCTCAAATAGGCAGTCTTTAGACTCATAATGTTCATTGATGCACGATCAATGAGAACTCTTTGCAAGTCAGATGCCCATGTGATGTAGAGAGGGTTGTGCTCCATGTCCCCAGAAGAAGGTCTTCATATGAAAGTGATCCCCCCAGCTTTATGTGCCTCCTCATAGTGGTCAGCTAAGCATATCTCGGGATCAAGAGAGCCTTGATTAATGACTCTCATCTCTTTGGATAAGACAAGGACATCGTATATGCTTAGCTTAGATGGTAACTTTCTTGAGAGAGGACATTGTAGTCCACCTTGGTTGATCTCCTAGCATTGGAGCATCATGTGGAGGGCTTCTCGATCTTCTAGACCAATGACTTATTTCCCTCTATCTTGAGGTCTTTAGGAGGTAGAACCTTGCACTATGGAGGTTGACTTTGTGATCTCTTATGGCAGGTAATGGAAGGTTCTACACACAGTCAAGCTCTATAGCTTCTCCCATGGGACCCTCGAAATCGTATGATTCCAAGTCTATCTCAAGAGAGAAACCCATAGTATTCAAAGTAGGGAAATTTGACTCTGAATCATAA
Source organism: Cymbidium sinense (assembly GCA_021442155.1). NCBI lineage: Eukaryota > Viridiplantae > Streptophyta > Magnoliopsida > Asparagales > Orchidaceae > Cymbidium > Cymbidium sinense. The sequence goes on along the minus strand of CM038223.1, from coordinate 132,469,406 downwards.
AGAGGAAGATCATAATTGTTATAGTTATTTTGACTGGAAGAGTTATCATTAGGAATAGAAGTAGACAAAAAATGACAAATATAATTCATAGCTTTATTCATTATTTCTTAGATTTGATAGGTACAAAGTATAAGTCAAGTAAAGTAAGTGGGGCAAGGGATTTGATGCCCTTATCCATTGGTAAAAGAGTTCTACTAGTGGAAGAAGAACTAGTTGAAGTAGAAGAAACCGCCAAGGTGGTAGCTGTAATGGTAGACCAGAGGCTGGACTTGGTCGATGGTTATGCTACTGGGCTATCTGAGCTACTTTGCTATTACTTGATCTTTCCAGTTGGCTTGGCAACTTCCAAACCTTCATTGATGTTTGAGGTTTGAGCTGATTCAAGCACCTACAAGGAAAGATTTTTGATCTTCTAAATGATGTTTTTAGAGGTTTTGGATAAGGAGATATTCCAACCTTCTTTAATTTTGAAAAGATCATAAGTATCCCCAAGGATTTCCCTAATGGAACTGGAAAGTTGTTCCACAAGGTATTCCTTGGGATATATAGCACTTGAAACTATGTTCAAGCCGGTCCTTAAAGGTGAAGCAATCTCCAAACATGACCTAGCATATTGGTAGGGCAAAGTTAGGATCATGGCTTTTACCCTTCCTCCGGTCTCTAGGGTTGGGTAGCTAAAATGGGCTTCTTTAAGAGATTCTTAAAGATCTTCTTGATTACCTCCCTCTTAAATGAATAATAAGCTTATCTAAAGAGTAGGTGGACCATAACTACAGCGGTGGTATGTGTTATGATGATATGAGTGAGGCAAGCCTTGGAGACTATTGTGGAGGCCGGTAGGGCTACCTCGATGGTGGTAGAGGAGGTGGAGGCTGCTGAGGTTATGGTCTCTCGGACTGATCTCAAGATGGTTGCTTCCCCTTATCTACCATTATCATTATTCCCAACTTCTTTTCATAGACCTTCTGTGGCTTCTTCTTAGGCAATTGATCTTAAAAAGGAAACTGTTTGGCCTCTCCTTGTAGACTAACTGCCTTATTGATTAACTTCTCAAAAGTTTTGATAGTGAAGCCCTTAAGCATGAAGGCGACTGGGCCATGGATGTTCTTTAGAAGAATTTTAATGGCATGTTGTTCAGACAGTTGAAACTCGCATTTCATACTCAGGTTCTGCCATCTGAGAATGTAGTCAATAAGGGACTCACTTGGGTGTTGTGCTACAACAAGATCACCTACAATGACCTTTTGCTGAGCTCCAGCAAACCTCTTGATAAAGAGTTGCTCCTACTCAGCAAATGTCTTCACTGAACTGTGGGAAAGTTTAGCATACCAGTTAAATGCTAAATTTGCTAGTCTACTGATGAAGAGGTGGAAAAGTAAAGCGTCACTACCACCAGCGTTGCAATAACTAGCTCTGAAATGGGTGATGTGTTGCCTCGGGTTTCCATTGCCATCAAAACTCTTGAAGGAAGGTGGCACAAAACCCTTGGGATATTGGATTGCATCAAATTCCTCTGGTATGGTCTACCCTTTAGGATGATCCTCCAGGGCTTGAGCCAACACTTCCTTCACCTGCTGCTCTACCATGGACTTGATATCTTTTTCTTGTATGGAGATACTTTCCACTACCTTCCTATACATACTGGTTCTATCTTGCTTTACTAGAGGTAAGGTCTTGGTTATGTCCAAGACATGCACCAACTCAGGCTGACTAGTCTCTATGGTAGGATGAACTGGGGCTTGATTCAAATGTTAAGCCTAACAAGTCCTCAAGCCTCTTCTCCATCCTATCTATCTTCTCATCCTTTTTTTTGTACTAGAGGTGTTGGGTTGAGTAGGTGTCTTCTGCTCATCACCTTCACCTTCCATGCTTCTGCGAGGAGGATCCCTAGTATCATGCACCCAGTCTCTCTCAAAAATCATCTTCATTGGGATCAAAGCGATCTTCTCCTCATCGGACCAATCATACCCCAATATCTCCTTCTTCTATGAGATAATGATACTATCTCATTTAAGAAGATATCTGAATAGTACAAATGATTGGTTGATGTGATCCATCATGTATCTTGAGAGGCAGGACCTCCCTCTGGAGAATTAGTCCTATGAGGAATGTACTCATTAGAGAGATGTACTCTATCGACTCTAAGGTGACACTCTAGGAGGCTACTATCATTGGTGCAACTGTTGTCATTTCTCTTTGCAATAGTACAACCATCTCTATGTCTCGCTAGTGGTGTTGGTGAAGGGATGACCACTATGCTTCAGGGTTGCCATTCCTTCTGCACCACAACTGGGGTAAAAAAGGGAGAGAGCTCGACCTCACCTGTAGATGGAATAGGATCCTGACCATAGCGGATCACCAATGGGGTATGCTTCTCTCCGGATATGGCCTTCATGGCCTTTGGTGGAACTAGAGATGTTGGATGAGCGTGATGGTGGGGGTAAGCGTGTGGTGGAGACACCCACTCTCTCGAATAGGGACCCTCTTCCTATGATGGGCCATCGTAAGTAGAATACTATCATGTGATCATGGTAGCATGATGAAAATCAATGAGTCAGAGTTGTGACTAAACCTCCACCTCCCTCTGTAGTGATGATGTATGGGGCCTCCCACGGCCCTCTCTGGATGTTTCCCCATGCTATGAGGGATGATAGATCAAATGAGTGAGCTTAAACTCATGCTCATAAGCTCCACCAACGGCATAGAAGGCGAGGCGAGCACAACCTCTACCAGACTAGCGAGGTCTGAACCTTGGTGGAGGTGAAGTGTGGATCCTCTAGCATCCTCTCTCGAAGAGAGGATGAAATGGGTTCATTGTAACTGAGGAACAAAGTGGGCAACTCCTCAATGATGTGGGCCTCCATCTCCCCAATTTTGGTATGGTATCATTTAATCATGTAATTTTGTTCTTCCTCACAGTCAGAGGTGAGTGAATAGACCCAGACCAATCTCGGTTGGGAGGCAATATCAGGATCAGAGGAGCCTTAGAAGGTGCTTGAGTGAGTGGGTAGCCCTTGGGCAGCAGGCTCCAGGCGTGCACTCTTTGCCACATGCTTTGGCGAAATTATGGAACTATGCTTTCCTCTTTAGTGAGGGATGTCGATTGCGGCAATCACGATGACCATCTTTTCACGACATTGCGGTCTGTGATGAGGGAGTGCCCTCACAGTGATCCTCACCTTTGAAACCTCTCAAAATGGATAGGTGGGTGTGTGGGGAGATTGGCTGATCCAAGGCGAAGTCCATGCCATAGGGGAAAGTAAACACAAACTTCTATGAAATTCTATTACTAAAATTGAAACTAGCTGTAATTTGTTGAGAATGCAATGTTGGAAACAAACTTGGATCAGTTCTATTTTGTTGATTTTGAATTTGAATTTAAAATTTGAACCCACATCCAACATCTTGGAAGTGTTAAGTGGGGTTCAAATGGATTTAGAAGATTTAGAGATTTGATTGGAAGAGGAATTTTTGAATATGAATCCAATTTCAACAAATTTGGGTATGTTGAAAATGGGTTCAAATATTTTTTAGAAGATGCTTCCATAGGTTCATTTGAATTGGATTTTGATTTGAGGACCCTTTCCTTTAACAAATTTGGGTATGTTAAAGAGGGTGGTTTTATTTTGATTTGATATTTTGGAATACTCACTTAGCAAATTTGGGTATGCTAAGTGAGGTGTTTGAAAATAATTATTTCTTTTAATTTTGTTTGCTTTATCTTGTGAATTATTGGTGATTTTGATTATTGGAATTTACTTTTAGCAAATTTGGGTATGCTAAATGGAGAACCCAAGTGTGTTTTGTTTTGAATTTTTTTTGAAAAATAGGATCCTTAGCAAATTTGAGTATGCTAAGAAAATCCTAATGTGTTTCATTTATTTTAGATGTTTTAATTTTGAAAAATAGGATCCTTATCAAATTTTGGTATGCTAAGGAAATCCTAATGTGTTTCTTTGTTTTGATTTTGAAAATGGAGACTTTACTTTTATATGGTATGCTAAAGTGAAATTCCAATTATTTTGTGGAGATTTCACTTAGCAAATTTGAGTATGTTAAATGAAATTCCAAATTGTGTTTCAAATTTTTGTTTTGAAAAGTGGAGACTTCATTTTAGCAAATGGGGTATGCTAAAGATGAAGTTCCAATGTGTTTTGAAATTTTTTGAAATGGAGATTTCACTTAGAAAATTTGAGTATGCTAAATGAAATTCCAAAATATGTTTGAAAAAATTTTTGGTTTTGAATTTGAAGACTTTGTTTGGCAAATTTGAGTATGTTAAATGAAGTTCCAAATGTGATTTGAAATTTTTTGTGAAAATTTATTTTTGATTGAAATGAAACTTCCATTCAAATTGTGGGTATATATTGAATGGAATGATTTCAAATTTTGAAAATTTATTTTTTTTGTTTGATTTGAAAATGAAATCATTCAATGTTGATATATTGAATGGAAGTTTCATATATTCTTTTGAAATGAGAATTCCAACTTAACACATGTGGAATGTGTTTGAAATTTCAAAATTGTGATTTTGGTTTGAAGATGTAACATCCATCCAACACATTTGAATATATTGAATGGAAATGCCCATATTCAATTTTTGTGCTTTTTTTTTTTGAAAGTTTATGATTTTTGGAATTTTATTTTTATGAAGGTGATCCTACATATAACAATCATTAAGATTGTTAGATGAAGGTGATTTAAGAAATTTATTTGCAAAATATTTTATTATGTGCATCTCGAAAGAGTCCTTTTTAAAAATAAGACTTTTATAAAGGATTTATTTTTTTCTTTATTTTTTGAATGAACCTTTCCATCAAAAAATGGTAAGGAGGAAGTAATCATTTTATTTTTATTAGATTTATTTTAGGAATGATGTTTTAAGACCAAACAGGTGAGGTCCTAAAACCTAAAGATGTTAGCTAGCTTAACTTAATGATGAAATAAGCTAAGTGCCAACGGAAAGAATGATAGTCTTGGATTCATACCAAAAATACAAACCCACTATTGATATTTAGAGATAATGATCATTTACTAAAGATGGAGAAAGGAACCATCCCAGGAATTGAAAAAAAATTTGTTGGTGAAAAAATTTCTATAGAATTCTTCATCATTTGAAAAGGAAATATAGAAATTCATCTTTTTTTGATGTCACAGATCTGATATGCTTATTGGTGATGAGTATGTCATTGAGGAATGTACTATCTCGAGATAGAAGTCACTACCCTAATGGCCTAATCACCTCAATATGACTCTAAGGACAATGGGCCTACATATGTACTAGAGATTCTTCCCCTATTTTATATGAAAAAGTAAAGTAGGGTTTATTTTTAACTGGGTTCATTTCTCTACAGGGGCAAGCCCCCATAGTTAATTACATCCTAAGGAAGGAAATTCCTTAGGAATACTCTCGATTAAAATAAATGATCATTATCTTTAAAGATTTTAATATGTTGGACTATCAATTGATTAGTTTATTTTAGAAGATCAAATGAGATTGATCAAAGAGAGAGTTATCAAAAATAAATAAATGATACTTAGGAAACTTGAAACTAGTAAAACTATCTTTTGGTTGGGCTTTTTTTTTAAATTGATTTATTTGTTTAGTTGAATTTTCATTATAAGTTTACTATAATTCATATACAAGATCATGGAAATGTAAGAGGTGAGGATTTATACTTATGGCCCATAAGAAGCAACCTCGAATAAATCTAGGAGCTTTGCGAGGGCAAACACCTAAATCTAAGGCAAAAATGGGTATTTGGTTTGCCTCCATGAGGACAAACCACCCAAATGTTGGACTTACAACCATCAGGGTGGTGCCAACTAACTCCTCCTATGATTTTAAATTCATGTAGGCAAGTCTTATGCTTTATGCAAGATAGCTATTTATTTAGAAAGAGACTAAGTCCTTAAACTCACTCCTAAGAGACTAGATCATGTAAGGGCATGAAAAATGTATAAATCTAATGCAAAACATATTACATTTTATTTCATTTTGGACAAATTTGACTCAGGCTTATAGGATTCATATGCCTAATGCATGAGAAAGATTGGCCAAAATCAGAGAAGGAGGAGGTATTTCCATGGCTCTCAAAGGTCAAGCCAAGTTTCTCGAAAAGGTGAAAGCCCTCCAATCAAGAGTGAATAATATGCATTTTTATGCATGATGTTATAAAAGAAATACTCATCCCAAGGGTTGCTAATTCTTTTATCTTGATTTTTTTGCTTTAGGTGAGGTTATGAGTTCTTTATTTTAATTTTGATTATTAAATTTGGTAGAAGATTTATTTTTCCTAAGAGCCTAATCATCATCATCCAGCCATACATCAAAGGAAGAAACTAGAAAAGCATGATCTTAATGCACAAGCTAAACAATCATCAATCAAATTTATAAAGCTAACAAAAGAATAAAGGCCATTTGTGGTTGCACCACCCAATAGAAAAAAAATTGGGTAGCTCTACCCTTATACAACTCAAATTACAAATGAATTAAATACAATTAAGCAAGGAATTCATTGTTATGGGGGTCTTCATGTTTCATTTCTTTTTCTTCTTTTCTTCTTTCTTCCTTCTTCTTCTTTACTTCTTTGGTTCCTTCTTTTGGATGGTTGGAATGTGGTTGCTCTAAAGGTTTCACCTGATATATAAAATGAAATCTTATGACCAATGCTCATCCTAATCCCCATAGCAATCATTCCAAAATCCTAATTGCAAAAATTACATGAAAAGGGAAAAATAGAAATCTAACTAACACCAAAATAGAGATTAGCTAAAATAAACCATACAAATCCAAGCATGTATATTGGACTTAGCACCCACACATGGGTGACTAAGTCACACTATTGGATTATGCTTAGGGGTATAAGCACAACAAAAGCATTTATATTTTTATTTATTAGCCCTTAAGCACAATCCCTTACATAAGATGGATAGACTAAATCTACCATTCATTCTACATACACCTAACATCCTAAAATATTATATCATAAAATAAAAGAAAACATCAAACCATGCACCTAACCTAAAGCTAGAAGTGGTGACTTAGCTAATGTGTGTGCTTTAAGGTTGTGTGGTATGCTTAACTATGGCTGTTTTCTAAGTGTGAAGAGTATTTAACTTAGAGGAAGGTTTCATTTAAGTTATTTAGTTGATTTGGGTTGATTTTATTTTTGATTTTTTGATTTTAGTTTGAATCCTACAATTAATTACTAAGTTGTAAAGAGAGGGAAGAGAAGAGAACTTCTCTTTCCTACCTTAAGTAATTTCTAAAGTGGATTCATGTTTTAGTTTTGTTTAGTGAATGTTATTATATGTTTTAATTAATCCTAAGTTTAGATAACTCTAAACAAACCTATTCAAAAGAAAGACATTTTAAGATTAAGTGAAATTAAATTACAAACACACATCACTTCATTTCTTTCCCAACATGTATAACATGCATATGAATGAATCCTAAGCATATCTATACATTGGAAATGTTTAGCACACTTTATGATGAATTCTAGTTACTTAAGAAAATTTTGCTTATGATGCATGATTTTCATTAAGTAGAAAAAGGGTTTCTTATCCAATTTTCACATGCACATGAATGTATGAAAGGCATAAGTGAGTGTGATGCCATTGTCAATGGTGTAAGGTACAAGACCTACTTAGGCTACTTAAAGCCTCAACTAAGGGTTGTAGACTAATATACCACTTTCTTAAATATACATAATATGTAAAATAAATGGAAAAGAAAGATGCAAAAGTTTTTTATTTATATTTTGTTTATTATGTATTTATATGTGTAAAATATAAGAATCCTTCTTAGATTATGACATGGAAGATAAGAGTAGATTTTTAAAAGTGTTCTTTTAAAAGAATTATACACTTTGCACATCTTTCAAATCCATGTTAAAGAAGAAAGGAAACAAACATAAAACACATTTTTATATTCACATGCAAGCTTATAAATAAGTATAAGTAGCACACTTTCAATTTTTGGTAATTTATATATATTTTGAAAATAATTTAGGAGTAATAATAGCCACTCATATTTCTACTTTAGCCAAAAATGCAATTTGACATAAAGAAACATTTTTATTTTAAATTTGATTTTGAAAAGCATGAATGCATATAAAATCATATGACACACATTTAGCATGTTGGAAAGAACTAAAGCAATGAAAGCATGTAAACACCTTCACTTTAATTAATTCCAAAGATAATCTTATGAAATAAGAAAGCTTAAAGAAATCAAGTTATATTTTAATGTGATTTTGTTTTGTGTTTGAGTTTGATTTAATTTGAAAATGTGAGTGAGTTGATTCTAACCCATTCCACATATGTTTGATATTTTTTGTTCAATTTTTAGATGATTAGATCATTTTATATTTTGATTAGGTTAAGGTATGAATTAAGGATGTTAATTACCCCTTACTATACCACCTTAGCATAGTTAATCAAATAATTATGAGCAATGAGATGACATAAAATCTCACAAGGAATTTAAATTTTGCACTTAGGAAGAAGAGGCCTAATGCAATTTGGCTCATGATTAATGATTAATTAAACTAAGGGTTTAACTTAAGTAATTTCATAACACCCTCACACATGTGAGTTGGGTTTTGATTTCCTTAATGGACTTAGGCTCTTGAACACCTAAGCATCTACCAAGATAGATTAATTAAGTTCTAGAAAGTTTTAGAATTTTATGAAATTAATTAAAGGGGAATTAGATTAACCCTTAATTAAGAGGGATTAAGGAAGAAAAGGGGTTTAAGGAATACTTGGGAAATGCCCCAAAATTATTCCTAAATCTCCTATAAACAACTGATCAACTTCAGATTAAATCACTAATCAAACCTTAATTAACCTTAATATTAAGGGAATAATTAATGAATTAGCAATTTTTCCTAATTAAACCAATAAATCCCAAGAAAATTAGGGGGAGGCGAAGTCATCCCCAAATGCACTCAAGTTTGGAATTAATGGTGGGTTAATTAAAGTAATTAGCAAATTAACATTTTAATAAAACCAAAAATCAGAGAAGAACTATTCAAAATTTAAAATCAATTTTATAAAATTCTAGATTCAATTATCTTTCAATTTATTTCATATTTTTTTTTTTTTCTATGTTGAGATATGAATTTTTGAAGTTTAGATGATTAATTAGGAATTATTTAAAGCTAATTATATTATTAATCCCGTCGATGCCATGTGTGCCATTGACGCGGCATGCTTTACGTGGTGACTGGGTATTTAACTCATCATCATAGCGGCGTGGCGGTGGCTATGCTTTCTCCTCAATTTCAAGGATCATGAGATTAAAGCAGATCGAGGGAGAAAATAAAGATATTATGCATTTTAATCTTGGCCATCAATTCAAAACTCGTGGATGGATGGCCAGAGATCCATCCCTGTCACTCTTTGTGAGCCATGGAGATCATCCATGTTTGAACCTATGATTTGAGCTCGATTGAGCTTGGATTGGGATGAAACTCAACCCACACCATCTAAGCATGCATACAAGAACATCTAATGACCATCAATATTGAGTTCACTTCAAAGGACCAACACATTGAACTTAGCTAAAAATGGCATACTCTGGAGGTGATCACCGCTCGATTCCTTGGAAGCTTCATGGTTGAGATGAAGCTTTGTGAAGTTTGAAGGTTGAGGTTGAGTAACTTCTATGGACCAACTCCTCCTTTGAGCTCCTTTGGTCTAGGGACTCCTCCTCCTTTGCTTGGGAAAGAGCTTGGGTGCACTCGACTTGGTCCTGATGGAGTGTGTGAAAGAATTGGGGTTGAGTGTGGAATAAGTTGGCAATGTGAGCTCCCATTTTTTATGAAAATAGAGAATGGAATTTGGTTTTCTAGGATGCTTGGGCTCTCACAAGCTTGCTCACAGTTCACTCCTTTGTCGATGAGAGGAATTGAACATTTTATTGAATTAGGGGGAGTATATCTCCCCTAAGGCAATCGAGATGAATGAGTCTTGCCATTTTGATCTTGACTCTTGAATGGGTTTGTTAGGCTATTAGGGTGTCCTTGCATTGATTTTGGCGTGGAATGGTAAACTCCCATGTGCTTAATTGAGTGTAAGAAGGATTCCCATGTGGCCATTTCAAAGAGTGCTTGGTTTGGCCATTGTAGGTTGGTGACCCAAACCCATTGGGTTGGTGCACCACCACCCTAGTGTTCACTTGACCCAGAGAGAAAGTGGGTATGAAGAGGATTTGACCAAATTCCAAGTATTGGACAAAAAATTACCTATGGCCTAGGGTAAAATGGTCATTTGCTTATTTTTGAATTTGGATATGTTAGGTATGTTGAGAAAATAGGTTTGGCCAAGTTTCATTGGATTTGGAGTTCATTTGGTATGATTTGGCTCATGTTGACCCATTTAGGTCAAAATGGGTCAACTTGGTCAAGTTGACCAATGGTCAAATTGGGTCAAACCAAGGGTTGAGTCAAGTTCATATGACCATTTGAAATTTTGGTGGCTTTGGTTTGATTCAATTTGGTTTAGGTTTGAATTTGGTTCATATGACTTCATTTAGGTCAAATGGGTCAAGTTGACCAATTTGACCCATTTGACCTATTTGAGCTAGGTCATGGGTAGGTTTAGGTTTGGTTGGTCATATGAAAGGGATTGGTATCATCATTTTCAATCAATTTTGGTTAAGTTTGAATTTGGCTCAATTTGACCCTTTAGGTCAAGTTGGGTTCATGGTCAATTGGGTTAGGTTAGGTCTAGTTGGCCAATTGGGGCTTTGGTCAAGTTGACCAATCATTTTGGAATGAACTTGACCCATTGGTTTCAATAAATTTGGCTTAGATCAAGTTTTGACACATTTTGACTTTTTAGGTCAAGTTGGGTCAACTTGGGTCAAGTGGCCAATTGGGCTAGGTTAGGCTCAAATGTTGACTTGGTCAAGTTCAAACATTGATCATGAATGAATCTTGATCAATGGTTTCAATCAATTTGGCCTATGGTGGATTTTGGCAATGTTGGGTTTCATTTTGGCTAAGTGTTGACTTGGTCAACCCTTAGGTTTGACCCACTTTGAGTGATTGATCATCTCATGATGATTGTTGATCATGATGAGAGGGTTAGATGGGCTTGGTTCAATCCAATTTGGTTAGGATTAGAATTTGGCTCATAAGGGTACTTTAGGTCACTTTGGGTCAAGTGAGCCTAAGTGGGTCAAATGACTTGGTCAAAGCTTGATTTGAGTTTGATTGAACTTGTATATGGACTTATGATTGAAATATAAATCCATTTGCAAGTGGTTTGAAGTCAAATGGGTTTTGATTCATTTGACAATTTCAAGTTCAAAGGAAGAACATGAATGGATTTGGGTTTGATTTTGAATTGGGTTTTGGTTAAGTGATTGAAGTTTGTATTTATATTTGGATTCATGATTGTAGGATCATGAAGAAAAAAAATCAAGTTTTGTCTTGATTTGATTGATAGCTAAGTTCAAGATTTTGACTTGAAACTTAGGTTGAATGAATTTGAGTTTGATTTGTTGTTGGTTTTGGATTTTGGGTTTAGTTTGATTGATTTAATTTATATCTCATTTATATATGAATATAAATGAGAATATAAATGAGTTATGAAAATTTCATGAATTGGAATTGATTTAGATTTGATTTAGGCTAAGTCTTTAGAAAATCAAAGGATTTAGAAAAGATTTGGAATTTGGAATTTCAACTTGGAATTTGATTTGATTGATTTGAATTTATATTTCATTTATATATGTGAATATAAATGAGAATATAAATGAGTTGTGAGAAAATTTCATGAATTTGAAGTGGTTTGGATTTGATTTAGGCTAAGTCCTTAAGAGGATTAAGGACTTAAGATTGATTTTGAACTTGGAATTTCAATCATGGATTTCAATCATGTTACATTAATTTGATTTTGGAGAAACCAATTAGATGAATTGATTTAGGTTTGATGTTGATTTGATTTGAGTTTGACTTGAAGGAAGGAAGTGAGGAATGTGGTTCAAGCTATAGGGTAGGTGAATTTTCCTAATACCCCTAAGGCATGACCTATTCCTATGGCTAACACTTATAAGTCTCAAGGGCTAGGTTGAGTGTCCACCTAATCACTAGATGTTTCTTAAGATTAAGGATCTCTTAAAACCTAAGAGGAGTCCTATGTTTAAGATGAAGAGGGTTGTGAGCTCATCCTAAAAATGAGGTCAACAATACCCAAATTTATTGAATGAATATTTCATTTTCTAAAATAAAATCAAAAAGCACAAGTGAACATCTTCATTCAATATACCCAAATTTATTGAATGAAGATTTCATTTCCAAAACAAAATCAAAATCCATGTTTTAAAAAGCACAAATGAATATCCTCATTCAATATACCTAAATTTCTTGCATGAAGATTTCATTTCTGAACAAAATTAAAAGTAATCTTTTCAAAAATCACAAATGATCATCCTTATTCAATATACCCAAATTTATTGAATGAATATTTCATTTCCAAATAAAGTCAAAATCATCCTTCCAAAAAGCAATAAATCACTCACAAAAACCTCATCTTTCAAACATAAAACAAAATTAATTTCCATTTTAACATTCTCAAATTTGTTAAATGGAAATCTACTTTGCAAACCTCACAAAAAATCAAACACATTTGGATTCTTTATTTAGTATACCCAAATTTGCTAAGTAAAGATCCTCTTTTCAAAAATTAAAATAAGAACAAAACACATTTGGATTCTTTATTTAACATACCCAAATTAAGAACAAAATATATTTGGATTCTTTATTTAACATACCCAAATTTGCTAAGTAAAGATCCTCTTTTCAAAAAATCAAAATAAAAAAATCGAACATATTTGGATCCTTTAGTTAGCATATCCAAATTTGCTAAGTAAAGATCCTCTTTTTCAAATCAAAATCAAAACAAAACACATTTGGGTCCTTTATTTAGCATACCCAAATTTGCTAAGTAAAGATCATCTTTCAACAAAACAATACTTGACTTTATTTAGCATACCCAAATTTTCTAAGTAAATATTTCATAAATTCACACATGATTCACATTATAAGCAAACAAATAAAGAAGAAGAAAATTGTTTTCAAATACCTCACCAAGCATACCCAAAATTTTGCTAGTAAATTTCAAAATCAAATCAAATACAAAATCAATTGACCATTTACTTTAACATGCTCAAATTTGTTAAATGGAGGGCCCTCAAACACAAAAATTAAATTCAAATATGAACCAATGGAAGCATCAATCTCTTAGAAAATATTTTGAACCCACTTTCAACATACACAAATATGTTGAAAATGGATTCTAAATTCAAAAAAATCTCTTTTCCAATCAATTCAAAATCTATCTCCAAATTCAAAGAGCCCCACTTAACATATTCAAATTATTGAGTGTGGTTCAAATTCTAAAAAAATGAATTAAAGAAATCTAAGAACTTATTTTCAACATTGACTTTCTTTGTCTTATTCTATTTTGTTTAGTTCATTCATTCAAATGGCAAATGCATTGTTCACTTTTCCTTTTGGGATGGATTTGGCTTTGGATAGATATCGACTTCACCCACCTCATTCATTTTGGTTGAGATTTTGGGGTGCTAGGATCACTTTTAACCACCCTCACACATCATGCATAAAATGGTCATCCAAGTTGACATGTCATCTAACTTCAGTTTCCTCAAGAGGAAGGCGTGGCTTCTGTATTGCTTATAGTTTACCCAATTGTTCCCCTTGTGCGTTTAGCACACTCGTTGGTTCCTTAGAAGGCTGTGGATAGCTCCCACTTTTGAGATAGGGTATAGTTCCGAATAGTCCACCTACTTTAAAAAGAACATGATCAAGTGGTATCATACCATTGGAGGCATCTTAGTCTAGTAGATTTCTATGGTTTCCCCTTTAGAAAACAAATTCCATCCCTCTAGATAGATGGAGGAAGATATTAGGAGGATCTCTTTTTCACCTCCACCTGCAGTACAACATGAGGCTCCTATCAGAGATAGGAAAAGGTCGTACGTTTTCCTTAGATCAGTTCTATGTCAAGTAGGTGGGGCTTTCGGATGATCAAAATCTAGGGCTCAATTTGATTTACATTTTGTGATCCCTCGTAGCGTAAGGGAGCACATCAGATAAGAGAGGGCTAGGGAGGCTTGCATATCAAGTCATTAGGCGAGAGGAGGTATAGAATTTAGCTTTAGCTCATGGATTTTTTTTGCTAGATTATTTTTGACATTGTATTGGCTGTATAAAATAGGAGCTCCCAAGAGATCTTGCCTTTTGACCTCAATTTTAGGATGAGCTCTCAACCCCTCCATCTTAAACATAAGACTTCTCTTAGACTTTAAGAGATCCTTAATCTTAAGACACATCTAGTGATTAGGTTAACACTTAACATGCTTGGGATTTATATGATTTATTTAGCTAATCTCTGTTTTGCAAGTGTTAGTTAGATTTACATTTTTTTCTTTTCATGTAATTTTGCAATTAGGATTTTGGAATGATTGTTATGGGGGATTAGGATGAGCATTCATCATAAGAGCCCCTCTTATGTACCATGTGAAGCCTTTAAAGTAACCACCTTCCAACCATCCAAAAGATGAAAGAAGAAAGAAGAAAAGAAGAAATTAAGACCCCCATAACATGAATTTCTTGCTTAATTGTGGTTAATTCATTTATAATCCGGGTTGTATAAGGGGTAGAGCTTCTACCAATTTTTTTGGGTTTGTCTTGTGGTGCCAGAACATAAATGATCTTTTGTGTTAGCTTTATAAATTGATTAATGATTTGTTTAGCTTGTGCATTAAGAAATGACATGCTTTTCTAGTTTTCTTGCTTGATGTATGGCTGGATGAGATTAGGCTCTTAGAAAAATAAATCTTCTACCAAATCTAATAATTCAAAATTTAAAATAAAGAACTCATAACCTCACCTAAATCTCAGGTTGTGAGTCAAGATAAAAGAATTAGCAACCCCTTAGCTCGATGAGTATTTCTTTTATAACATGATGCACAAAAGCATATTGTTACACTCTTGATTGGAGGGCTTCCACCTTTGCCAGAGAAACTTGGCTTGACCTTTGAGAGCCATGGTAGAAATACACCTCCCCTTCTCATTGATTTTAGCCCATAATCTTCTTTCTCATGCATTAGACATATGATTCCTATAGGCCCGAGTCAAATTGATTGTCCAAAAATAAAAATACAATGTAATATGATTTGCATTAGATTTAGGTCATTACTGCATGCATGATCTAGTCTCTTAGGGAGTGAGTTTAAGGACTTAGTCTCTTTCTAAATAAATAATAGCCTAGCTATCTTGCATAAAGCATATGACTTACCTACATGTGTTTAAAATCATAAGAGGAGTTAGTTGGCGGCCACCCCCAGGCGGTTGTAAGTCTAAGTAGTCGGGTGGTTTATCCTCTCTTGTAGTTATATGATTTACCATTTAATCTCCCAAAATAAACTAATCAATTGATAGTTCTACCTATTGAAATCTTTAGAGACAATGATCATTTACCTTAATCGAGAGTATTCCTAAGGAATCCTCTTCCTTAGGATGTAATTAACTATGGGTGCTTTACAGAACTTAACAAACTTCAATTTAAAATAAACCACATACTTTTTTGTATAAGTAAGGAAGAATCTTTGGTACATATGCAGACCCATTGTCCTTAGGAGTCCTTATTCAGGTGATTAGGTCTTTTGTAAGATGGTGACTTCTATCTTTCAAGATAGCACACCTTCCCTGAATGTCATACCCAATCACCCTAATAAAATATCTGCGGATCTATTTGGTGTCCAAATGCAACCAAGAAGTATATTTCTATCTTCATTTTATTCCACATAGACTTGAAGATGGAAGTATACATTCTTAAGAAAATGAAATACTTTTCACCACAGATTTTTCTGGGGACTCCGTTGGGGAGGGTTCTCTCTCCATGTTTGGTAAATGATCATTATCTCTAAGTATTGATAGTGGGTTTGTACTTTTGTATGAATCCAAGACTATCTTTCTTCCCATTGACACTTAGCTTATTTCATCCTTAAATTAAGTTAGCCAACATCTTTAGGTTTTAGGACCTCACCCCATGTTGATCTTAAAACCCTCGTTGGGTTCTCCAATTGACGAAAATAAAAATCTAATAAGAAGAAAATATTTAAAGACTTTCTCCTTACCATTTTCATGTTAAGGAAAGGTTCATTCAAAAATAATAAAGACAAAATAAATCCTTCACAAAAGTCTTGCTTTTCAAAAAGCACTTTTTCAAAACAAAAATGCACACAATAAAATATTTTGAATAAAAAGTTTTTCTAAATCACCTTCATCTAACAATCTTCATGATTTTTATATGTAGGATCATCTTTACAAAAATAAAATTTTAACAATCATAAACTTTCAAAAAGCACAAAATTTGAAGATGGGCATTTCCATTCAATACATTTAAATGTGTTGATTGGATGTTACATCTTCAAACCAAAATCACAATTTTGAAATATCACTCAACACATTCCACATGTGTTAAGTTGGCATTCTCATATCTCGAAAGCATACATGAAACCTCACCACTCAATATACCCACATTTATTGAATGGAGGTTTCATTTTCAATCAAAACCAAAAATAAATTTTTCTAAAAGCATACATGAACCTCTCCATTCAATATACCCATATTTATTGAATGGAGGTTTCATTTTCAATTAAAAATAAAAATAAATTTTTCCAAAAGTACATATGAAACCTCTCCATTCAATATACCCACATTTATTGAATGGAGGTTTCAGTTTCAATCAAATTCAAAAATAAATTTTTCCAAAAGCACATATGAAACCTCTCCATTCAATATACCCAAATTTATTAAATGAAAATTTCATTTCCAAAAAAATTAACACTCTTTTAAAATCCCACTTAACATATTCCATATATGGTTAAGTTAAGATTTCCTCTTTCAAAAATTGTTTTTAATCTCACATACCCAAAATTGTTAAATGGAAAACTTTTTTTCAAAATCAATAAAAATAAAAACAAATTTCAAAATACATTTGGAACTTCATTTAGCATACATAAATTTGCTAAGTAAAGTCTCCAAACCCAAAAAAAAAAAAAAATCAAACATATATTTGGAACTTTATTTTAGCATACCACATTTGCTTAAAGAGAAGCCTCTATTTTTCAAAACAAAAAATTTTCAAACATATTTGGAATTTCATTTAGCATACTTAAATTTGCTAAATAAATTCTCAACTTCACAATAATTTAAAACACATTTGGAACTTCACTTAACATACCTAAATTTGCTAAGTGAAGTCTCCATTTTTAAAAGAAAATCAAGAAAAATTTCAACACACATTTGGATTCCCTTAGGATACATAAATTTACTAAAGGTCCATTTTTAAAAATCAAATAAAAAAGAATTGCATTTGGATTCCTTTAGCATACCTAAATTTTCTAAGGATCCTCTTTTCAAAATCAAATCAACAATTCAAAACAAAATTTGGAAACATATTTGGAGCTTCATTTAGCATACTCAAATTTGCTAAATGAAGTTTTTAAATTCAAAATAAAATTTCCTTAGCATACTTAAATTTACTAAGGGTCTTCTTTTTCAAAAAATCAAACAAAAACACATTAGGATTCTTTCATTTAGCATACCTAAATTTGCTAAGTAAAAAATCCTTCTTTTCAAAAGTAAAACACATTTGGATCCTTCATTTAGCATACCCAAATTTGCTAAATGAGGATTCCATTTTCAAAATCACAAATGATTCACAAAATAAAACAAACAAAGAAAAAGAGACAATTGTTTTCAAACACCTCATTTACCATACTCAAATTTGCTAAGTGAGCAAATTCCAAAAATCTCAAAATAAAAAAAAAATAAAAAAATGAAACATGATCCTATGGAAGCATCCCTCTAAAAATACTAGAACCCAATTTCAACATACTCAAATTTGTTGGAAGTGGAGTCTACATTCTAAAACCCCTCTTCAATCAATTTTAAAAAGCTCTTCCAAATTTAATTGAACCCGACTTAACACTTTCAAAGATGTTGAGTATGGGTTCAGCTTCTAAAATCAAATTCAAAATCAACAGAAATCTAATTCAAGTTTATTTTCACATTGCAGACTTTAGTCATTCATTGGTCGGTCTAGTTCTTCCGGTTGATTTAATGGCGACCAGTATGTGTTTACCTTTCCCCACGTGGATGGACTTGGCCTTGGATCAGGCCAGCCTTCCCCTCTCTGATTAAGCCCACCTCATTCATTTTGGATGAGGTTTTGAGAGGGGTGAGGATTACTTGTGAGGGCACTCCCCTCACAACTGTTAGCAAGACCACAGTGGCTGAGCAAAAGTCGATCATTCAGATTGACTTGCCATCGATATACCCTCACAGAGGAAGAGTGGCGGTTCTCTGAGTGCCATCGGTGCGGTGGGTGATAGTGCCGGTGCACGTTATTTCTCATCTTCCTCGGTGAGGCTACACTCATTAGCACCCTCAAAGGGTAAGGCTCCCTTGATCCCAAGGATTGCCTCCCCAGCTTTTGAGGTTGGGTCTAGCTCTTACTCCACTCGCCCCACCAAGACTCAAAGGAGAAATAAAAACTACATGATTAAGCGGTATCCATACACGCATCGAGGAGATGGAGGCACTACGGTGGAGTTATGGAGGTTGACCATTATTTCCCGTTCAGTGAACCATTTCATCCTCTCTCTGGGTCTGACAGAGAGGATGCTAGGAGGATCCCTACTTCACCTCCACCAGCGGTTTGATTTTAGCCCATAGTTAGTAGGAGTAGGAGGTTGTATGCCGACCTCCATTCAGTTTTATGCCAAGTTGATGGAGCTTATGGACGTTCTGAGTTCAAGGCTTAATTTGACTTGGGATCTATCATCCCTCGCAGCATGGGGAAACATCTATGGAGAAGAGGCAGGATGCCCTACTGTTCATATCACTAGCAGAGAGGTGAAGGTTTGGTCGGTCTGACCTCACTCATTTATTTTCTCGATGTGCTACCCCATCTATCATACATATAATATTCTACTTATAGGGACTACTCATCACAGGAGGAGAGCCCCTGTTTCGAGAGAGTTGGTGGTGTCTCCACCACACTACTCTACCCCGGTCCGTCATCTTTGATTCATGTTTCAACATCTCCAATTTCGCCAAAGGCCATGAAGGCCACATTCGGGGAGAAGAGGACCCCATTGGTGATCCAGCTATGACCAAGGGATCCTATTCCATCTACACTGCCTACTGTGGCAAGGCTGAGTTCTCTTGCTCAACTTTCTGCCCTAATTGTGGTGTGGAAATAATGGCAACCCTGAAGCATAGTGGTCAGCCCTTCACAAACACCACCGCAGTAAGATATAGAGATGGTTCTGAGAGGAGGAAAGTGACAACCCGGTTGCACTATGATCATAGAACCTCTAGAAGTGTCACCCTTTAGAGTCGGTGTGGTGAGTGTATTTCTTCTAGTGAGTACAGTCCTCATATGATTGATTCTCCAGCAAATGGGGAGGTTTGGTGCCTCTCAGTACATGATAATGATCACACCGGTCAGCCAAAAATATTTGTGCCTATTCAGATTGATTGTTCCTTAGATTAGATTGTAGCCAATTATCTCATGGAGAAGAAGGAGATATTAGGGTATGATTGGTCTGATGAGGAGAAAATCAGCTTCGATCCCAATGAAGATGATTTATTGGGAGACTCAGTAGGGTTCTACATGGTAGATACTAGGGGATCCCTCCTCAGACTGTAGTAGGCTATGGAAGGTGCTGAGGCTAAGAAGGAACACAACCTACTCGACCCAACACCTCCTAGCACAAATCAGGCAGAAGGATGAAAAGATAGATAAGATGGTGAAGAGGCTCGAAGATCTATTAATAGTTATCTTAACATTGCATAATCAAGCTTCGCCAGTTCATCCTACCATAGCTGAGACTAGTCAGCCCGAGTTGGTGCATGTCTTGGACCCAGCCAAGATCTTACCTCCAATAGAGCAGGATAGCACCACCATGTATAGGAAAGTAGTGGAAAGTACCTCCATATAAGAAAATGAAATCAAGAGCATGGTTGAGTAGCAGTTGAAGGAAGCATTGGCTCAAGCCCGAGGGGGATCATCAGTTCCAAAGGGTAGACCATTCCCAAAGGAATTTGATGCAATCCAATACCCTAAGGGTTTCATGCCACCTTCCTTCTAGAATATTGATGGCAGTGAGAACACGAGGCAGCACATTACACACTTTAGGGATAGTTGTTGTAATGCTAGTGGCAGTGAAGCTTTACTTTTCCATCTCTTCATTAGTAGCCTAGCAGGGTATAGCATTTGATTGGTACGCTGAACTTCCCAATAGTTCAGTGAAGATGTTTGCTGAGTTGGAGCAACTCTTTATCAAGAGGTTTGTTGGAGCTCATCAAAGGGTCACTGTGGGTGATCTTGTTGTAGCCCAACAACACTTAGGCGAGTCTCTTGTTGACTACATTCTCAGATGGCAAAACCTGAGTATGAAATGTGAGCTGTTGTCTGAAAAATATATCATTGATATTCTTCTAAAGAATATCCATGGTCCAATCACCTTCATGCTTAAGGGCTTCACTATCAAAACTTTTGAGAAGTTAATCAATAAGGCAGCTAGTCTACAAGAAGAGGCCAAAAATTTACCTTTTGAAGACCAGTTGCCCAAGCAGAAGCCGTAGAAGTTATATGAGAAGAAATTGGGGATAGTGACATCATTAGATAAGGGGAAGCAACTAGCTATAGATCGGTCAGAGACCATGACCGGCGGCTTCACCTCTTATAACCCATAGGCATCCCTATTGGCCCTCAGTGACCTCCACAACGCACCACCTCCTCCTGACCACATCATGTCAGTGCACATACGCCACCGGTAGCTATGGTCCACCTACTCTTTTAGATAAGCTTAACAAGCCTTATTCATTTAAGAAGGAGGTAATCAGGAAGATCTTTAAGAACCTCTTAAAGAAGTCTGATTTTAGCTACCCAAACCTAGGAGACCGGAGGAAGTGTGCAAAAGCCATGATCCTAACTTTTTCCCCTACCACCATTTGCTAGGTCACATTTTGGAAGTTGCTTCAAGATTGGTGCTATTATTATCCCAAAGGAATACCTTGTGGAATAACCTTCCTGTTCCATTAGATTAATCCTTGGGAATTCTTGCGATCCTTCTAAAATTAAAGAAGGTTGAGATATCTCCTTATCCAAAACCTCTAAAAAGATTGTTCAGAAATCAATAAACTTTCCTTACGTGGAGCCGCTCAAACCTCCAACATCAAGAAGGTTTGCAAGTTGCCGGTGCAACTCGGAAGGTAGGAGTTCGGCTGACACAGCCGACAGGGATAGCCATGTAGTGCAACCACTGCCTGAGTTTAGCCTCCAGTCCCTCATTGCAGCTACCACATCAGTGACTTCTCCTACTTCAGCTAGCTCTTCTTCTACTACTAGTAGAACTCTTGTATCGGTGGATAAAGGCACTAAATCCCTTACCCCACTAACTTTACTTATTTTCTACTTTGTATCTCCTATCAATTTCAAGAAATTGAAGAATAAAGTTAGCTTAAATTATATATGTGTCACTTTTGATGGGTTGTTTACTTCTATTCCTAATGATAACTCTTCAAGTCAAAATAATTATAATAATTCCAATCTTCCTCTTTCTGATTTAGAGTTGGATTTTTTTACTCAAAATACTATAGGTTCTCCTCTTGAGATAGACTTGGAATCATCCAATTTTGAGGGTACCATAGGAGAAGCTATAGGTGAGGTGCGTAGAACCTTTCCATTACCACAAGAGATCACCAAGTCAACCTGGCAAGGTTCTACCTCCTAGGGCAACACCTCAAGATAGAGGGAAACAAGTCATTGGTTCAAAAGATCGAGAAGCCCTTCCATGGATGCTCCACCCTTGGATATGCTCATGGAGGATCACCCCAAGGTGGACTACAATGCCCTCTCTCATCTAAGAGAGTTACCATTTAAGCTAAGCATATATGATGCCCTTATCTTATCCAAAGAGATGAGGGAATCATTTAGCAAGGCTCTCCTTGATCCTGGGATATGTTTAGCTTAGTTGATCGATATTGGAGAGGAGGTACATTATACAAAAGAAACCCAAGGGATTACTTTCATAGATGAAGACCTTCTACATGGACAACCGCCCCCCTACATCATACAGATTGTGATTCTGCAGTTCTCATGATCTAGTGCATCGGTAACATTATGAGTCTAAAGACCCTTTTATTTGAGGATTGACATCTCCACACTCAAGGAGATGATGTTGAGAGGATTCAATGAACAAGGTGAGCTTTAGGTTCCATAGTGTTACCTTGGAGATAGGTGACTAAGAGATGCCAAATTTTACATCATTGATTCAAATATTCACGCTTTCTGGTAGGCCTTGGATACATCAATAAGATGATTCCATCCTCCTCCATGTGCATCAAGTTCTAAAGGATGGGATTGATATGTCAAGGAGATGAAAAGCCATTTTAGAGAGGTTGAGATTTATGACATACTTCCTCAAAACACCTTTCTCATGAACTTGGACAAAATTCAAATTCAAAAAAGCAAAAGAAAATGAAGAAAAAAAGAAAAAAGAAAAAAAGAAAAGAAAATAAAAGTCCAAGTGAACAAGAAAGGGGAATTGAAGAAGAAATAGATCATATCACATTCCACCCATAGTTCATTCCATCATATGGACATGTGGGTAGATGACTCAACCTCCACCAAAGAGGCAGGTAGCAGAGATAGTTCTAGGGTGGAAGACCCCTGTTGTCACCAATAGGGGTTATGTTCCATGTAGAGTACCCCTACTATTCACATAGACTTGGAATCTCTGAGGATGAGTCTATATGATTAACCTCCAACGGGTTCCATTGAGGTGACTTTCAATGCATAGCAATGAAGACCGGCCTCCGCAAAAGCAAAGTATTCAATCAGTTTATGTAAAATTATTATTGGGAACCTTAGCTCTAACCTCACTTTCATCTCAAAAAGTTGAAGGTTTAGTAGTTAAGGAAGTCCCTAAGTCTTCCAGGATGAAGTAAGAGATTCTTTTGGGATCATCTCAAGTCCCAAGTTGATATAGAACTTGAGGGGGATTTATTTAAAGAATTAATAGAATTACCATTTGACTTTTATTCACCTTGTGTTCATAATCTTATATAGAAAGGTTTAGTTCCTCATACATGGTCCACGCACAGGTCAAAGTATTTTAAGAAACTTTAGAGCAATACATGCAGAGAAGCACAATCAAGATCAAGACTAAGATTCTACATGGAGTCCAAGCTTACCAATCATTTGGAGTCGATAGGTTCTTTTCACACACCAACTCTTATGAGATGTGTGTTTAGAAACCTGATGATCTAGATGATCTCCAAATCAAAGATGCACCAATTTGAAGAGGAGATTCAACAATAATAAAGCTTAAAGAAATCAACCTCGAGAAAGAAAATATGCCCCGTACATCATCGTTGTCATGAATGAAGAAGAAACCAATGACTTAGTTAGCTATTGATTGAGTTTAAAGACCGCTTGCATGGAGTTATGAAGAAATGCCCGATTATCTCGACGTATAAATCCACAAGCTAGCAATAAATCAGTGCTACCCTATCAAGCAAGCTCCTAGATGAAATTAAAAATTGAACAAGGTCATTTCTAAGTCAAGAACCGATCGATGTTTTCATCGGAAGAAAAATACCCTACCCGTTAGTGTCATCCGTTAAGAAGAAGAATGGCCAAATTCATATGCATCAATTTAGGACTTAAATAAGGCATGTCCTAAGGATGAGTTTCCTCTTCCTATACCGAATTAATGGACATCGCCTCATCTCATCATGTTCTTTCATGGATGGGTCATCCGCTATAACCAAATCAAGATGTCTCCTAAAGATGAAAGAAACACTGCTTTCTGAACCCCGATTAGAATCTTTTGTTATAAGGTCATGCCTTTTGATTTTAAAAATGCTGGTATTACATACCAACGAGCCATGACTCAAATCTTCAACAAACTCATCCATCATCAGGTTGAGTGATATGTTGATGATTTAGTAGTCAAAAGCAGAGAAAAGGAAGACCATCTCTTTGACTTGAGAGTAGTTTTTGAATGGTTAAGATAATATAACCTCAAAATGAATCCTCAAGTGTGCATTCTGAGTACAAAAATTCCTTGAGTTTGTTGTATGACACTGGGAATAGAAATAGATCCTAAAAGATCAAAGCTATCTTAGAAATTCCACCTCCTAAGAGTTTAACTCAACTCGATCTTTCAAGGATGTGGCATATCTAAGATGCTTTATCTCAACCTATGGGAGATGCAAACCATTTTCAACACTTGTCAAAAGGATGCCAAGTTTAAGTGGGATGATAAGTGTCGATGCCTTTGAAGATATCAAGTGGTGAAACCACCAATTCTAGTAGCCATTCGGCTATCATCCTCTATACCTGCATTGGATGACTCTGTTTTATTGGCCCAAGCCAATGAAGGAAGGAGAGTGCTCTCGCCTCTCGCCATCATCTCCAAGCAACTATCCACCTATTGAGAAACATTGCCTAGCTTTGATCTTTGCCCCCAAAAAGCTACACTATATATGCTTTCATAAGGTGAACTTGATCTGAACAAATCCATACCTCATGACACCCAACACTATCGACATTTGGCATGATGGTCCATGATTCTCATAGTTGATATCACATTTATACCCCTCATGGTAAAAGGACAAGCACTAGTGGGATTTCTTAGCAGACACCACTTCTTGATTCTTGCTTAGTGATGATCTCCCCGATGAACAAATCATGAACTTAGGAGGTTGACAATGGGAGATGTATTTTGATGGTGCTTTTCTTTTTATAAAGGGAAGCACCACAATCTACTCTTCAGAAAGGGGGTAGGAATAGTTCTCTAACTCTAGACCACAATGTGATGAGATTCTCATACTATCTTTCCAACCTGCACCAATAACAAGAAGTTATGAGGCTTTGATGAGTTAGAGCCATCATCAATCAATGTCAAGATCAACATCTTTGGGGATTCTCGTTGGTCATCAACTGATCAGTCCTAGGTTCTCAAACCCAAGCTTCATCATACTGAGTACCATGAAGTTGTTGGCCTAGATCTCTGAAGTCACTATCTACAAGGTTCCCCTTGGAGAAAATGCGGTAGTAGATGCCTTGGCCAAACTTGCCAAAGAGTTGGCATGTACTGAGGATGAATCCATTTCAATAAGGGTCTAAAACAGACAGGTCCTATCCCTTATTGATGTTGAACTCATCGAGAAACTTTCTCTTGAAGGGGAGGTTTCCCTTGCCAAAAAGGATGAGGAGCTAGATTGGAGGCAACCGTTCATAGACTATTTGAACACTTGTAAACTACCTCAAGAAAAGTCACAAGCCCATCAGGTGAAATAGAGAGCTCTCTCCTATGCTCTTGATGGCACCTGTACCACCCTTTGACCAAATGTGGTTATTGTTTAGATAAATATGAAGCCCATGGTATTGTAACCGATGTACATTCAGTTCTATATGGAGCATATCAATCCGGTCTAAAGATGAAAGAAAAGATTAAAAGATTAGGATACTACTGGCCTTCGATTATTACACGCATGGATAGCTAGAGATGCCATCGTATGCATGGTGTGGTCCTCCACCAACCACCCAACATTCTACACTACCTTGGTTTCATGGCCATTTGGGTACACATTGGTCCAATCGATCCCAAGGCATCGTTTCATCTTAGTCGCAATCGACTACTTTTCCAAGTGGAAGCCATCCCACTCGAGAGGTCACAACTCATGTGCTTCAATTTTGAACCATATCGTATAGGTTTGGGGTTAATTATCCGATAATGGTACATTCAAAAGCACTAAGATCAACAGCTAAAGACATATGGAGATACTCCACCATCTACTACCCAGCAAATGGCTTAGAAGCATTCAACAAAACTCTCATCCAAATACTAAAGAAGACTCAATGATAATAAGTGAAGTGGAATAGCTTAGTTGAAGCCTTGTGGGCCTACATCACATATCAACCTAACTCCACCCTACCCATTTTCTGTGTATGGGTCAAGCTATTCTACCTTTAGAAGTTCAACTCCCATCACTAAGGATAGCATTGGGTCAAGATCACTACAGAGCATAATGCAAAGTTGGTTAGAAGAGCTCAAGGTTTGAGGAGAGTCCTGAACCTCGAGTTATATAAGGAAAAAATGATTCAAGCTCACAAGTCGGGTCCTAGGTCTTTCTAAGTAGAGAACTTGTGTTAGTCCTAGAGACCATTGCCCATCAAAAGATGGGAGGCAAGTTTGAACCCACTTGGGAAGGCCCCATAGAGAAGGCCTACCAAGGAGGATCTTAGCTTATTGATAAAGGGGAACACCGATGCTTCCAATTAATGGGCTCTTTAAAGAAATATTACCAAAAAATCATGTTTAAAAAAAAGAACATTTGATTTATCAAAATCTCTCTCTTCTTAAAGTATTTATTATCACAGTTTTTGTGTAAGAGTCCCCCATCATCTATCCCTCTTTCATAACAAAACAAATTCCCATGCTATTAGAATAGAAGTCAAGAGGCATCCTATTTTGATTAGCATAACTAAGTGTGAGAGTCCCAAGCAATCCTTTCTTAGTGGGAATTCCTTTCCATCATGGCACCATTTTATTCCCCAGTGTGTTTGAGGTGTAAGAACCCTGGCATCCTATTCCTTTAACACACACAAATAACACAAATCTTTTTCTCTCTTTTGATGTGGAGCAAGCCCTGTGACTCACTCATTAGCTACTAGTCTGGTCTATGCTACCTCGTTAGATTCACTGCCAAAGGTCTCATGTTGACTTGTTTAAGAGATGTGAGTCCCCATGCTTTCTTCTAACTAGCCATCATGCACCAACTAGGTTGAGTACATTTGAGGTTAGATAAGTCCCCCGGCTCCTTTTCTTTTAACTACATTTGAGTTGAGTCCCCAATGGCATTCTTCAAGAGTTCTCAATAGATTTAGGTCAAGTTGGGTTCTTCAAGCTTTCTCTAACCAACCTTGATCTAAAGATACCCCATTTCATATGATTCATAAACCCCCTGAGGCTCTTTCACTAGAGTTGGTAGTCCCTAATGCATCCATTCAAGATCCTAGTGGCACCTCAAATAAGATAGAATATCCCACCATACTCAAGAGGGAGGAAGCTTTTCCTATTATTGCAAACCGACGGGCACCTTGGGGTTCACTATAGAGTGACTCACCTGACACTACTTGGCAGATGAGTCCCTGTGCTTTCGAGTTGGACATCAATACTTATTGATATAACTGCATGCCTTCTCTGGTTGATTTCTCATCCCTACTGGCACTTAGATCATCCTCCCCAACCCCACTGAACTTTTGGATTGACATTCTTTCCTAGTAGCCACCCCTGGTTGGAGAATTTGTTCTGGATGCAGATTCTCCTTGGTTCAAGAATCTGAGATAGTCTAGTCGATATAAACTCCTTCATCCTCACAAATCAGGTCCTGATAAACAAACAAAACAAACAAATTAATTCTTGTGGATTACCAAGCCCAAAGGGCTCCCTTCAAGCAAAATCCTATCTTTCAAGAACTATAGAACTACGAAGTTGAGATAAATCCCTGGTGACTCTCAGAATGCCTTGTCAACTATTTTTCCAAAAGCGTTACCCATTTTCTTTGAAGATGTAAGACTATGATGCATTCTTTCTAGATGATTGCTCAAAACCCTGAGTAGTCGGTTGCCAAAGTAAAGCAACCATCACCCGGTCTCTTGTTTCTGAAGATCCCCAAGCTTTCTTCTTAAATTGATCATTGCAAACCCAAAGGCACTCCTTTGGTTGGATAGTTCTCCATCACCGGAAGCTACCCTTTGGTTGAATCAGATGTCTAGGAAGCTCCTTTAAGTGATCCATCGCAAACCAATGGAATCCATCAAAATAAACAAATAAAATGAAATTAATCTTGACTATCTTGAGATTTAAGTCCCACGTATTCACTCAATAATAGTCTAGGTCGGTTCCCATTGCCAATGATTACCCCAGAATGGTCCCTATTTGGAGAATATAAGTTATGCTTTCTTCCAAGTAATCTGCATCAAAAGCATCCCTTGGTTGGCTAATCCTGTGTGTTTAGTAGACTACTCCCTTTGGTAAATGAGTTAGGTCTAGCCTCCATGGTTCTACTAATGATCCATCGAAACCATAGGGATCCATCTAAAATAAACAACAAATAAACAAAAAAACAAGCAATCAATTAAATCAAAATCCTCAGATGCAAATCTAATACTCAATGATTCTAATAATCTCAAATATATTTCACAACCCCTCCCAGTGGATGACTTAAACTTTCCTCTACGGGGAGAGTTCCCTCTATCCCCTGGAGGCAAAAAACAAACAAAATTAAACAAACAATAAAATTCAACCCTTCCCCAAACTAATTAAACAAATCAAATTTCTAAAATCAAATCAAACCTCATCCTTGTGGATGACTCACCCTGGAAGGTTCACATACTCTATCCCTAGGATTCCTCCTCTCTATGTCGACATAAGTAGAGCCACATTGCTAAGTTTGATTCTCTTTTGGGGAGATATCATTTTGTTAGTGCTTGTGATCTCTGTTTGTCATTTCAACACTATGTTCCTTGTCACCACACCTATGCCTTTGTTGACCTCATTTTAGATGAGCTCTCAACCCCTCCATCTAGACTTAGGACTCTAGACTTTAAGAGCTTAGTCTTAAGACACATCTAGTGATTAATTTGGACACTCAACCTACTCTAGACTTAGAAGAATAGCAATGTGTCATGCCTTAGAAAATTTTCCTACCCTTAGCTTGAACCATTTCCTCACCTTCCTTCAAGTCAAACTCCAATCAAATCAAATCAATATATCTTATTTGATTTTCAAACCAAATCAATTCATGATTGAAACTATAAAATGATTGATGATTGAAAGACTATCAAGTATATGAAAACCCATGATTAAAATCCATCAAAATTCCTTGTCATCCTAAGTCATTTTCCTTAAGGACTTAACCAAAATCATAATTAAAACCAATTAAAATTTGAGATTTTCTCATAATTCATTTATATTCTCATTTATATTCACATATATAAATGAAATATAAATTCAAATCAATCAAACTAAACTCAAAATTCAATGAAATTTTAAGTCCTTAATTTTCTATTAATGGACTTAGCCTAAACCATGATCAAACCTATCGAGATTTTCAAAAACTTATTTATATTCTCATTTATATTCTATATATAAATGAAATATAAATATAAATCAATCAAATCAATCCAAAAATTAAAAATTCCAATCTAAAATTTTAAATTTTTAAATTCCCTTAATGGATTTAACCTAAATCATGATCAAACCTATTCAAACTCATGGGATTTTCTCATTTATTTATATTCTCATTTATATTCTATATAAATGAAATATAAATATAAATCAATCAATCAAAAAAATTAAATTTTTAAAAAATTCTTAAATCCTTTAAATTTCTTTAATGGACTTAACCTAAATCATGATTAAACCACTTCAAATCCTTGAAATTTTCTCATGATCCATTTATATTCTCATTTATATTCACATATATAAATGAAATATAAATTCAAACAATCAAAACCAATTTCCAAAAATCAAACTCAAACCAACTCAAAATCCAACCTAAGCCTTTCAAGTCAAAATCTTGAACTTAGCCAAATCATTTTCAAATCAAGCCAAACTCTTGATTTTCTCATGGTTCAATCAACCCTACAATCATGAACTCATATAAATCAAACTCCAATCAAACAATCAAAACTAATTCAAAATCAAACCCAAAATCCTTTCATATTCTTCCTTTGAATATGAAATTTTCAAAATCAAAACCCATTTGACTTCAAACCACTTGTAAATGGATTTATATTTCAATCAAGTCCATATACAAGATCAACCAACTTCAAATCAAGTTTTGACCAAGCCATTTGACCCACTTAGGCTCACTTGACCCAAAGTGACCTAAAGTACCTTATGAGCCAAATTTTGATCCTAACCAAATTGGATTGAACCAAACATATATCCTCTCATCATGATCAACAATCATCAGATGATCAATCAATCAAATTGGTCAAACCAAGTCAAACCTGGGACCAAGTCAACAAACCCAAAAAACCTAACATAGCCAAATTCCACCATAGCCAAATTGATTGAAACCATTGATTCACTCACTCATGACCTATGTTTGAACTTGACCAAGTCAACATTTGAGCAATAACCTAATTGCCACTTGACCCAAGTTGACCCATTTTGACCTAGTCAAAATGTGTCAAAACTTGATCTAAGCCAAATTGATTGAAACCAATGGGTCAAGTCCATTCCAAATCACTTGTGGAACTTGACCAAAGCCTCAATTGGCCAACTACCCAACCCAGCCCAATTCACTAGACCCAACATGACCTAAAGGGGTCATGTTGAGCCAAAATTAACCAAAATTGATTGGAAACAAAGATAATTTCATGACAATAACAAAACCTACCCTTGACCTACTCAAATAGGTCAAATGGGTCAAATAGTCAACTTGACCCATTTGACCTAAATGAAGTCATATGAGCCAAAACCAAATATATACCAAATTGAATCAAACCAAAGCCACCAAAATATTTCAAATGGTCATATGAACTTGACCCAACCTTGTTGACCTGTTGACCCATTTTGACCTAAATAAACATGAGCCAAACCCTATCAAATGAATTCCAAATTCATGAAACTTGGCCAAACTAGTTTCCATATACATACCCAACATATCCAAAGTGAAAAATAAAAATGACCATCCTACCTAGGCCATAGAACAATTTCCCATAATTTGGTATTCTCCAATCACTGAGGCTTTAAAGCTCAAGGGGACTAGATGAGTGGTGCACCCAACCCAATGGGTTTGATTTGGTCCCTAGACCAAACCCATCAAAAATTGAATTTTTCAAACTCCTCTCAAGCTCAAATTCACATGGGAGGTTGGCAATCCACCTTGATCAAAACCACCATGTACACTAAATAAATAAACAAACCCCAATGATCAATTGGATCAAAATGGCAAGTCAGTCATCCTTCAAGGGGAGATATACTCCCCCTAATTCAATTCAATTCACTCTCATTAATTGAAGCTAAACTGAGACCAAGTGAAAGACAAGCTTCAGAGAGGATTCCATTTCATTTTCAAATAGTGAAAATAGGGGAGCTAATTTAACCATTTCCTCCACACTCATTTCCTTCCAATTGCTCAACACTTCATCTAAGAGCAAGTCGAGTGCATCTAAGCTTCTCAAGTTCCACATCAAGGAAGGATCAATTGATCAAAGCTCAAGCAAGTGGGGTTGGGTCCATAGAGCAATCACTCAATCCCAAGGCCTAGAATTCA
This sequence comes from Cymbidium sinense, assembly GCA_021442155.1. Taxonomy (NCBI): domain Eukaryota; kingdom Viridiplantae; phylum Streptophyta; class Magnoliopsida; order Asparagales; family Orchidaceae; genus Cymbidium; species Cymbidium sinense. The sequence goes on along the minus strand of CM038223.1, from coordinate 132,437,985 downwards.
ACAAGGCTTCATCTCCACTAAACCAAGCTACCTCATCACCTCAAGCACCCTAAGTGGTAGAAATTTTTTGACTTAAATGTGGTGTTGGTCCTTGTGAAAGAAATTTTCACCCATAAATCTATATCATGCTTTAGATGGTGTGGGTTGAATTTGTGAATGAAGATCTTCCCCTTGATCATGGACGCCTATGATCAAGGGGAAGAACTTGATATCTCCATCCATCCTGCATTTTAGATGGAGATTATTTAGCATGTTTAAAAATGAATTATCATTTAAAACATAGATCCTAGTCCATCATCTGATCGTAGAGATTAAATTACCCACCACCGTGATGTGATGTTGACCTCACACACGAATCGCAAAAGTTGACCACCACCGCCATGCATCACACGAGCTGGGATTAGTTGGGATTAGTTAAAATGCTTAATTAATTCTAATTTGGATCTTCAAAATTCATAACTCTCTAGAAAAAAAAAAAAATATGAAATAAAATTATGGATAGATAATTAAACCTAAAATATTTTAAAATTAATTTTGATGAGTATTGATTATGCTTTTCTCTGAATTTGGTTTTATGAAAGTGTATTTTGCTAATTACTTTAATTAAGCCTCATTAATCCCAAATTCTGGGTAAGTTTTAGGGATGACTGCCTCCCCTAATTTTCTTTGGGATTTATTGAAGGCTTGATTAGAATAATTGCATATATTTTCTTAATTACCTTCTATGTAATTAAGCATAATTAGGTATGATTAGTGATTTTAACCATGATTAGGGTGATTAAGGTTGATCCAATGAGTAGAGGTTTATGGAATAATTTTGGGGCATTTCCAAGCTATTCCCTAAACCCTTCTCCTTCTCCTCTAATTAACATTAATTACCCCTTTAATCAATTTCTAAAAAATTCTAAAAAAGTTCCAAAACTTAATTAATCTACCTTGGGTAGATGCTTAGGTGTTTAATAACCTAAGTTCACTAAGGAAATCAAAACCCAATTCATAAGTGTGAAAGGGTGTTTTTGAAATTACTTAAGCTAAACCTCTTAGCTTAATTAACTTTTAATTGTGAGCCAAATTACTTTAGGCCTTTTCATTATTAGATAAATTACAAATTTAAATTCCTTGTGGGTTTTATGCCATCTCATTGGCTCATAATTATTTAGTTAATTCTTCAAGGTGGTGTAGGTAAGGGTTAATTTTACTTAATTTAATTAACCTAATCAACAAAAAATGATTAATTATAAAAAATTAAAAAAATATCAAACACATGTGGAATGGGGAACATCAAACTCATCTCACCTTTTCAAAATTAAATCAAACTTCAAACTAAACAAAATCATTTTGAAATTCACTTTGATTTATTCTAAATTTTTCTTATTCCATAAGAATGTCTTTAGGATTTAAGTGAAGTGAATTTGTTTACATGCTTTCATTACTTTGGATCTTTCCCAACATGTTAAATTGTATGCCATGTGATTTCATGCATTCATATTTTGAAATTCAAATTTTAAAATAAAATTGTTTACTTTATGTCAAATTTGCATGTATAAAAGAAATATGAGTGGCTATTATCACTACTAAATCCAAATTATTTTCAAAACATATAAATCAAATACCAAATCTGAAAGTATGCTACTTATTTTAATTATAAGTTTGCATGTGATAGATTATTGGTATGCTTAGCATAGGTTTCCTTCTTTCTTATGTTATATAGTTTTGAATAAGTTGGTAAGATGTAGGGTTCATTTGAAAAGAACCCAACACTTACCTATTCCCCTATTCATCCTATGCACATTAAGAATTATATAATAAATTAAATAATGAATCTCATTCTTCTTTTCATTTATTTAAGGAAAGTATATTAGTCTAGACAACCCTGTTAGGGAAGTATTGTAGGTTACACCTAAGTGGTTGTACTTATTATCTTCTATGCCTTTCTCATTGAAAATGGATAAAAAACCCTTTTCTAAAGAAAATCATGCATAAACTTCTAAATTTCTTAAATTTACTTAGCATGCATCATAAAGTGTGTTAAATATTCTCATTTATGTATAGATATGCTTAGGTCCATCCATATGCATGTTATATATGTTGGGAAAGAAATGAAGTAATGTGTTATGTGAATTTTGATTCATTTTATTTAATCTTAAAATGCCTTTCTTTTGAATAGGTTTGTTTAGAGTTTATATCTAAACTTAGATTAATTAAAATATTAATCAAAACATTCACTAAACAAAACTAAAATGTGAACCTACTTTAGAAATTACTTAGGTTAGGAAGGAAAGAGAAGTTCTTCTCTTTCCTCTTCATAACTTAGTAATTAATTGTAGGATCCACTTAAACCAAATCAAAACATGAAATAAAATCAACCCAAAACATTAAACAACTTAAATGAAACCTCCTCTTGTTGAACATGTTCTTCACACTTAGAAAATATAAACCTAAAGTCATAAGCTAAGCATACCACACAAGCCTTCAAAGCACACACATTAGCCTAAGTCACCACTTCTAGCTTAGGTTAGGTCATGGTTTGATGTTTATTTTTTTGTGTGATATATGTTTTAGATGTTAGTGTATGCTCAGAATGAATGGTAGGACGCTCTTAGTCTAACTATTCTTTTCTAGGATTGTGCTTAAGGGCACTATCATAAATAAAAATAAATGCTTTTGCTTGCATGTTATACCCCTAAGCATAATCCATAGTGTGGACTTAGTACCCATGTGTGGGTGATAAGTCTAATATGCTTGGGATTTGTGTGATTTATTTTAGTTAACCTTTGTTTTGCAAGTGTTAATTAGATTTCCTTTTCTTTCATGTAACTATGCAATTAGATTTTGGAATGATTGTTATGGGGATTAGGATAAACATTGATCATAAGATCCTATCTTATCATGTGAAGCCTAGAGCATCCACCTTCCAACCATCCAAAGGAGGAAAGAAGAAAGAAAAAAAGAAGGAAAGAAGAAAAGAAGAAAGAAGAAAGAAGAAAGAAGAAATAAAGCTTGAAGACCCATATAACAATGAATTCCTTTGCTTAAATTATAATTTAATTCATTTATAATCTGGTGTGTAAATTTGACTACCAACATTTGATATTGGGTTTGTGGTGGTGCCCAACCAAACGCCTTTATTCATTTTAGATTAGCTTTATAAATTGATTGATGATTTGTTTTTTGCATTATGGCATGTTTTTTCCTAGTTTCTTTCTTGCTTTATGTATGGCCGGATGTGGATTAGGCTCTTTAGGAAAAATAAATTTTACCCAACTTAAAACTCAAATGAAAATAAAGAAACTCATAACTCATCTAAAGCTTAGTTTAAAAAAGAATTAAGAATTAAAGTGTTGAGTACTTTCTTTATAACATTATGCACAAATACATCTAATTTCACTCTTGATTGAGGCTTCCACCTGTCAAACTCACCTTTGAAAACTCACCTCCTCCCTTCTCATGATTTTTAATAAATTTGATTTCTCATTAGTCATATGAATTAAAATTTAGATTATCCAAAATGAAAATAAAAAATTTGAATTGCATTAAATTTAGTCATTTGAGTATGTCCTTACATGATCTAGTCTCTTAGGGAAAGTTTAAGGACTTAGTCTCTTTCTAAGTAATCCTATCTTATAAGCATAAGACTTACTATATATTTAAAATTATAGGAGTTAGTTGGTCCACCCCTGCGAATAAGTCCAGTTGTGATTTGTCCTCTCAGGCAAACCACCCATTTTGCCAGATTTAGGTTATACTTTCACCAAAGCTCCCTTACAAGTAGGTTTCTCCCCTTGGGCCATGTTAATTCCTCACCTTAGGCATTTTCTTAATCTTGTTAAGAATCAAGTCCTAAATTTCTAAGAAAAATATAACTCAAACAATTAAATCAATTTCAAAATGTAAAGCTCAATTATAGATAGTTTGAGATGCTTAGTTTCTTAGCATGCATCTCTATTTATCTTCCATTTTGGCTATAATAACTCCCTCTTGATCAATCTCATTTGATTTTCAAAATGAACTAATCATTGATAGTCCTTCTTTCTTTTCATGTAGGGGAAGAATCTATACATCAGTAACATGTTTGAGAGTCCTTATGAGTGATTATCCAAGGTAGTGACTCATCTTTCAGAATAATTTGATATTACTGATCACCAATACTATTAAGATCACATGGCATCCTAAAAAAGATGAATTTCTATATATGCTTGCTTCTTTCATTTCTCCAGATAGATTTGAAGGCGACTCCCCTGTCCATAGAAATTTTTCACTATAAAGCCCTAGATTTCTAATGAAAATTTAACTCAAACACATAATTCAAAAATATAAAGCCTAACTATAGGATAGTTTGGGATGCTCACTTTCTAGCAGCCATGAGCATCCTTTATTCTTTGATTCAAAATAACTCTTTCCTTAAATCTTGATTTTTGAAAAACCAATGAAATGGTCCTACCTTTAAATCTTTAGACCCATCATTTACCTTAATCAAGAGTATTCTAAGGAATCTCATTCCATAAGATGTAATTAACATGGAGGCTTGAATGGTTTAAAATAAACCCTACTTTTTTTATATAAAGTAGGAAAGAATCTAGTACATAGACCCATTAGTCTTTAGAGTCATGATTAGTCCATTATAGTGGTGACTTCTATCTTCGAGATATATTTCCTCAATGTCATACCCATCACTCTACAAGAATATGAATCTCCATGGTGTCAAATGATATTTATTCTTCATTTTTATCACATGACAAGATGAATATATTATTAAGAAATATTTTTACCATAGCTCCTTGATTTTTTTTTAATTTAAAGTGAATTATATTTAAATACCTTAATTCCAAAGATTTCTTGTGCTTATGATAATCAATGATCATCTTTTCACATAATTGAAATGAGGTATCAAACTTTATGTTTATCATAAAATATCCAACTCATTTCAACTATTTCATGATCAAATATTTGAATATTTTTTAACATTGCATATTTCAATCTTAAAAAATGATTGAAATTTTTTTGATTATCTCAATGTGAAATCCAAGATAATTCAAATATTGAGAAGATATTTATTCATTTGGGAGAGTTGACATTTTGATTTCGGATTCAAATTTATAATTTTGTTTACTTCAAAATTTAGCAAACTCAAATTAAATTTTAAAATTAGCTTAGAATTTTCAAAAATATTTGAATTTTATCAATATAAAATCGATGAATATTTTCATCCCCATAAATATCAATTATTTTGGCTAACTGTGAGATATTGATGGCATTTTGTACATCGTTCAATTTCAATCTCATTATAAAAGCATAACGGCCTTCAATCACTGTAAAAAAATAAATATATGCAAATACCTAAATTTGGATAGATTTCACATTGTCACATCAATAATTTTAGCTTCTGAGATTCCAGATGTTAAATCTGTATGAAAAATTTCATCTTATCAACGATCAATGGAGATCTCAAACTTGTATTGATTTCTGACTTTCTTGATAAATTTCAAGTACATGACCCAAAGATTGTGCTATGACAAATTCATTTCTTCCTTTTCCATTTTAGATGTCACTTGATCTTAAATTGAACATAGATTTCTAATGCCTTGAATTAAGAGCTTTCAAATCTTAAGTATAAAGGAACATCTTCATCTTTCATTGTAAAATAATTGTTTTATTGTTTGATTCTGATAGCAAATAATCAAAATACGCATTTTTTTAGTTGAAAATCCTTTACATAAAATTTCTTTGCTTTCTTTGCTTTTATTTTTCTTTCAAATTAAATATTTCAAAACAGTATTTTAACGAGTTATTTAAGCCAAGGATTGAGCACAAAAGAACTTTTTTTTTTTTTACTGAGCAGAACGCCTAAAACGCTTTTAATTTGTTTTTTAAAATTCATTTAATCTGTTTAATTTTAACTTTAATTAAAATAAATATTATTATACTAATTAAGATTTAATAAATATAATTATATTTATTCAAATTAATGAAAAAATAAATTAAAAAATTAAAATAATTATTAAATTTTAGTTTATTTAGAAAAAAATAATTAATGAGCAAATATTAAATCATGATTAATTTATTTAAAAAATTCTATTAATTAATTAATGTTTAATATAGTAATAAAATATACATATAATATATATATATATATATATATATATAATATAGATATATATATATATATATATATATATATATATATATATTAAATTTGGGTCATATATTAATATAAAATGATAATATTTAAATTTTATTTATTTATAACACTAATAAATATCTTAAAAAATTTATAAATTAATTATTAATTAAATATTAAAAATACATTATATTTGTATTTGATTTTTTTTAGTTAAGAAAAAAATTTTATTTATATTTTAATATATTTTTTTTATTTAATGCAATTACTAAATATAATAAAAGTAATTAATGATTCACTTTTACATTCATCCAAACCAAATAAAAAAAAAATATGATGTTTACTTTATCACAACCAAACAACAATAAAGAACCAATTTCTATATTTAATTAGATTTCTTTAAGCATTCTAAATTTTAGAACCTAAAAAAAAGTGGTGTATTCGAGCTTGGTGAAACTATTGGGTCATCCTTGCATCCATTGTACAACCCTCTTCAAGCTTGATGGGTAGGACTGACATGCAGAACCTTCACTTTCGTATCGTATATGCTCAGGCCTAAGAGAAACAGGCTTCTCCATTACGACCAAATAAAAGACCTACTATAGGTGGTTTTGAATGATATCCCGAAAGACACCATATTCATCAAAATATCCTCCACACCCTTCAATTCCGAAGTCCTCCCTGAAGACAATCTGCACATTGTCAATGTTATCACGGTTCCGAAGGGGTAAGAAGAAGCGGTTTGCAAACTGAACTGCCAACAGATTCTGCACCAATTCCTTTTCTCAAGTAGTGATCAATTCGGTAAAGTTGTTTTTTTTATCAAAAAGTTCTCCGAGTTGAGCACTTAATTGCTGAACTCAAGTCCTTTCCAAAGGTTTCTGTGGCCGGGTTTGAAATGGAAAGCGCCAAATTGAATGCTCTCATGAGGACATAAGCAAAAGATGAAGAAAATCAGCATAATATGGTGGCTATCCTTAGCAGCGAAGACGAGGAAGAGGAGGCGACTACATGCGCACGATGCAGAAGCCGCTCACAGCCCTAGCAGCCATGGGCGTGTTCATGAAAATGAGGGAAGCGACAGAGGGGATTCGTCGACACCAGTTTCCAGCGGAGATGGCATGATTTTCCAGCTCGTGGGAGAAGATTTTTACGGCCGCTGCTGTCACCGCTATGCATTCGCGCAGTGGAAGTAGCGCGAATGGATTGAAACGGGAGGCCGAAGAAGCGAAGGAATGAACCCAATCGAGGGCTTTCAGAAAGAGGGCTTTCAATTTTTCTTCTCTTTTTTTTAATATATAATATCTATTTATACTTATAATATATATATATATATATATATATATATATATATATATATATTGTATTTATAATATAAATATATCTATGTTATATATATATTTACACATATATAATATAAATATATTTACGCACTATTTTTTTTTTCTTTTCTTTCATTTTTTTTTAATTCCTAAAAAATGGATAAAGAGGTCAACAAATGTTAAAATAATAATATTAAGAATAATGTTATAATTTTTTCTTTATTTTCTATAACAATTCTCTCCAATAAAAAAATATTTATAAATAAACTTGAGGTGAATGTAAGAGATGATTCAATGTACCTTCCGGTTGAACACTTTTGTTTTTTGACATTTGAATGATGTATCAAACGACGCTAACATTTCGCGTGGTTAAAAGTAAAGAAAATTTCAAATTATTTCAAATACACTAGTGCGTTTAGAATTTAGACTAAATAATTAAAATACAGCCATAAATGTTGGCGAACCGGTATAGCCATACGCTTGTATAAAGATACATTAGGCAAACCCGTTAGTAGTCACGCCGTCATAAATACCCAGCCATGTCAGCCATTGCCGTCCATCCGCGACCAAACGCCTCATGATGACAAAAACCTTCTTTACTTACATTACATTTTGTCAACTAAACAAAAAAAAGAAAGTCTAATTAAAGTCTCAACCAAACAATATATAAAAATTTTACATCAATTCTTTTACATGATTCTTTACTGCATTCCAAATACGTTAAATCAAAATGCTCCTTAGTATATCAAAATCTAATAATAAATATAAAATCAAGTTTTGAACTAAGTATATAAATTATTGTATAATTTGGTATACACATGATATGAGACACGCTATAAGTTCTACTCAAGGCTGCGCTTTTATATCAATTTATAAGTGTTTTAGGATCTTAATAAGATCTAATTGCAGCGGCCTATTACTGCAACACTTATATAGGTAAGATCTCCAAGATACACTGCAATTATAATATCTCCCAAAAAAATTTATTTTTTATTTTTGTCTTTGATCTCATTAGGAGCTATAGCTCAACCATATTTTCATTACTGCTTAGTACAAATATATATGGATGATATTTATAATATTTAAAATTGTGTTTTTACCAAACATTCGATTAGCTTTTTTTTATCACATTGAATCTTCTATTGTTTCCAATATGAAGGTTTCCACTGATGACTATTTTAACCCCATCCCTTCCAATGATCTCAATATAAGTCTTTGCAAGCCTTTTGTCAATGGATCGCAATATTTTTCTTAGAGCAAATAAAATGGTAAGTAACACTTCTTTATATAATTCATAATCACGTCTTATTCTCATATGACGTTTTTTATCATTACATTTTGCACCTTTTTTTTTTTTTCTATAGCAGCTTGATTATTATAATGTATTAAAATATATGTTTTTTCAATATAAAGAAATAAATTAATAAACTTTTAAGCCACTAAACTTGAAGTAAAAAGTTCTATAAATTTTGCTTACATTGTAGATCTAGAGATTAATCTTTATTTAGTAGATTTTCATAATATTGCACAACCACAAAATGTGAAGACATAATCACTAGTGACTTTTATTTCACTAGTGTCGGCAATCCAACTAGCATCACAATATTCTTTTAGTACTATAGGAAAGCCACTATAATGAATGCAATAGTTTATTATACCTTTTAAATATTTAAAAATTCTTTCTAGTGCTTTCCAATGAGTTTCACTAATTATAGTATATCTACTCAATTTTCCTATATGTTAATATCGTCAGAATAATTTACTATATGCATAAAATAATTAATTATTTGAGAATATTTTAATTGTGATACACTATCACTTAAATTATTTATAAGATATAAGCTAGAGTTATATGGAGTGCCAAGACTCACATTTTGATAATTATTTTTTTAAGAAGTTTTTGAAAATAATGTGATTAAGTAATAAAAATATTATTTGTATTTATATAAATCTTTATAGTATTACATTTCACCTAAATCTTTCATATCAAATTGAGTTGATAGAAACTCTTTAATGTTATTTATAATATTAAGATTTATATCAAAAAATTAAAATATCATCAACATAAAGATATAAAAATATAATCATGATCAACAACTTTAATATAAATACATTTATCGACTCCTAATAAAAATTCACATGTCAATATTACTTTATCAAACTTTTCATACCATTGTTTAGGAGCTTGCTTTAATCTTTATAAATATTTTATTAATTTACAAACTTTATTTTCTTGACCTTTACTATAAAACCTTTAGGTTGATCCATATAAATTTCTTCATCTAAATCACCATTTAAAATCTTTTACATCCATTTGATATAACATTATATCAAGATTGCTAAAGTAAACAAATTATAGAAATTCTAGCAACCTTAGAATAAATATCAAAATATTCAACCTCACTTTTGTGTATATAATTTGGCTACTAAACTTGCTTTATATTTATCTATAAATTCATATGATTTTAATTTCTTTTTGAATATCCATTTACATCTAATAATTTTATAACCCGAAGACAAATCACAAAGTGCACATGTCTTATTTGATATAATAGAATATATTTCATTATTAATAGCTTTTAAAATGCATCTATAAATTCATAAATAAAAAATAGGATTATTTTATAAAATAAATATTTCAGTTAAAGAGAATAAAATCCACCTAAAATTTTCTCTTTTTAATTCTTTTATTTTTCTAATATTTTTCATTTTATTAGTTAAAATTGTATAATCATTATTTATTATAGAATTTTCTATTGAAGATTCTTTTTTATTAATAGATTTTGTATTATTATTTTTCATAGGAAATATATCTTCAAAAAATGTAGCATCTCTAGATTTCAAAATTATATAAATAGAAATATCACTAATATCAAAATTAATGATAAAAAATCTTTAAGACTATTAAGAGAATATCCAATGAATACACCATCTGCAATTTTAGATCTTAATTTTCTCTTTTTACATTATATAATAGATATTTTAGATAAATAACCCCAAACTTTTAAATACTTCAAATTGAGTTTTCTATTTTTTTCAAAATTCATAAGGTGTTTTATTAGAATCTTTATAAGGAATCTGATTTAAAATAAAACAAGTTGTTAATAAAGCTTCAACCCATAAATTATTTGATAAATTTGATGAAATTAGCATTGCATTTACCATATCAATTAATGTTATATTTTTTGTTCTGCTACTCTATTAAATTGAGGAGAATTTGGAAAAGTAACTTGATGCATAATATCATTTTCTTCACAAAATTTATTAAATTAAAGTGAAATATATTCCCCACCTCTATCCGATTTTAAATTTTTAATTTTTTTATTTAATTAACTTTCTACTTCTAATTTATATTTCTTAAATATATCAAAAAACATCATCTTTAGTTTTGATTAAATAAACATAGCAAAATTTTGAAAAATTATCAATAAAGGTAATAAAATATAATTTACCTCCTCTAAGTAAATTATCATTTAAATCACAGGCATCGCTATGAATAAGATCTAATAAATCACTTTGCTTAATAGAAATAGATTTAAATAGTTTTTTAGTTTGTTTTGCTTGAGAGCAAATTTCACACTTCACATCTTTATTTATGTCATTTTTAGATATTAAATTCATATACATCATTCTTTTAATTATTTTATAGTTTACATGTCCTGCATGTCAAAAGTTAAGAAATAATTTTAAATTTCTCACATATAAACTGAATATATTTTAAATATTTTTTATGTCAAATTTAGATCAATATCTCCTTCTCGAACCAATATTTATCATTGCTATGCTTACACTTCCTCTTAGTGTATCTGGTAGAAAGAAAACTAAGATTTATCAAACTCACATGTATAGTTGCTATTATCCACCAATCTAGAATAATATGAAAAATTAATTTTAAATGATGTTAACATACCTCAAAGGAAAAGAATCATAAGTGATCATGTATTAATTTGAGTTGAGATCAATTTTTCTCAAAGGTCTTGTTATTTTTTTTGGATGTCTTATCTTTTCGATAATAATAAGCCTCTACAAGATGGTTGATTCTCCCACATACCCAACATTGAATCTCATTATATTTTTTATTTTTATTGCTAGACTTGTGTAAAATTTATTTCTTAAATTTTTTATTAAATGATTTAAAAATTTTTCGTTTAAAATTACTCTTTTCCGTTAGATTGACATGCATTTGAATTTTAGTAAGAGTTTTATCTTTATTTGTTTATTTTTCTTCTAAGTGCAATAATAAGATCGTCAAGAGACATCTTATTTCTATTATGCCTAAGTATTTGTGCAAATTGACTCCATAATTGTGATATTTTTTTATTATTGATACAATTATAAATGTTTTAGTCATGCTTATGTCATGCTCTTTTAGATCATGAATAATATATTGAATTTTATTTACTTGATCTAATATAGTGTGAGAATCACTCATTTTATATTCATTGAATGATTCGACCGAATATTTTTCTAGACCCACATCTTTATTTTTATATTTTGATTTAAGTGCTTTCCAAAGCTCAAAAAAAAGTGTTGATGTACAAAACATGTGATAAAGGCGACACTAAGAATGTGTCCAAGATAAAGAAAATCAATCTCTTGTCAAGTTTTTTCCTTTTCCTAACCCTTTATCGAAAGAATAATTATTTTCTCTTTTTGAATTAGGTTCGGATGAAGGAGTATTATATATTGCAAAAATTAATCCTAAACGTGTCAACCAATATATTATTTTCTTTTGCCATCTTTTAAAGTGTGTTTCTATAAAATTTGTTGGCTTAATATTATGAGGACGAAACGATATTTGTGTACATATATATATATATATATATATACACACACATATATATTTTAACTTGGTGAATTAAAACAAAGAAAATATTTTGATCTACTCTAAGATTATTAAAACTATAAAGAAATAAATTAGCAATTAAGAAATACATTCAACACAACTAAACAAATAAAGATAAAAGTAATGAGATTGAAATAACTTGGGAGGGAGGCGTGTCGATGACACTATCTTTATAATAGATCATGCCTTGAGTGCACTAATTTGTGACTCTCTTTTCTACTAGTGAGATATAACATGTCCTCTTGCCTTGATTGCGTGTGAACCAAATATTTTTATAGGTGAAAGATGAGAATCAAATATCAAATTACCTAATTATAATTTATAACTGTTACTAGCTATTATTTTAAGTTATGAATTAATTTATTTGTATTTATTTAATTTATATTATAAGTTACATAATTAATAATTTTATTATAATAATGTTAGAATAATAACGTTAAGAATAACGTTATTATAACGTTATAATATTTTTTATTTTTTATTTTTCCGTAACATAGATATTCTCATACTTCAAACCAAACTGTATATCATAATTTCACCATCGAAAATAGCTAAAAGTAATGCTTTTGTTGTTCTCGAGCTCCTCTTGATGCAGGAGCTCTGATAGCACGTAGTACGGATCACAAAAATAACAAGACGGGAAATTAGAGCAAATTAAATATTTCAGCAGTGTCGTATATATGACTGCAGTATTTTTTTTCAAGAACCTAAAATGTAAAAAAACAACTGCACTTTCAGTCTGTCATATGTATATTTATCAAATAATAATCATGCTTTTATTCATAAATTTACATGCATGCATAATATATATATATATATATATATATATATATATATATATATATATATATCGATCGTGCATATATGATTCCCAATACATTGTTTCACGAATTAATTAAATAAAAGCAGGTGCACAATAATTGATTAATTTAACTGTCTAGGAAATAGGAATGGTTGGCGGAGGAGTGAAATGTTGTACAAAAAAGGGTTGAATATTGTGGGTTTTGTTGAACTTGTCGGCATCTCCCCTGCAGAGATTGATTTTGCTGCAACCCCTGTGGTAAGAATCTCCAGGATTCGGCCTGCAATTTTTATCAGTGGGATACCTTATCTTCGAGCATGGCGGAAGATCATGCTTTAACGGCTCTCTACCGATGTGTCCCTTTTGAGTCGCCCCGCACTCTGTCGGCAACAACGTCGACGCCACCACCAGTCCCACGCCCACCAGCAAGCAGATGCGTAGAATAATATTATCGTTGCCCATTTTCCTATATTAATTTATCTCTGCATGCATGCATGCATGCACGTACGTACGTGAACCTAGCTAATACTAATCAGATAAACAATTTAAATACAAGCAGCAATATACATGATATATTTATAAAAGTAGTCACTGCTTGCTTACTTTGATTGCTGGTTAACTAATTCGCTTGGATCGCGTTTAATTGCATGGGATCGATGATACTACTCCTGCCTTAAATAGTGGGTAGAGGGGCCGGCCGGAAGCGCTACTGCAGGTGGCTAGCTGTTGTTGGAGGATAACAATTAATTAAGTTTGTTAATTAGTTTTAAGCATAATTAACTATGACAGCCTGCCAGCTATGCTTTTAGGATTCTATATTAATTAATTCCAAACTGCAATGGTGATTAGATTTCTGGCCTCATCCCAGCAGCAGCCTTCTATTTTATCAGGATGATCTTCGGGTACCATTGTATATCAGTGTGGGGCTGAACATCCTTATTAAACAACTAAAGGCTTTAATTAGACTCGTAACAGCAGAGATCTTTAATTTAATTAGTTGCTTCACAACTGAATTCGGATATCAGCTAGAATATATTAACAACTTTCTTCCCAATGTAGGCATTAAAAATACTCAAAATGTGCATAATGGATTGAGGGCAAAGTAGAATAGAAGAGACTAAAGTTAAAATGATCAATTAGAAGAGACTAAAGTAAGTATCTATTGTTATTTGCAATCAAAAGTAGAATAGAATTTAGATGGTTGATCGTAGCCATTAGATTGAAATACATAGGCACAATCCTGTTTAAAGATATAAAGAATGGCATTGAGTTATTATATCAAAGAGGAAAAATAAGAAATAAAATAAATAACATCTTTCTTCAAATTTAGCTTCTCTCATTCACCTTTGCCTAGTTTTAAAAACTCCACCATTCTAACACATCACATTTTTAAACAAAAGATCCATCTGCGCACAGTATTGGTTCATTTGATTAATATGTTGCTCTTCATAAATACAGTACTGTGAATCACTTGAGAAATAAACATGGTTATTTTATGGCAGATTTCTAAAATGATGCATTCCAGGAGGCTCAAAATACACTGGAGAAAGAAAAAAATAAATTCAACTGATGCTGCGAGTTTTGATTATTTAGGTTATAAACTACATATACAATTAAATGATCATAGCAATCCGATTTATTCAACTTAAATTTAAGAGTAAATTGAGAAAATTTTAAAAATAATAATACTATGTGCTTGGAGAAGAATCTACTGTATTTCGTGATCCACTCCTGAGAAGCGGTAGTGAGAAAATTTATGACATGGATCAGATACCTTTTTGCACTTGGGATCGAGATGCCTTTCATGCTTCATCCTTTCAGGTTCCTAGTGCTTCTCTGAAGATATAACTAAGGCGTGAATCACTCGAGCCCAGTGGAGTAGAGCGAAAAGAAACCCTAGTAAAAAGAGTAATAAGATGGGGAGGGAGAAGCGTGGAAAGCCCAGTGTAGCTTGAACCTTTTCCAGATTTGCTGCATCATAATCTTTCAGAAGACTATTGGCTTTGCCATTTCTCGTAGTGAGTTCTCCAATTCCAACTGTAAAAAACAAGCAGAGATTATTTGTTAAATAGCTTCCAAAGAGAGTAATCAAGATAAATACTAGTTGGCCACCTTTCTTTTCTTGCTTAACTATTTCATCCTCAGCAACCTTCGTCTGTGAGCAATATTTTGTCCATTCATTGAACAGATCAGATGCATCTATGTGCAAAGGTGGCACATCTGTGGGCAATTAAGGATTCTTAATGTCTACCATTTTTGCTAGTTAAAACCAAGACAATAACTATTACAGGATGAAAGGGCAATGAAATAACTAAATGTTTCAGGGAAGAAAATAGAATCCTGTTTAGCAAGTTACCTGACTGCAAATCTTTGGTCTCATACTGCATGTACATGGAGATTCCGTTGTTTAAATTAAAATTATGATTAGTTGGGTTAAATGCTCCTGCATATTTAGAGTCCATGCTGCTTTTCTCTGTTCCATCATGCAAGATGATTCGTTCTGAGGATTCAACATAATTTTGGCCTGGCTTTGATGCTTCCATATACCTGGAGTTCAGGCTAATCTTCTCCACGATCAGATGATTTCTTTTATTTCCCTTAGATGAATTTCTCTTTTTCTTTTTAATCGTAGCTGCAGAATAAATAGATGACTTTACAGAGAGATACATATGCAACAACAGGGAAACCTTTCTTAAAATAGGGATTTAGGACCTGTGCTGCCTTCTACAACTTCATTCGTCGGTGAGGTTTCTTCAGAGCAGTAGTCAGGCATCTATGGAAAGAATTTGATGCATTTTGTACTTGGGATTATCATCTCTTCTCGGTGAATAACTTTTTTCTTTCTTCCTTTCAATTCTTTTCACGACTGCAACAATTTATTAGATTATGGATATATGAATTCAAAAATAGAAAAAAATAATACTAGGCTAGAAGCTAACCTCGATCTGGTATTTTACTGGCGGGTACATTTTTGTTGAAGCAATTTTCAGCACATTGATGGTATGGGTTTGACGAATATTCATACTGAGGGTGCCCACTTGTTATCTTTTTGTTGTTGACTAAACCCTTTAATTCTTTTAGACTTTTTAGCTTCATGACTAAAATAATCTACTGGTTAGATTATGGAATATCATATAATTCAAAGTCATAAAATTTGGAAAATGCAACACAAGTTTACCTTGCTGTTCCCCTCAAGGGCATTTTTGACGCAGTATTCTGCACATACATGATACGGGTTTGATGCAAATTTGCACTCAGGACTCACTTGTCTCTCTGAGGGGAGAACTGCTGCATCCTCTTTCTTTAACTTCTTGATAGCTGAAATAATGTATTTATAAGATTATAAATATCAGATTTTGAAATATGTAGCAAATGACTTACTTTGCCTTGGTGGATCTCTCTCAAGGACATTTTTGAAGCAATATTCAGCACATACATGATATGGATTTGACGAATATTTGCACTCCAAATTCACTACCTGAGGGGAAAGAACTACTTTCTTTTTTTCTTTTGATGTCATCATAGCTGAAATAATCCACTCGTTAGGTTATAGCTAATGAATTTTGAAGAAAAAAAACCAATGAATGACTGACATCGCTCAGGATGGTGGCCGTTAGAGACATTTTGGAAGCAGTATTCAGCACAAACATGATAAGGATTTGATGCAAGTTTGCACTGAAGATTCACTCTTTCCAAGGGAACAACTGCAACTTCCTTTTCCATTGACTTCGTGATAGCTGAGAAATGCATTGGTTAGATCATGGAATGAATTAGGAAGAATATGTCATCATGGTGTACCTTTCCCACCCTGATCCTCATTAGGAAGATTTTGGAAGCAGCATTCAGTGCATTCATGATAGGGTTTGATGCATATTTGCACACAAGATCCACTCTCGCTCTGCCGTGACAACTATCCCTTCTTCTTTTGGCTTCATGGCTATAATGAATTTTGAGTTGAATTACAACCAACAAGAGAATTCGCAATTAATGTGGCGAATGATTTACCTCCATTAGGATGTCTTTGTTCAGGGTTATCATCAAAGCAGTCTTCAATGACTTCATGGTAAGGATTTGATATATGTTTATGATCAGGAAGTGCGCTGCTTTTGTCAATCTTAAATGAAACTCCTTTCATCTTCTCTAAAATCAAATTAACATTAGGAAAAAAAATGATTTAATAAATTAAGAGGAATTATTTCTATCTATTAATTTTAACATATATCAACAAAAAATAATAATAACATAAATGATAAAACTATAGGACACATGCATAGCTCCTTGAACACGTTAAATTTTGATTCAACAACTATAGTTTCAGCTTTTTGTAGAACTACACATGAAAAAAAAATAAATAAATAAATAAAACAGAAGCACTTCTTAAACGCACTACAGTCAATGCATTTTATCACCCTTTTAATCCTATATAAAAGATATGATGATAGTTCACAGTTTTCTCCTACACCGCACTCCTTTCATATATATAATAAACCTCCCTCAGTTAAGTTCCAATGTGGCATAGTATAAAAGCAAAGTCAGTGCATTCATGGTGCATGATTAGATGCATATTTGCACTGAGGTTCCAGACATGTTCTATCTCTATCATTGAGTACCTTTCTCTTTTTCATTTGAGCCTCTTTTAGCTTGAAGACTCAAGTTATATCTATGTTAGATCATTGATACTGAAATTGGACGAAAGCATCACACAACTTAGCACTTTTGCACTCAAGGTTCACTCCCTTCTTTGCAACGACAACTATTTTACTTTCTTCTTTTGGCTTTATGGCTGCAACAAATTATAAGTTGAATCACAGCTGTCAAAAGAATTTACAACAAAAATAGAGTACGTCAATTTGAAAAATGATTAATCTCCCTTGGATGTCCCTTTTTAGAGGTATCTTCAGAGTAATACCCAGACTTAACCTACATCAATATTTGGGACTACTACGCACATATTTATCAATTTCTGCAGAAACTCCTTCAAAATTTTCTACAATATATTAAGAATAGGAAAGGAGATATATCAATGATATAACAAAATTAGTTTGTGCTACTACGTTAACGGATATTAAAAAAGCCTACTTTAACAGATCAATATAAAGAGGATAACAGATAGAAAGAGTACAGGACATAGTTCCTTGTTTAGAAATAATTAGCTTTATCAATGATAATTTCAGCATTTGTGAATCTTTAACACTGAAACACAACGTAGTTTATCTTACCTTCCTCAGCTAAGTTCCTATCTGGGGTATTCTTGAAGCAGAATTCAGTACATTCATGGTGAGGATTTGATGCATGTTGGCACCAAGCATCAAAACCTGTTTCTGTCTATTGCCTAGAAACTTATCCCCTTCCTTCATACTTTTTAACCTGATGACTGAAGTGATATATTGATTAGATTATTGATAAAGAATATGGACAAACACAATATATGACTTACTTTGCTCGTGCTGTTCCCTCTCGGGGACACTTTCAGAACAATATTCAGGACATGCATCGGAGGGGTTGGATGCATTTTGTACTCGAGATTCACTACTTGTTCTACAGTAACAATTATTTCACTTTCTTCTTTTGGCTTTGCAGCTGCAACAAAATTCTAGCTTGAATTACAATATATTGAATTACAACTAAGATAAAATTTACATCTCTATAAAACAAGTCAATCTGACAAACTATTTATCTCCCTAAGGATGTTCCTTTTCTTGAAAGTATGCATTTCATTCATATAAAATATAACAGTTCAAGAGCCACACTAAGTGTGAACCAAACAATCCTTCTCTGCCTGTATGTATGTATGTATATATATATACACCCTTCAGGGGTATCTTGAAAGCAAAAATTGATAGCTTTATGGTGAGGTCTGGAAGCATGCATATAAATTTGAAGCAAACTTTCTAAGAGGAAATATTTGCATCTGATAACTAAAGAGTTATCAACAAAAGAGAATAAAAAATAAAGGAGATATAACATTTTGGAAACAGAATTTAGCACATTCATGATGAGAGTTCAAGCATATTTGCACTGTTAGATCATACCTATGCTCTCTATGTTGCTCATCACCTTCTCACCCTCCTTTGAACTTTTTAACCTGATGACTGAAGTAATGTATCAATTAGATAACTATTACTGAATTTGGATGAATGTAGGATTTGACTAACCTTCCTCAAGCTGTTTCCTCTCGGGGACACTTAGGAAGCAGTATTCATCACAGACGAGGTATGGTTTTGATGCATTTTTGCACAAAGAACTCAATTCACGCTGTGTGGTGAGATCTATTTCATTTTCTTTCTTTGATTTCATGTCTAGTACAATTATAAATTGAATGTATAGGTTACAACTAAGAAGAGCATTTACAATAAAAGTAGAGAAGGTCAGGACAAATGAATTCCTTCAGACGTTCCTTTTTTAGGAGTATCCTCAAAGAAATGTTCAGTAACTTTATTATGACTAGATGCATTACGGTTAAGATGCAAACTACCTTTATTAGTCTTTTTAGGAGCTCCCTTGGGTTTCTCTGTAATTAAATTAACAATTAGAAAAAAGAAGAATCGATGATAGAACATTTATAATCTGTGAACTTAATAGGCATCAGTAAAAAGAAAAATTAGAGGCCAAAAGCAGTATAGGACTCATGCTTAGCTCTTAATTCGTATAAAATTTAGCTTCAATGATTGTAATTTCAGCTTTTATGGAACTGGAACCCATAAACATAAAGCAGTTTATCTCACCTCCCTTAGCTATGTTTCTGTCTACAATTTGGAAGTAAGATTCAGCATATTCATGATTAGGGCTGCATAAATGTTTAGTACTGAAGACCTTCTCTCCTTCCTTAGAGCCTTTTGGCCTCATTGCTGAAGTATTAATGCGTTGGTTAGTTTATAATCATTGAATTTAAAAAAAAGAAACACATGACTTACATTGCCCTGGCCGGTCCTTCTCAGTGACAGTTGGGAAGCAGTATTCAGCACATACATGATACGGATTTGATGCTTGTTTGCACTGAGGATTCACTCTGTCTAAGGGAACAACTACTTCTTCCTTTTCCATTGACTTAGTGAGAACTGATAAATGCATTGGTTAGATCATGGAATGAATTTATAAGAATATATCATCATGGTTTACCTTTCCTACGCTGATCCTCATTAGGGAGATTTTGGAAGCAGTATTCAGTACATTCATGATAGGGGTTTGATGCATATTTGCACACAAGATCCACTCTTTGCTCTGTCGTGACAATTATCCTTTCTTCTTTTTGGCTTCATGGCTATAATGAACTTTGAGTTGAATTACAACCAACATGAGAATTCACAATAAAAGCAGAGCAAGTCAATGGACGAATAATTTACCTCCATTAGGAGGGTTATAATCAAAGCAGTCGTCATTGACTTCATGGTAAGATTTTGATATATGTTTATTGTCAGGAAGTGCCTTGCTTTTGTCAATCTTAAATGAAACTCCTTTTGCCTTCTCTAAAATCAAATTAACATTAGGAAAAAAATGGGTTAATGATCTAAGAGGAATTATTTTGGGCTATTAACTTTAACAGATATCAACAAAAAAAGCATAATAACAAAAATGATAGAACTACAGGACACATGCGTAGCTCCTTCATCAAGTTAAATTTTGATTCATCAACTATAGCTTCAGCTTTTGTGAAACTAAGACACATGGAAAAAAACAAAAGCACTTCTTAAACTCACAACAGTCAATGCATTTTTAGCACCATTTTAATCCTATATAAAAAAGATGCAATGATAGTTCACAGTTTTATCCTTCAACGCACTCCTTTTATATATAATAAGCCTCCCTCAGATAAGTTCCAATGTGGCATAGTATAAAAGCAAATTCAGTGCATTCATGGTGAAAGATTGGATGCATATTTGCACTGAGGTTTCAGACATGTTCTATCTCTATCGTTCAGTACATTTCTCTTCTTCATTTGAGCCTTTTGGGTTGATGACTAAAGTTATATCTATTTTAGATCATTTATATTGAATTTGGACGAAAGTATTATACAACTTACTTGGTCTATGCTGCTCCCTCTCGAGGAGACATTGAAAGCCGTATTCAGCAGGTACATAATCGGGGTTTGATGCACTTTTGTGCTCAAGGTTCACTCCATTCTCGGTACAACTATTTCACTTTTGCCTTTTGGCTTTATGGCTGCAACAAATTATAAGTTGAATCACAGCTGCCAAGAGAATTTACAACAAAAATAGAGCAAGTCAATGTGAAAAATGATTAATCTCCCTTAGGATGTCCCTTTTCAGAGATATCTTCAGAGTAATACCCAGACTTAACCTACATCAATATTTAGGACTACTACGTACACATTTATCAATTTCCACAGAAACTCCTTAAAAATTTTCTACAATATATTAACAATAGGAAAGAAGATAAATCAATAATATAACAGAAATAGTTTGTGCTTACTACATTAACGGATATCAACAAAGCCTAATTTAACAGATCAATATAAAGAGGATAACAGAAAGAAAGAGTACAGGACATAGTTCCTTGTTTACAAATAATTAGCTTTATCAATGATAATTTTAGTATTTGTGAATCTTTAACACTGAAACACAACATAGTGTATCTTACCTTCCTCAACTAAGTTCCTATCTAGGGTATTCTTGAAGCAGAATTCAGTACATTCATGGTGAGGATTTGATGCAAGTTTGCAGCAAGGGTCAAAACCTGTACTGTGTCTATTGTTTAGAAACTTGTCCCCTTCCTTCATACTTTTTAACCTGATGACTGAAGTGATATATTGATTAGATTATTGATAAAGAATATGGACAAACACAATATATGACTTACTTTGCTCGTGCTGTTCCCTCTCGGGGACACTTTCAGAACAATATTCAGGACGTGCATCGGAGGGGTTGGATGCATTTTTGTACTCGAGATTCACTACTTGTTCTACAGTAACAATTATTTCACTTTCTTCTTTCGGCTTTGCAGCTGCAACGAAATTTTGAAATTGAATTATAACCAAAATAAAAATTATTGAATTACAACTAAGATGAAAATTTACATTAGTAATAAAGCAAGTCAATCTGCCAAATTAATTATCTCCCTAAGGATCATCCTTTTCTTGAAAATTATTAATCTCCCCAAGGATGTTCCTTTTCAGGGGTATCCTCAAAGCAATATTCAATAGCTTTACGGTAATGACTGGAAGCACGATTATGGATATAACAGCACTGCTTTGTAAGTTCTTATGGTATTATCTATAATTTAATTAGCAATAGGAAAAAAGAAAAACCAAAATTCTAAGAGAAAAAATTGCTTCTAATAACTTAAGAGAGATGATAAAAGAGAATAAAAAAGAAAGGTGGCATAACATTTTGGAAGTAGAATTTAGCACATTCATGATGAGAGTTGAAGCATATTTGCAGTGTTAGTTCATACCTGTGCTCTCTATGTTGTTGCTCATCACCTTCTCTCCTTCCTTTGAACTTTCTAATTTGATGACTGAAGTAATGTATCAATTAGATCATTGTTACTGAATTTGAATGAATGTAGGATTCGACTTACCTTGCCCATACTGTTCCCTCTCAGGGACACTTTGGAAGCAGTATTCATCACATACATGATCTGCCTTTGATGCATTTTGCACAAAGAGCTCAATTCAAGCTGTGTGGTGTGATCTATTTCATTTTCTTTCTTTGATTTCATGTCTACAATAATAATAAATTGAATTTACAGGTCACAACTAAGAAGAGCATTTAATATAAAACTAGAGAAATTCAATATGACAAAATGAATTACCTTCCTTCAGATGTTCCTTTTTAGGAGCATCCTCAAAGAAAAATTCAGTAACTTTGTTATGACTAGATGCATTACGGTTAAGATGCAAACTACCTTTATTAGTCTTTTTAGGAGCTCCCTTGGGCTTCTCTGTAATTAAATTAACAATAAGAAAAAAAAAGGAATCGATGATAGAACATTTATAATCTGCGAATTTAATAGGCATCAGTAAAAAGAAAAATTAGAGGCCAAAATCGGTATAGGACTCATGCTTAGCTCTTAGTTCGTATACAATTTAGCTTCAATGACTGTAATTTCAGCTTTTATGGAACTGGAACCCATAAACATAAAGCAGTTTATCTCACCTCCCTTAGCTATGTTTCTGTCCGTCACAATTTGGAAGCAAGATTCAGCATATTCATTATTAGGGTTGGATGCATGTTTAGTACTGAGGACCTTCTCTCCTTCCTTTGAGACTTTTAGCCTCGTTGCTGAAGTATTAATGCGTTGATTAGTTTATTGTCATTGAATTTAAATAAAAGCAACACATGACTTACATTGCCCTGGCCGGTCCTTCTCAGGGACAGTTGGGAAGCAGTATTCAGCACATACATGATACGGATTTGATGCGTGTTTGCACTGAGGATTCACTCTGTCTAAGGGAACAACTGCTTCTTCCTTTTTCCATTGACTTCGTGAGAACTGATAAATGCATTGGTTAGATCATGGAATGAATTTATAATAATATATCATCATGGTTTACCTTTCCTACGCTGATCCTCATTAGGAGATTTTGGAAGCAGTATTCAGTACATTCATGATAGGGGTTTGATGCATATTTGCACACAAGATCCACTCTTTGCTCTGTCGTGACAATTATCCTTTCTTCTTTTAGCTTCATGGCTATAATGAACTTTGAGTTGAATTACAACCAACATGAGAATTCAAAATAAAAGCAGAGCAAGTCAATGGACAAATAATTTACCTCCATTAGGATGCTCTTGTTCAGGGTTATAATCAAAGCAGTCGTCAATGACTTCATGGTAAAAATTCGATATATGTTTATGATCAGGAAGTGCCTTGCTTTTGTCAATCTTAAATGAAACTCCTTTCGTCTTCTCTAAAATCAAATTAACATTAGGAAAAAAATGGGTTAATGATCTAAGAGGAATTATTTCGGGCTATTAACTGATATCAACAAAAAAAGAATAATAACAAAAAAGATAGAACTATAGGACACAGGCGTAGTTCCTTGATCACGTTAAATTTTGATTCATCAACTATAGCTTCAGCTTTTGCGGAACTAAGACACATACAAAAAAAAAAACAAAAGCACTTCTTAAACTCACTACAGTCAATGCATTTTAACCCCATTTTAATCCTATATAAAAAAGATGCAATGAAAGTTCACAGTTTTCTCCTTCAACGCACTCCTTTTATATATAATAAGCCTCCCTCAGTTAAGTTCCAATGTGGCATAGTATAAAAGCAAATTCAATGCATTCATGGTGAAAGATTGGATGCATATTTGCACAGAGGTTCCAGACATGTTCTATCTCTATCGTTGAGTACATTTTGTGGGCTCCGAAAATTCGCCACCGACCTCTCGATGAAGAGAGTATATTAATGTCAGTTAAACTTTCATAAGGCCGATGAAATAGTAGATAAGACACTACCCAGAGATTTCACCCTTATTTTGTGAGAACTTTAGATCTGGTTCTAGGTTTCATATATAGTTAATTACCCCTCCCAATGTTGAGAGAGAACTTTCGATTAAGGCTAATCGTTAGATCGTTTGTAGTAGCATGTGGTGTTTTGAAATTTAGAATTTATGAAATTCATTATATTTAACTTAAAGCGGATGGTTGGGAAAACGATAATGCGCTCGATCTAGATCCCATGGTTACATCATCCCGGGCTGTCGTGGTCCTTAGTCTACTTAGTCAGAGAAGATAGTCGACCCAACCTGACAGAAGGATCCTTGTTAGCAGCTATGGGTTGCGTCGTCCAAGGGTTTCTTGTAAACCTGGGGTGGTGTTTGTCTAAGGAGACAAGCTTAAGTCCACCTTAGCTGACAGAAGATTTTTTGCCCCATGAAGTGCACTCTATAATTCACAACTCCAGGTATAGAACCATTGGAAGCATCTGCTCGATCATTGATAATAATATAATAGTGTCATTTTGGCGAGATCAAGGACTCGGTATGTCATCATATGTAGGCCTCTTTGGCCAGCATGATCGAGAGGACCACACATCCTTTGAGATTGATTGAGAGTAAATATAGTTATGTACTTGACTTGAAATTGGCTCCTTTATGAGCTAGAGTTTTCTTAATTTGTCACATCCGATAAATAGTTGTGGAAGGTGAGTTGGATTGAGTGTTATTTTAAGTTATAAGTAGTGAATTGCATTTAACAATTTAGAACTTAGTAATTTATCTGATTTTACATTTGTATTGATGCTTGACTTTGATTAATTTGATTTGGACTTGCAAGCACATTTTGATGATGATATCCCTTCTAGTTGAAATCTTCATTCAACACAGTCATCATCGGGGTTAAATCAAATTCTCTTCTTAGTGATTGAGCATTTGATTTATCATCATGTGACTCTAGCAAGAAGGATTGGATTAAGTGAGACTTAGGGCTTCACCATATAGATAAAATGGCCATATAAATCTATTTTTAATTTCATTGAATTTTGTGCAATTTATATAATTTATGATTTTATCTTTTAAGGCTATGCTTAAGACACTCCTCGCAGAACGTGTAAATCACTTGAGGATGCTTCCACACTTCTTAAAGCATTACATTTGAATTCATCTCATTATATGCACACATGTTGAAGCAATGAGTAGAAGTCAATGATTGCTTCGAAATACGTGTCATATTATTTCAAAAAAATATTGGCACATATCTAACGTATTGGATTTCTTTTTTTGGGATGTGTGCTCAATTAACTTGTTATTTTCAATTACTCATACACATATTGATATAACAATTTATGCATTGCACTGTTTCGAAATATGTGCATAACTCATTTCTTTAAATTACTTTCACGTATTTTGAGGCAATAAACTTGAGGGTATGATGGCCTTAAAATCATACAGATCCTTTTTGTTCACATGCATCTTAATGTAAATAATTTGAATTCAACATATTGTCATTTCAAAATATATGCAAGTTTATCATCTTCATCCACATTATCTAGTAATTTCACAAATGAGTATTTTACTTTTCTCTCATTTATTTTATCTTCACATGATTATCACTTAATGAAGAAGATTCAATTTTACTTCTATAAATGAGAGGGGTGAAGAGGTTCCCTTTCCACCATCTCTCATTCTTTCCATTTTATCTCTTCAAAAAACTTAGCTTTGGAGATTACTAGTGTTGCTTATAAGTATGTCTTCTTTAATCCTCATTTAAATTTATAGAATTCTTTTCTTCTTCTTTTTTTTTACTATTTGAAATTTCTTTTGTATTTAATTAGATTTTTAAACACTTATAAGTATGTTTTATTACTATTCTGTAAGTCCAGATGTTCGAAAAAAACTCAGCAACATCTCCCCTAGCAGAAGATTTCTAGTAAAATTAGGTCGTCCCCAAAAAGAACATGGGTGGTGTTTTCTAACATGATTTAAGTCCTCCAATATCAGTCTAAAAAAGACATGCATAGGCTCTTGAACACTGCATAAAATTAAGCATAATATATTTTATATCCAGGATACATTTCATTCATATATTTGCAAGGTGGCAACCAATATATATATTTATTTTTTATTTTTATTTTTTCTTTTTTTTAACTCTTTGTTCTGAGAGAGAGAGAGTGAAAGTGAGTGAGAGAGAGAGAGAGAGAGAGAAACTTTGCTGTAGGAAGAAAGAAAATTTTTTTTTGAACTCTCACTGAGAGAGAGAGAGAGAGTGAGAGAGAGAGAGAGACTCTAGGGGAAGAAAAAAAAAATTGAACTCTGTTCTGAGAGAGAGAGAGAGAGAGAGAGAGAGGGGGAGGCTATAGAGAGAAAAAAAGATTTTCTTTTCCTTTTTCTCACAGAGAGAGAGAGAGAGAGAGAAAGAGAGAAAGAGAGGTTGTCGGTTGGGTTTTGTTGGTTGACGGTTTCTTATGGAGTTTTCCAATGGAGGTGCTCTGGTCAGTCAGCTGAAATAACTCACCGCGACTAGATGGGGTGTGATGTGTCGACGGTGAGACTTAGTGACTTATGGTGCAAGTGGAAGGGGTTGTCCGGCGAGTAAGCAGCTGGCCGATAAGCTTTAAGGTGAGTGGTGGCTTCAGTTCAAGTGGAGAGGCAAAAGGGAGGAAATTGGATTTCAGCGAGAAGCGAAAGAAGAGAACGACCTCCGTGTAAAAAAAATGGAGGATTTTTACATATCACATAATTCTTATGTATTTATATATCTAACATCTAAATTTTCATTTTTACATAAATATATAACATCTTAATCTTCGAAATCACATCAAAAATACTACTTTATTCATGCACCTTTTTAAGCATAGAAAAGTATTAGATAAATAAATATCTAACTTTAGGTGTTAGATATATAAATACATAAGTGATATGTATGTAAATCCCCCAAAAAAAATTTATATCCCCCCTCCTTCCCTCTCAGTTATAGGTCGTCAAAAAATATTGTTGTTCAGCTGTGTTCTCGAAAAGCTTCGTGTGTTCACTGGTTAGTTAAACTAGCACGACAAAAAAATTCCGAAGCGGCGAGCAAGAACTGGAACTATTAACGTGTTATTTCGATAAAGGCGTGGGGAGGACAGCTAGCGATTCCTCGATTTAAATGCGTTATTTGATATTTATTTTAGGCTTTTGGCTGATGACTTCTCGGCGATTGAATTCATTTGTTTGCTTAAAATCTTTGGCTTCAATGGCGGCGATTTTCGTCAGTTCTTCTCTTACGCCTCGGGTTCTCCAATCTCCACTTCTCCTCGTCTCTGGCTTGAGCATCGAGCTAGTAGTGCACTCCGATCACACAATCTCCTTCCTCAGTCCTACTCTCGATTTCTCGTTCTTGCGTCCTGGCGTTTGGCGTATCAAGCAAGTGGAGAGTCTTATATGTGAATCTGATCCTCTGTGGCTTTGTGACTCTCCCTCTCTCTCTCTTTCTTTTTTTGAGTGTCGATGCTCGACTCTTCTCGTGATTTCCTTTACTTTTCAACTAGACTTAGGTATGTCCGGTCTGGATCTTTGTGACCAATCATGGTTATTGCGATTATGTGATTTTTTTGCATGACTCCTCTGTATCCTCTGTTGGTTGTGATTCTTGTGACTCTGTGAGGTGATGTTGTTCTTGTTCTTGTTAGTATTTAGTTTCAATGTGTTCGTGTATTTGCATTGGTTTCTTCGGTTTCTTCAAGTTCAAAGTAACTTAGGTTTTGTCAAGCAACAGTAAAGTAGGTAGCCAACAATTCAAAAAATAATATCTGTATCTGCAAGACACCATTCACCAAAATGTAGAACAACTAGAAACAAAGAGGATGCAAAAAAATACTTAATAAGTCTAATTATCAATCCAGAAAAATAAAATCAAAGAGGTTATCAAAAAAAGGAACCATTTTAGGTTCTGAAGTGAAAAGCAATGACGATTCAAAGTTGCAAAACTCTCTGAAAGAATCACAAAAGCAACCATTAATAGTGATAGAAATGAAGCGAAAGTCTAAAAAATCCTCGTCGTGGTATAGCAAATACTCAATCGCGTAACAAGTTATTATAAGAAGTTGTAAACTTGTAGTCTTGCAGATTTAAAATAGCAAAATAGCAGTTGAATGAAAATAGCAAAACAACAAAATAACATAGAATGATAGAACTGAGCATTGGTCCAGTGGAAGCGGTGGTGGTGTGTGGTGACGATTGAATATTTGAATGAAAAGATAGGAGTTCTTTTTGTAGCTAATTGTAAGCTCGTAAGATGGGAGTTTTCTTTATCTTATGACATCGTGGAATTTTAACTTATTATTATGTTTCATTTCTATCCAACCATTTGGTTGTTTTTTTTTTCTTTTGAGTTTCAAGTTTTATTTTTTGGTAACTACATTCTGATCTGTCACCCTAAAATGAACTTTTTCGTCTCTTTTCTTTGATTAACTATTTTCCTGGCTAATTAAACTTATCAAGTGCTTTTTTGCATCCTCTTTGCTTCAATGGGTTGTTCTACATTTGTGAATATCTTTATTGTATGATATGATATGGCATCGAGGATTTTGTATGTTTGGTTTCATATCTATCCAGGATTGATGGTTACTTGTTGATTCTTTCGAGTTTGGTTTGATCTTTGGTAATTTAGTTGGTATCGATCACTTCTAGGTGGACTAAAATGGTTTCTTTTTTTTTTACTCTTTGCTTTGATTAGAACTATTTTTTGGTTAATTGACTTATTAAGTTTTTTTGCACCATCTTTGCTTCCGGTGGATTATGCTACATTTTGGTGAATATGTTGTATCTGATATCTTGTATTGTTGTTATTTTTTTACGGAATTGGCTTACTACTTGGTGTGGGATTGAATATTAGTCGACCTCTTTGGAAAAGAAAAGAGATTTTAGTGTCGGTGAAAATTTCAAAAGGTAGATGAATAGTAGATAAGACCTGCAGATTTCGTCCCGTTTGGTGAGAACTTTTATATATCTGGTTAGGTTTCATGGCAGCTCACATAGTTAATTACCTCGTCTTGAGAGAAAACTTCGATTAAAATAATGATGAATCGTTAAATAAGTATATAATTCTGATGAGTTGAGTTTAGAATTTAAAATTTATCATTTTAATTTAAAACTTTTGGTGGAAAGCGATACCAATCGCATGGTTCCATCATCCCAGCGGTCTACGGTGCTGTCAGGAGGAGTTAACTTGGAATGATCCTTGTCGAACAGTTCGTCGTCAAGGTGTCCTTGTAGAACTGGGGTGGAGTTTATCTAGGGGGACAAATATAAAACCCATAGGATTTTTGCCAACCAAATACATTCTACATATACCAAAGAAAATCAATTGGGGAACATCTGAGGATCGTAGTAATTTAGTGGTGTCATGCTCAGCATCAGTTAGAAAACTCACAATTAGAACGGTAATATTATTCTGTGACAGCCACGGACCAGGGGTCTTCAGCTTAGGAATATTTGAGTGTAAAGAAAGTTATCATTTGATTTGACGTTGAATTTTTGTGTGAGCAAAGTTTTCTTAATTTGTCGAGACAAACAATTCGGAGGGATGGATTGATTTTTTTTTTTACTTTAAATAATTAATTTCATTTTTATTTATATTTTTTTGTTATTTTATTTGAATTTTGATCATTTTATGATTGATTTAGATTTGAATATATAATCATTTATTATTGAAATTTTAATAGTAATTGATCATAGATGTAATATCGATTAATAGGCCTTTGCTACTGCGATTTTTCTGAGAGGATGATCTAAATTCATTGTCTCAAAAGTATAATCTTGGCCTTTCATCTAGTTTAAAATAGGATCGAGTTTGAGACTTTTCTTCTTGAGACTTGAAGTATGTCGATTGATTATATCTTATAATTATATGAATTACTACCGGATATTATCATCGGTTTGAAATTCTTATAATATCAAATTTTTAAGTTTTGTTAACTTACGGTCTGGACCAACCGAAGATGTGGCATCTTTTGTATCAGCTTGCATATGTTCAAAATCTAAACATTTCCACATCGTATCTGCTTTTAAAATTTGAATAGACATATAAATGTCAAGTTGAAATGTAGGTGTTAATTTGCAAGTTTAGTTCTTGATACGATATTTTTGAGTTTTGTTACTTGGGACGGTCAAGACCAAAGAAGATGTAGCTCTTCTTTGAATTTGACTTAGTAATCACTTCAACATATACGGATATATGTTCTTTGAAAATTGTGGACATTTAAGATGTAATATTGAACTTTATATGTCAATTTTGATTTGAGTTTTGTTAATGGCCGGTCAAAACAGCGAGATGCATGCTCATTCTTTTCTTTATCTTCATTTGGATTACATGTCTTTCTAGATATTTGATCTATCTTTGTCACATACACATATACATTGTGAAATATCGTAAATATAAAGTTGAAATAGTTGAATTTGACAATATGTATGTATCCAAAATCTGACATGAGTTTTGTTATGAGATTTTAGGTTTTGTTAACTTGGGACGTCAGAAGACCAATCGGGATTTTAAGGGTATGATATACAATATTTAAATTATCTTTTATGTAATTAGAAATAAAAGGAAATTGAGTATTTTAGAATTATTGATCAGTAAATATATCATGATGAAGATAAGATTGACATTTATTTAGGGGTATGGTATGAATCTATTTAGCAAATAATCTCTTATGTAACAATCGCTAATACTCTCTCATATAACCAATCCGGAAACAAAGGAGAAATTTAGTATTTTAGGAGCGATTGATCAAGTATAAAGCGATGGATCCCTTCATATAAAGGATTGCAT
Source organism: Cymbidium sinense (assembly GCA_021442155.1). NCBI lineage: Eukaryota > Viridiplantae > Streptophyta > Magnoliopsida > Asparagales > Orchidaceae > Cymbidium > Cymbidium sinense. Next base: position 132,406,679 of record CM038223.1, on the reverse strand, counting down.
CAATTCTATAGTTATCAATTTTAAATGAGGAAGAGGAAATAATGATATAAGTAGTGTCACATGATTAAGAGACAAATGGAAAGATAAAAAATGCATATATGTCATATTGACAAATGAGTCAATTAAAATGAACCTCCTTTGACCTTTGCATGCAAGCCCAAAAAAAATATTCATCAAATTTCATTAAAGAAGACAAAAAGAGAGTTTATTTTCCCTCAAATTCGTATGACATTAAGGAAATGATAAAAATGTATGAAGCGTCATATCTCCTTAAAGACAAATGACAAAACGTAGAAATAAATATATGTCATTAGAACAAGTGGATTAATTAAAATCAAACTCCTTCACATCAAAAAAAAAAGAGCACAAGTCTTCATCAAATCTCGTTAAGGAAATATGGCAAAAAGAGTTTATTTTTCCTCAAATCCATATTTTTTGTCGTATGATATTAGGAAATGATAAAGATGTATAAGCGTCATGTCTTAAAACAAAAATAATGACGTGTCATAGAAAAACAAGTGGATTAATTAAAATCAAACTCCCTCAGCAAATGAAAGATATAAAGGAAAGGAAGTTAATGGGATAACACAAGTCCCACCCCTTTTTTTGTTTTTTTCTCCCATATTTTTTTGTTTTATTATTTGTTTTGGTCTTATGTTAAGAGGCTTATAAATAAGAGGAAGCCTCATGAAACTTTCTCTCATTTCTTTTTTCTTTCATAAATACAAAATCTCTAAGGGAATCTTGCAAATAAAAGCCAATTTGGATCATCTTAATTTGTAAGTCCTTCATTTCATGTCTTAGATATGTCCAACATCATTTCATGTAAACATTTTTAGAAGGTATATTCTTTTTATGTTCCACCATGCATAAGTATATGCCCATAAGATGCATCCATTTTCTATGTTCAACTATGCATAACATCTGTAGAATATATTTTTTATGTTCATTATATCATGGTATGTAAGGGTTGTTGCAGATGAAACAAGATAAAATAGATGTCAAAACTTTTGTTTAAGCAAAATAGAAATGACATATAATCAATTTAAATAGAGATTAAAACAAGCATTACTCAACATCAAGTATTTGTCATGATCGTAGATTGAGATAAGCGTTACTCAACATCATGGTTAATCAACATGTCATATATAATACGATGAATAAACTGATACTAAATCAACACACATACATATATATCATGGAAATTCAAGTAGTACTTTACCTTTTCTCTTTTTTTTTATATATCAAAATTTTTTCGCCGATCATATGGGGTTGCTTTGGGAGGCATTCTCATGCGCCAGAAAGGCGTCGCATGGTTGTAAAGAACATCGCGTTGGAAGAAAAATGACAATACTTATATAACAATAATTTCCTCTGTTGGAGAAATATGAGCGGATATCTTATAGAGTTTCTCATCGTGTTGGAGAAAACGTGAGTAGGTAATTATAATAGAAATTTTTTTGGAGCATGGTAGATGTATTTTTTTCACCATATGGAGAAACATGGTGGGTACTTATATAAGTTTCTCTATAGCGTGAGTAGTGTATTTATAGTAATAGATTTGATTTCGCGTTTCATGTAACATCTTTATATACTTAAACAAGACATGACATTTGCTAAGCATTACATTGAAACAAAGGTGAATCCATGATATCAATATATCGATAAGCACTTCATTAGAACAAAATAATCTTGACAAATCACACAAAATTAATCTTCTCCCATTATGATTCTCATAGCAACTATTTAAGTACAATGGAAAAGGCTCCCAACAATAATTTACCTTCCTCCCCTCCTTTTTTTTTTTAAAAGGAAATACCACATATATATATAAATCTGAATTTTTAGATTTGATAAAAAAAATTTCTTTTGATAAAGAAAGATGAGAATAGGTTTATTGTTAATCAACAATTAAAGTCAAAGTACTATGTTCATTCACTTTGAACTTTTGATTTAAAGGCAAGTGTATGTCAAAGAAACTTCTAAGAACAAAATTCATCACCAATATATATAAGCCCTTCCTTCATTTCTACTCAAATCATGGGATAATCATTCATATTGTCTGCATTTTTTAATTCTTACATTTTAATTTTGTTTTAAACATGTAAGAGAAGCTCAATGGATATCATTTCATTCAAAGAAATTTGAGAATGTGAAAGTAAACTTGTATGCAACTTACAATTTGAGTCATACATTATCTTAAATCATATTTCCACACTTTGACTTATATACAATAAAAGGTTTAGCAAGCATCCTCCAAAAGTGAAGTGAAACATAAAGGAGATAAGGAATTTTGCACATGATCTAAATTTAGACCATGCGATTTTAAACTCCCTTTCAATTTCAGATTTCATGCTAGCATATACAGAGACTTAGATCTTTACATGTAATCTAGGATTTATGTGCAACACTTTAAACCCTTCTTTCAATTTCCAGATTTCAACATGTATGTGAAAGAGATTTAGAACTTTCCATATGATCTAGGATTTATGTCATACAACACTTCAAATCCTCTTTCACTTTCAGATTTTAACATGCATGAATGTAAAGAGGCATGACATGCATCATCTCACCCATAGAATTGATTTAGGCAAGATAAGAAAATGAAACCCATAAAACAAAAAAACAACAGATTGGTATCATGCACTTCCTATACATACTTTTTAAACTTTACTCAACAACAACAATAGACAACAATTAATCCCAGGTGGGGTATTTCACATATCTCCAAATATGTGTCTGAAATTAACTAAGATCATTTTTTATACATCTTAACCAAGTCTTTGTCTATACCTTTCTTAACATGGAAAATAATTACTTTTCTCATACAAGAAGCTATGTGGAGGCATCTCCTAATCTTTACTTATTTTAACATACTCATTTTGCATTCTATCTCTATAAAATCCACGAGCATCCTCATCTAGAACATAACTTAGTCTTATGTTTCTCACTTTCCATAGAAGAAATTTCAAATTATTTCACCCAAATGATATAAGGGTAAAGAACACTTGCATCTTGCTTGAATTCCACTTTATCATACAAAAGTGAGATTTTCTTACATGCATAAATTATTTTCAGCATACTAAGCATAAATATCCATAGAGATAAAGAAAAAAAAACACAGATTGGACATACATCATCCCAACATTTTGAAAACCATAAAATCCAGATAATAGAAAATAAAAGCAGATTTTGGCCATAAATCAAAACATTTTTAGCAAGATAACAACCATAAAATCCATAGATAATAGAAAATAAAAGATTTGGGTCATACATCATCCCAAAGCTCCAAAACTCTTAGCATAATCTCAAGCAACATAGCATAAACAAAATATTCTCAAGGAAACTCTTAGATCTCAAAGAACATATAAAAAAATCTAAAGCATAAATGTGTTAGGGTTAGAAAGAGACACAAAGTCTCAGCAGGAAAGGAGAAGAGGGATTTGGTTCTTAGGAAGAATGTAGGGTCGAACGAGGAAGAAAGGAAGAACCGCCGTGGAAGAGCTTGAGGGAAAAGCGAGGAAGGGAAACAGACAGGACGAAAGAGAATCAGAGCCAAGGAGCCGTAAGGAAAAGAAAACAGAAAAAGCAAAACATCGTTCGTGAGGAGTCGCGAAAGTGAGAATCAAAAGCCCTCATTTCAACCTTTAGGGTTGATTAATTCTCGATTAGGTAGCAACATAATAAAAAAAGGCGATTGGATGCATTGTACTTTGGCTAGGATAGGAGATAAGGATGGGGAATTGCTTAGATTAATTGCATATTAGCTTAATAATTAAGATAATTAGCCCTAATCATAAATTTTGACAATCATATCATCTAATAAACCCAACAATATAAGTGTTGATTTGAAGTGTTTACGTCAATGCAATCGATTTTCGATGGAGTTTAAATGTCGGCTTGAAGTGAAATTAGGTTTAAATTGTTGTCGCTCGAATTGATCGGCGTTACTTCGCCAAATCGATCGATGCGTTTGATAGGTTTGGCGGCGCGCGATCAATTTCGCGAACGGAGGTTGTTAGGATGTCGTCGGGGCTTCCCGACTTTGATATGTGCGTAATTTTATTAAAAAATAATTTTAATTATTTAATCGATTGTTAATTGATTTGATGTTTTTCATTTAATTAATTTTAATATTTTCGACGCATTACGAAGTCGAATTTTCAAATCGAGGCGAATTTGATTAATTCCGATCGCGATTATGGGGTTTTAAACCCTATTCATACGATGTTACTTCCCTTAATTGGTATTAACTTTTCTGTATCGTTTGATTTGTGACTGATATTTGGAGGTCAACACTTGGCTGTTATTGCTTTGACTGCAAAGCCTAAATTACTTTGAACTTTGAACATTGAAGGTTACTTACTTGCTTTTGTTGTTTCTATCATTCTATGAGAATCATGAGATTGATTGGTTCATTAGTTGTTCGACTGTTGGGACTTCGGTGTACCTCATAACTATTTGTATTGTAAAGCTGTTTTGGCGACTACCCATGGTGCCATTTTCACGACATCCACGTATTTGACCCTATCCTAAACCATAAGCAACAAAAGCATCATCGTGAGGTAAGTTACCTGCGATGTTGTTATTTATTAAATTTATGACTATCTGATGATCATAAAATTCTTTTCTTTGGCTGATAGCATCTTTTGTGATTGTAACCTTTCTTGGAAGTTGGATGCTCACTAATTTGTTGTCCCTTATGTTGATAATTAAAAATGAATATTTTTTTTACTCTGCGCCTGAGCCATCTATGCCTTCTCTTGTAGATCATACTCATATATTTTTTTCTCTTCATTAACTATCTTCTCAAGTGTTTTTTTGTAAATCATTTTCTCTACTCCTTTCAAGTTTCAAGATGTTGGATCTAATTCTGATGATCTTTTCAAGCTCTCTTCATCGGCTGTTATTTTTTTTTTCAGTTTTTACCTTTCTTTAGCTTTTTTTATTTTCTATTTTTTGTACTTAGATGGGGATTAAACTCTTTAATCTTCTTGTAGCTCTAAAGCATTAAATCTTTGAGCCTTATCCCCATAAGGACTTTATATTTCTTTTCTAGTTTAATAAAACATTTTTTATACTTTTGTATCTTTGTATTTGCATGTCTTTCATTAGAAAAATTTTATGTGGAATGTATATTATAAATTTCAAAATTACTAAATATTAATAAAATTTGTATATTATTTTGTATTTTTTTTATTTGTATCTAAGAATTTTGTTTATAATAATTCAAAATTAAAAAAAAAGTTAGTTTTTACTTAATGATAAATTGAGAAAATTTCTTCATGAAATAATCGAATGATTCGAGCAAACAAAACGATTTATCTGTAATAAAAATAAAAAAATAAAAAATAAAAATAAAAGCTGAAATAGAAATAAAAATTCAGGGGATCGGTGACAAAAAACCAAATAGAATCCCCAAAATCACGCGAGAGGAAAGAGGAAGAGGGAGAAAGGGAAGACTCACCCATGCGTCTGAAAGTGAGATGATGTCGACGTCTCCAATCGAGGAGAAGAAGGAGAAGCGGCACCTAGTCGCGTCAGAACGAAAGGCACTCACCGGCGGAGGTCGAGCCATCCGAGGCCGAGGAAGAAGGAAGGAACCGCTATGCGGCGTGAAGAAGCCGACGAGTGAGAAGCGTGTCTTAGCCAAAACCAGAGGAGGTAAGTAAATAATTTATATAATTATTTTAATTGAAATTTGATCATATGTTATTAGCTTTGATTTAGATATTTAGTTAACTTAGGGTTTATAATTTAACTTAGGTTATAGATTTAAGGACTTTAAATTAATTAAAGATAAATTAAAATTTAGTTTAAGAATCATTTTAAGATCATTTCAAGAATAAATTTAAGAAAATAAGGAAAGGGGAGTATTAGATTTTAGGAGCACATATAAAGGAAATGTATTTATATTATCGCTAATTGGGATTAGAATCATTTGATGGGGGTATGATAATCAATTAATGTATATATTAAGTAACTTAACACTTAATATTTTATTATATCGAATTAAGAATCATTAAAAGAAAGGTTCGAGAAAACCGCAGTTAAAATTAATTATTTACATTTAGAAAAATATCTTTACTTTCTGCGATGAAACACGTTGAGATTTTGACTTTTTCGACCGCCACCGCGATGATTTTCCCGCTTTTATATAAATGGAAATATCGCTTCTTACGCCGGATAATAATTGAACGCTAAAATCATATCACTGATTCATTTTATAAAACTCGATTTGCTGTAATTAACGTCCAGTTGATATGATTGTATGCTATGAATATGTATCAGTTTGCTTCATTACAGATGGCCGACGAATGCATGACAAATATGATTGGGCCAACGAATGAAATGAAAAAAATGAATAAGAAATCAGAAGGTAATGGATACTTATCCTTTGGATGAGAAGGCGGCGACTTGACGAAAGTAAAAGTTCATACGCTTCGCTAAATGTTTAGATACACCCATACGCCATCAAGTTAAATATTTACGATACATATAATGCTAAATGTTTACATACTACTCACATAGATGATTGTTGTTTAAATTATTTTCTTTTTCTCTGTACTTCTGTGTAGAAAAAGCGGATACTCTTATTTTCTTTACTATCTATAAGATAATCATCTAATCAATTATATTTTAGTTGTTAATCTTTTTTTTCGCGTAGTAATCAATTAAACCGATAGGAAAGTTATCTCGAAGAAGATTGTATTTCGAAATTATGTGAGATGTATGTATTTTTCTAATTATAAAATTTATGTATTTGTATTTTAAATCATGGATTGTAGTATTTTTATTATCAAGATTAGAGATTTTATTTATGAAAATGTTAATGCTTTATTTTATCCGTCAGTGCTTCGCCGCAGATTCCAAGCGAGCCTCGACAATTGAAATAACACGAACACATTCGAGCTTAAACTAACAATAACGAAGCCAAACCTAACATTCTCATAACAAGCTTAAATCGAACACGCAAACACTAACACAAATAATGTAACAGCAACGAGCCTCACTGCTTCGTTCGCCTGCTTACACCCCCAAATTGCTACTAAAGTAGCATAAGATTTTTTTTCTTTCTTTTTCTTTCTTTTTTTTTTTAATGAGAGATGGATGGGACAACGTCAGGTGTGTACGAAGGCTTTGACGTGTCGAGGAAAGGGAGTTTCGTTTAGATGACATGAAGCTTTAATTTAAATTTTGTTTTACTTAATAATGAATGATATTTATATAACTTAAAGTAATATTTATTTAGATTAAATGTGCCAGAGGGATTAATATACATACATATATATATATATATATATATATATATATATATATATATATATATTACGTTCGTTTTAAGTTCATTATGATAAATATATTTGTGATATAACTTCATCTCTTATTATATATATTACTAATAAAATAAATAACTAATAAAAAACTAATAATTAAAAAATAAACCTAATAATAACTTTTGAATCAGTGTTAGTTGAATCCCGTTAATTGTTGCATGTATTGCACAAAACTTGTAGCAACCTCAGCTTCTTATGAAGACCATGGTTAATGGACATTGCCTTGATGTCCAGTTCACTGTGGGACCTCAACATAGTAATGCTATGATCATCCTGAGAAAATTTCCTTATTTCTTATTCTCTTAGAGCTAAGTTTAAGTATTCAATATTGATAAACATATTTGTGATAAATATCCTGAGAAAATTTCCTCATCATATATATATTAATTACGTTCATTTTAAATTCATTATGATAAACATATTTGTGATATAACTTCATCCCTTATTATAATATATATGGTAATTAAGTAATCAGTTTATATATATATATATGGTAATTAAGTAATCAGTTTATATATATATATATATATATATATATATACATGGTCATCAGCGCATTTTAGATTTTACGTTGCCACCTCACATGCGTATATGATTGTGCGTTTAGCCTTTATGCATTGACTTATGCAATGCGAACCTCCATATTAGATATTTTCAATTTTCTGAATATGCCTTGAGAAATTTATTTCGCAAACTGATGCTATTTAGGAAATGTCGATGGTCATCGAAGTGAACTTGGCTTAATCTTTGCAATGTTGACTTGTGACTTTTCTTAGTTCATTCATTCAATTAATTCCTGCGATAATTTAGATGAATATGACTCCACATATAGTTGTTGTCTCCGTCGATTTCGCGTTATTACATTTTGACATGAATGTGTAGGTCAACAGATTTCTCTTCTTCATTATAGCTTTTTGGGTTGATGACTAAAGTTATATCTATGTTAGATCATTGATATTGAATTTGGAAGAAAACATTATACAACTTACTTGGTCTATGCTGCTCCCTCTCCAGGACACATTCAAAGCCGTATTCAGCAGGTACATAATCGGGGTTTAATGCACTTTTGTCCTCAAGGTTCACTCCCTTCTCGGTGACAACTATTTTACTTTTGTCTTTTGGCTTTATGGCTGCAACAAATTATAAGTTGAATCACAGCTGCCAAGAGAATTTACAACAAAAATAGAGCAAGTCAATGTGAAAAATGATTAATCTCCTAAGGATGTCCCTTTTCAGAGATATCTTCAGAGTAATACCCAGACTTAACCTACATCAATATTTAGGACTACTACGCACATATTTATCAATTTCCACAGAAACTACTTAAAAATTTTCTACAATATATTAACAATAGGAAAGAAGATAAATCAATAATATAACAGATATAGTTTGTGCTTACTGCATTAACGGATATCAAAAAAAGCCTAATTTAACAGATCAATATAAAGAGATAACAGAAAGAAAGAGTACAGGACATAGTTCCTTGTTTACACAAATAATTAGCTTTATCAATGATAATTTCAGCATTTGTGAATCTTTAACACTGAAACACAACATAGTGTATCTTACCTTCCTCAGCTAAGTTCCTATCTGGGGTATTCTTGAAGCAGAATTCAGTACATTCATGGTGAGGATTTGATGCAAGTTTGCAGCAAGGGTCAAAACCTGTATTGTGTCTATTGTTTAGAAACTTGTCCCCTTCCTTCATACTTTTTAACCTGATGACTGAAGTGATATATTGATTAGATTATTGATAAAGAATATGGACAAACACAATATACGACTTACTTTGCTCGTGCTGTTCCCTCTCGGGGACACTTTCAGAACAATATTCAGGACGTGCATCGGAGGGGTAGGATGCATTTTTGTACTCGAGATTCACTACTTGTTCTACAGCAACAATTATTTCACTTTCTTCTTTCGGCTTTACAGCTGCAACAAAATTTTGAAATTGAATTATAACCAAAATAAAAATTATTGAATTACAACTAAGATGAAAATTTACATTAGTAATAAAGCAAGTCAATCTGCCAAATTAATTATCTCCCTAAGGATCATCCTTTTCTTGAAAATTATTAATCTCCCCAAGGATGTTCCTTTTCAGGGGTATCCTCAAAGCAATATTCAATAGCTTTACGGTAATGACTGGAAGCACACGATTATGGATATAAGTGCACTGCTTTTTCCTATGGTATTATCTATGATTTAATTAGCAACAGGAAAAAGAAAACCACATTTCTAAGAGAAAAATTGCTTCTAATAACTTAAGAGAGATGACAAAAGAGAATAAAAAAGAAAGGTGGCATAACATTTTGGAAGTAGAATTTAGCACATTCATGATGAGAGTTGAAGCATATTTGCAGTGTTAGTTCATACCTGTGCTCTCTATGTTGTTGTTCATCACCTTCTCTCCTTCCTTTGAACTTTCTAATTTGATGACTGAAGTAATGTATCAATTAGATCATTGTTACTGAATTTGAATGAATGTAGGATTCGACTTACCTTGCCCATACTGTTCCCTCTCAGGGACACTTTGGAAGCAGTATTCATCACATACATGATCTGCCTTTGATGCATTTTTGCACAAAGAGCTCAATTCAAGCTGTGTGGTGTGATCTATTTCATTTTCTTTCTTTGATTTTATGTCTACAATAATAATAAATTGAATTTACAAGTTACAACTAAGAAGAGCATTTAATATAAAACTAGAGAAAGTCAATATGACAAAATGAATTACCTTCCTTCAGATGTTCCTTTTTAGGAGCATCCTCAAAGAAATATTCAGTAACTTTGTTATGACTAGTTGCATTACGGTTAAGATGCAAACTACCTTTATTAGTCTTTTTAGGAGCTCCCTTGGGCTTCTCTGTAATTAAATTAACAATAAGAAAAAAGAAGATGATATGATATAACATTTATAATCGAACTTAATAGACATCAGTAAAAAGAAAAATTAGATGCCAAAAGCGGTATAGGACTCATGCTTAGCTCTTAATTCGTATACAATTTAGCTTCAATGACTGTAATTTCAGCTTTTATGGAACTGGAACCCATAAACATAAAGCAGTTTATCTCACCTCCCTTAGCTATGTTTCTGTCCGTCACAATTTGGAAGCAAGATTCAGTATATTCATTATTAGGGTTGGATGCATGTTTAGTACTGAGGACCTTCTCTCCTTCCTTTGAGACTTTTAGCCTCGTTGCTGAAGTATTAATGCGTTGATTAGTTTATTGTCATTGAATTTAAATAAAAGCAACACATGACTTACATTGCCCTGGCCGGTCCTTCTCAGGGACAGTTGGGAAGCAGTATTCAGACATACATGATACGGATTTGATGCGTGTTTGCACTGAGGATTCACTCTGTCTAAGGGAACAACTGCTTCTTCCTTTTCCATTGACTTCGTGAGAACTGATAAATGCATTGGTTAGATCATGGAATGAATTTATAATAATATATCATCATGGTTTACCTTTCCTACGCTGATCCTCATTAGAGAGATTTTGGAAGCAGTATTCAGTACATTCATGATAGGGGTTTGATGCATATTTGCACACAAGATCCACTCTTTGCTCTGTCGTGACAATTATCCTTTCTTCTTTTAGCTTCATGGCTATAATGAACTTTGAGTTGAATTACAACCAACATGAGAATTCAAAATAAAAGCAGAGCAAGTCAATGGACAAATAATTTACCTCCATTAGGATGCTCTTGTTCAGGGTTATAATCAAAGCAGTCGTCAATGACTTCATGGTAAGAATTCGATATATGTTTATGATCAGGAAGTGCCTTGCTTTTGTCAATCTTAAATGAAACTCCTTTCGTCTTCTCTAAAATCAAATTAACATTAGGAAAAAAAAGGGTTAATGATCTAAGAGGAATTATTTCAGGCTATTAACTGATATCAACAAAAAAGAATAATAACAAAAATGAACTATAGGACACAGGCGTAGTTCCTTGATCACGTTAAATTTTGATTCATCAACTATAGCTTCAGCTTTTGCGGAACTAAGACACATACAAAAAAAAAAACAAAAGCACTTCTTAAACTCACTACAGTCAATGCATTTTTAACCCCATTTTAATCCTATATAAAAAAGATGCAATGAAAGTTCACAGTTTTCTCCTTCAACGCACTCCTTTTATATATAATAAGCCTCCCTCAGTTAAGTTCCAACGTGGCATAGTATAAAAGCAAATTCAATGCATTCATGGTGAAAGATAGGATGCATATTTGCACAGAGGTTCCAGACATATCTCTATCTCTATCGTTGACATTTTGTAAGAAAATTAGTTCTACTCATGAAGAGTATATTAATGTCAGTTAAACTTTCAGAAGGCCGATGAAATAGTAGATAAGACACTTCAATATTTTGTGAGATATGGTTGGTTTCATATAGTTAATTACTCCCAATCAGAGAAACTTTCGATTAAGGCTAATCGTTAGATGTAGCATGTGGTGTTTTGAAATTTTTATTCATTATAAACTTAAAGCGGATGGTTGGGAAAACGATGATCCTTGCGTCAGATCAGTTACATCGTCCCATGTGGTATCACTTAGTCGAGGAGAAGATAATGACTTGAAATTTCTTTGTGGTAATTTTCTTAATTTACCTAGATAAATAGTTGTGGAAGGTGAGTTGGATTTAGTGTTATTTTAAGTTATAAGTAGTGAATTGCATTTAACAATTTAGAACTTAGTAATTTATCTGATTTTACATTTGTATTAATGCTTGACTTTGATTAATTTGATTTGAACTTGCAAGCACATTTTCAAGATGAATATCCCCTCTGGTTGAAATCTTCATTCAACACAGTCATCATCGGGGTTAAATCAAATTCTCTTCTTAGTGATTGAGTATTTGATTTAGAATCAATCATGACTCCTATTTTGCGAAGGATTGGATTGATTAAGTTGAGACTTTCTTATATAGATAAAAGCTATATATCTATTTTTTAATTTCATTGAATTTTGTGCAATTTATATAATTTACGATTTTCTGCATTAAGACATATGCTTAAGACACTTATAAATCACTTGAGGATGCTTCCACACTTCTTAAAGCATTACATTTGAATTCATTTCATTATATGCACACATGTTGAAGAATGATGAGTAGAAGTCAATGATTTCTTGAAATATTATTTCAAAAAAATATTGGCACATATCGTATTGGATGCTAATTTTCTTCTTGGGATGTGTGCTCAATTAACTTGTTATTTTCAATTACTCATACACATATTGATATAATAATTTATGCATTGCACTGCTTCGAAATATGTGCATAACTCATTTCTTTAAATTACTTCCACGTATTTTGAGGCAATAAACTTGAGGGTATGATGGCCTTAAAATCATACAGATCCTTTTTGTTCACATGCATCTTAATGTAAATAATTTGAATTCAACATATTGTCATTTCAAAATATATGCAAGTTTTATTATCTTCATCCACATTATCTAGTAATTTCACACAAATGAGTATTTTACTTTTCTCTCTATTTATTTTGCCTTCACATGATTATCACTTAATGAAGAAGATTCAATTTTACTTCTATAAATGAGAGGGTTGAAGAGGTTCCCTTTCCACCATCTCTCATTCTTTCCATTTTATCTCTTCAAAAATCTTAGGCGAGCTTTGGAGATTACCTAAGTGTTGCTTATAAGTATGTCTTCTTTAATCCTCATTTAAATTTATAGAATTCTTTTCTTCTTCTTTTTTTTTACTATTAGCCTTGATTGAAATTTCTTTTGTATTTAATTAGATTTTTAAACACTTATAAGTATGTTTTATTACTACTTAAGTCCAGATGTTGAAAAACTCAAGAACATCTCACTATAAGATTTTAGGTAATCTAAAAAAAGACATGGGTGGTGTTTTTTACCGAGTAAGTCCTCCAACCTATCCGTCTAAAAAGACATGCATAGGCTCTTGAACACCACATAAATTAAACGCAATATATTTTGTATATCAGGATACATTTCATTCATATATTTGCAACAGGTGGTAAACCAATATATTTATTTTTTTTTTTTATTTTTTCTTTTTTTAACTCTTTGTTCACACGTAGAGAGAGAGAGAGTGAAAGTGAGTGAGAGAGAGAGAGAGAGAGAGAGAGAAAAACTTTGCTGTAGGAAGAAAGAAAATTTTTTTTGAACTCTCCACACTGCACCAGAGAGAGAGAAGAGAGACTCACTGGTCAGGAGAGAGAGAGAAAGATTCTTTTTCCTTTTACAATGAGAGAGAGAGAGAGATGAGAGAGAGGAGGGAGGCTTATTGTGAGAAAAGATTTCGAGGAAGAGCTTCGAGAGAAATGAAGTGAGGATACTTATCAACATCTAAATTTCAAGTTTTACGTATATAAATCTTAATTATGGATTAAAATCGCATTAAATGCGGTTTTTAGCGAAAAGTATTAGATAAAATAAATTCTAACTTTTTATGTTCATCTATAATATGTATGTAAATCCACAAAAAAATTTAATCCCCCTTTCCTCTCACCAAAATTAGATTCAAAGCAGGTGTTGATATAAACTAAATATGTATTTCGAAAATTAAACTTTCACATTGTTACTCGTTATTCAGGCGGCCTCAAAAATTTCTAAATTTGAAGCAGGCAAACGACAGCAAACATTAGCTCTATTTAAAACCGATAAACAGGTGGTGAGGACATGGCGATTCCGATTTGTGCATTATTTCGATATTTATTTTAGGCTTTTAGCTTTCAACTATGGCGATTCAAATGCTTTATTTGCTTAAGACTTTTGATGCTTCAATGGCGGCGATTTAGGCGTTAGCCTGTCTTCTCTTCCTCAGGTTCTCGTCTCACTTCACCTCTTTTGGCTTCGAGCCGGCGTAGTGCGTAAGCACTCCACGGCCTACAATCTCTTCTTCCGAGTCCCTCTCAGTTTCGTTCTTGCGTCTATGCGTTTGGTTTGGCATATCAAGCAAGTGGAGAGTATTTGAATCGATCCTCTCGGCTTTGTGACTCGTCCCTCTCTCGTTCTTGCTTTTTTTGAGTCGATATGCTCTCCTGTGATTTCCTTTACTTTTTTTGCCGACCCCAGGTATGTCGGTCACAGATTGTGACTTTCTACCGTTATTCTTATGTGATTTTTTTTGAGTATGACTCCTCTGTATAATTTATGGGTCTTTGGGTGAGGCTGATCTTGTTCTTTTGATTTCTTGTTAGTGTTTAGTTTCAATGTGCGTATTTGCATTGTTCGTTCCTTACGGTTTCTTCAAAGTTCAAAGTAACATGTTTTGGGTCAAGCAACAACATAAAGCATTCTGAAAAAAATAACAATAAATTCTTGTATACAATTCACCAAAATGAATAGACGCCAGAGGATGCCAAAAAAAAACACTTCATAAATTATCATAAAAAATAGCTCAAAGCAAAGATCAAAAAAGAGTCATTTTAGGCGAAGTGAGAACGGGTTGAACATGTGTTACAAAACTCGCGGCTCGAAAAGAATATAAGCAACATTATGGTGATGAAAGAAGCAGAAATAAAATAGTCAAAATCCTCGATGTGCTTATTATACGCTTCATATCACTATGATTCTTTTCGCTCAGTTTTTTCTTTTCTGAATTTCGTCTTTATCTATTAAAACTATTTTTTTTGACTTAATTATTTTTTTCATCTTTGTTATTTCTACATTTTGGTGAATATGTTGTATTAATGATATAATATGAGAGGATTTTGGCTTATTATTGTTTGGTTTCATATCCATCCAAGTAATTAATGGTTACTTTGTTGATTCTTTGAGTTTAGTTTAACTTTGGTAATTTGGTTTGGTTGTTCATTTGTTCTCACTTCTGGTGGACTTAAAATGGTTTCTTTTTTTTTTTCTTTGATTAGAACTATTTTTTTTAATTGGTTAATTAGACTTATTAAGTGTTTTTTTGCACCCTCTTTGCTTCCAGTGGGTTTACATTTTGGTGAATGGTGTTGTTGTATACTTTTGTATTGTTGTTATTTTTTTACGGAATTGTTTACTTGCCTACTTGGTGTGGGATTGAATATTATTTGACCTCTTTGGAAAAGAAAAGAGTTGTTTAGTTTCTTTGGTAATTTAAGCAGATGAATAATAGCACTAAGATTTTTATTTTTGAACTTTTTATATGGCCGGTTTCATATATAATTATTTATAAATCTTGAGAGAACTTTCGATTAAACGAATTATGAATAAGTTAAATATATAATTAGGTGAGTGGAGTTTAGAATTTAGAAATTTATCATTTTAATTTAAAACTTTTGGTGGAGCGATGACGCGCGATCCTCATTCCGTATTCGGCGTTTCCGCAGTCGAATGAAGGAGGTAGTCCCGAAGGATCCTTTAATGGCGCGATTCGTCATAAGGTGTTGTGAGCGCGGGTGGAGTTCTAACAAATATAAGTCAACCCAATATAGGTTTTTTTCTACATTCCCATTCTCAAAGAGCAAAATCGTTGGGAACATGGATCGATGGCCAGTAATTTAGTGTGTCGCGAAACCCGTCGAGGACTCCGTGAAGCCATTTATGTGGTATCATTTACAAAATCACGAGAGGACACGGTTAACTTCGAGGAATATTTGAGTGTGATAGTTATCATTTGATTTGACGTTGAATTTTTTTATGAGCAAAAGTTTTCTTAATTGTCCGACAAACAAACATTCGGAGGGTGGATTGATTTTTTTTAAGTTTTAATTTAAATAATTAATTTCATTTTATTTATATTTTTTGTTATTTTATTTGAATTTTGATCATTTTATGATTGATTTAGATTTAATTTATGATCATTTATTATTGAAATTTTAATAAGTAATTCTTCTCGATATGTAATATATCTACTAAATTTTTTTTCGGTCCAATTAAATTTGTCTCAAAAAGTATAATCCTTCAAACTGGTCCTCTAACATAGGATCGGTTTGAGACTTTCTTCTTAAGAGCACTTGAATGTCGATTGATTCATATCTTATAATTATATGATTAAACCGAGATATTATCGGTTTGAAATTATAATATCAAATTTTTAGGTTTTACTGATCACAAGCACCAGGAAGATGTCATCTGTTCTTTCTTTGTATCTAACTTCATGTTCTAAATATCTAAATATTTCAACACACGCATAATATCGTTCTTTTAAAAGTATAGGCATATAAATGTCAGTTGAAATATAAGTGTTATTGTAAGTTTAGTTCTCTGATATTTTTGAGTTTTGTTACTTACCCGTCTAGCCAAACCAGAATTGCGTAAGCGGATATATGTTCTTTGAATTTGACTTAGTAATCACTTCATGATATGTTCTTTGAAAATTGCATGGACATTTAAGATGTCTAATATTGAACTTTATATATCAAATTTTGATTTTTGAGTTTTGTTAAGCCGGTCAAAGATGATGCATAAGGTTCTTTTCTTTATCTTGCATTTGGATTACATGTCTTTCTAGATATTTGATCGGATACTGATATATACATATCACGTTCTGTGAAATATTGCATGACATATAAATGTCAAAGTTGAAATAGTTGAATTTGACATTGCTGCGAAAATGCGCATGAGTTTTGTTATGAGATTTTTGGTTGTTAACTTAGTCAGAAGACAATCGATTTTAAGGATATGATATGAACACTATTTAAATATATCCTCTTTTATGTAACCAATCAAAAATAAAAGTGAAATTGAGTATTTTAGAGCTATTGATCAAGTAAAATGTCGTTGATGAAGATAGATTGACATTTATTTAGGGGTATGGTATGAACTATTTAGTAATACCCTCTCTATAACCAATCAACAAACAATACTCTCTCTTATACAATCAAAACAAAGGGGCTGAAATTTAGTATTTTAAGATGGATCCCTTCATATAAATCTGATTATAGTATCAATTTTAAATGAGTCTTCTTCCTCTTTTTTTTTTTGTAAAGGTCCAAGTAAGTGAAACGTAGCCCATAATATTATGATTCATAACCCACATTTCTCCTAATGAGGGAAGAGGAAATGACAAGGATATAAATATCACATGTCAATAAGAGACAAATGGAAAAGATAGAAATAAATCGTATATATGTCATTAAGACAAAATGTCAATTAAAATGAACCTCCTTTGCGACCTCAGCTGCAGTCTCCATGACAAAAGGACAAATATTCATCAAATTTCATTAAAGAGGTATGAAAAAGAGTTTATTTTCCCTCAAATTCATATTTTTATCATATGTCATTAAGAAATGATAAAGATGTATGAGAGCATGTATATGTTAAAGACAAAAATGAAAAGATAAATAATATATGTCATTAAGACAGTGGATTAATTAAAATCTAAAGCAGTTTCTGACAAAAAAGACAAGTTATCAAATCTCATTAAGGAGATATAAAAAAGAGAGTTTATTTTTCCCAATCCATATTTTTGTCATATGACATTAAGGAAATGATAAAGATGTATAAGAGCATGTCATATGTCCTTAAAGACAAAAGAAAAAGAAAAAACATGTCATATGTCATTAGACAAGTGGATTAATTAAAATCAAACTCCTTCACATGCAAGCTCAAGACAAGATATAAAGGAAAGGGAAGTTAATGGGATAACACAAGTCTCACCCCCTTTTTTTTGTTTTCTCTCCCTTATTTTTTTGTTTTATTATTTGTTTTGGTCTTATGTTAAGAGGCTTATAAATAAGAGGGGAAGCCCCCCTCTCATGAAACTTTACCTCTCCATTCCTCATCTTTTCTTTCATAGCAAATACAAGCCTAAATCCTCTGGAATCTACCCAACTTGCAAATAAAAGCCAATTTGGATCATCTTGTAAGTCCCTTAATTTCATGTCTTAGATATGTCCAACATCATTTCATGTAAACATTTTAGAAGGTATATTCTTTTTTAAGTTCCACCATGCATAAGTATATGCCCATAAGATGCATCCATTTTCTATGTTCAACTATGCATAACATGTACAATAGAATATATTTTCTTTTATTATTATACATAAGTATATAAGGGTTGTTCGATGAACAACATAAAATAGATGTTCATACTAAACTTGTGTTTAAGCAAAAGATATGACATATAATCCATTTAAATGTAGATTAAAATAAGCACTCAACATCAAGTATTTGTTATGACATGTATGTGAGATTGAGATAAGCATTCATCATAACATTAATCAACATATCATAATTGTCATTATAATAGATAAATACGTGATCTAAATCAATAAACACATACATATATATATGTAGAAATTCAACTAGTACTTTAAAGTACTTACACCTTTTCTCTTATTTTTATATATATCAAAATTTTTTTGAGCCATCACGTATGGTTGGGTTGAGGCGAACCACGCCAAGAAAGGCGCATGATAGTGTCGTGAGACACCCGCGAAATTTATTTGCTGCGCCGAAAGACGTCGTGGGTTAGCCATAGCATTTTCCACACGTTGGAACATGAACAAGTACTTATATAACAATAATTTCTCTCGTGTTGGAGAAATGAAATATATGAGTTTCATCATGTTGGAGCATGAATAATTATAGTAAATTTTCTACCATGTTGAAAACATGAGTACTTATAGAGTTTCCACCGTTGAGAAACGTGAGTATCTATAGAGTTTCTAGTAGAAACATGAATAGACTTATAGCAAGTTTCCCACCATATCGAGAAGATAGTAGATATAGTAATAGATTTCAAGCATTTGCGTGTAAATATCTTGCGTATATCTTACAACAAGACATGGCTTTACATTGAAATAAAGGTGAATCCATGATATCAATATATATAAGCACTTCATTAGAACAGCCAAAACAAATCTTGAACTCAAAATCGAAAATTAATCTTCTCCCACATTATGATTCTCATAGCATAACTGATAAAAGGAGCTCCCCAACAATAATTCACCTTCCTCCCCTCCTTTTTTTTTTAAAGGGGATAACACATATATATATAAATCTGAATTTTTAAATTTAATAAAAAAACTTTTCTTTTAATAAAGAAAGATGAGAATAGGGCTTATTGTTAATCAATAATTACAAGAAAGTCAAAGTACTATGTCCATTCACAAGCTTTGAACTTTTCAGATTCTAGCTAAAGGCAAGTGTATGTCAAAGAAACTTACTAAAAACAAAATTCATCACCAATATGCATAAACCGCTTCCCTTCATTTCTACTCATCTCAAATCATAGGATAATCATTCATATTTCTTTGTCTATCATTTTTAATCTCATTCTTACATTTCCAATTTTGTTTTAAACATGTAAGAGAAGCACAATGGATATCATTTCATTCAAACAGAAATTTGGAGTGTGAAAGTAAAGAAAACTTGTATGCAACTTACAATTTGAGTCATACATTATTTTAAATCATATTTCCACACTTATGACTTTGCTTTATGAAAGAGGTTTAGCAAGCATCAACCCCTCCAAACAGCGAAGTGAAGCATAAAGGAGATAAGGAATTTTGCACATGATCTAAATTTAGACCATGCAGTATTTCAAACTCCCTTTCAATTTCAGATTTCATGCTAGCATATGCAAGAGACTTAGATCTTTACATGTAATCTAGGATTTATGTTATGCAACACTTTAAACCCTTCTTTCAATTTCAGATTTCAACATGTATGTGAAAGAGATTTAGAACTTTCCATATGATCTAGGATTTATGTCATACAACACTTCAAATCCTCACTTTCAGATTTTAACATGCATGTAAAAGAGGCATGACATGCATCATCTCACCCATAGAGAATTGATTTAGGCAAGATAAGAAGAATGAAACCCATAAAACAAAAGCAAACAACATGAGATTGGTATCATGCACTTCCCTTAAACATACTTCCATACTTTTAGACAAACTTTTCATAGGTAAGAAGAAATTTCAGCAAGTATTATTTCACTCAAATGATAGGAACTGAAATTAAGAGTAAAGAACACTTGCATCTAGCTTAGGAATTCCACTTTATCATACAAGAAGCTATGGGAGGCATTTTCTTACTTATGCATAAATTATTTTCAGCATACTAGAAGCATAAATATCCATAGAGAATAGAAAAAAAAAAAAACCAAGACGAAATTGGGCCATACATCATCCCAAAGCATTTCCAGCAAAATAAAAACCATAAAATCCATAGATAATAGAAAATAAAACGATATTTTGTCCATATATCATCCCAAAGTATTTTCAGCAAGATAACAACCATAAAATCCATAGATAATAGAAAGTAAAATGAGATTTGGGTCATACATCATCCCAAAGCTCCAAAGGAAACTCTTAGCATAATCTCAAGCATAAGATATAGCATATTTAACAAAACCCTAATCTCCAAAAGCACTTAAATGTGTGAAAGTAAATTTAGGGTTAGAAAGAGACAACCTGGAAGTCTCGAATGCAAAGAGGAAAGGAGAAGAGGGATTTCGGTTTGCTTGGAAGAGCGGACGGAAGAAAGGAAGAACCGCTCGTGAAAGAGCTTTGGCCGAGAACAGGAAACGAGGAAGGAGACTCATGTGAGGGCTTCAGACCGTGAGGGACGAAGAAAGGGGAATCGCGAGAGCCAAGGAGCCGTAAGGAAAGAAAACGAAGCAAGGCGTCGTTTCGAGGGAGTCGCGAAAGTGAATCGAAAAGCCTCATTTCGCCTTTAGGATTGATTGAATTCTCCATTAGGCAGCCAATAAAATTAAAAAAGGCCGATTGGATGCATTATTGCTTTGATTGGATATGTAGGTGGTAGGATTAAGATAAGGATTAGGGGGAATTGCTTAGATTAATTGCATATTAGCTTAATAATTAAGATAATTAGTCATCAGAAATTTTGAATCATAATAATAAACCACAATATAGGTGTTGATTTTAGGTGTTTATTGTGTCAACAATGGCATCGATTTCTGCGATCGGAGTCGTTTAAGCAACGTCGGCGGCGGTTGAAGTGAAAGTTTAAATTGTTTAAATGTCGCTTCGGGTGATCGACGTTGCACACTTTTGTCGAATCGATGAAGGCGTTTGATAGGTTTCGGCTTTGGCGACGATGGCGATCAATTTCAAACGGAGGTTGTTGGACGTCGGGCTTCCCGACTTTGATATGCGCGTAATTTTATTAAAAATTGATTTTAATTATTTAATCGATTGTTAATTGATTTGATATTTTTCATTTAATTAATTTTAATATTTTTGACGCATTACAAAGTCGAATTTTCAAATCGAGGTGAATTTGTTTAATTCCGATCGCGATTAGGGGGTTTTAAACCCTATTCATACGATGTTACTTCCCTTAATTGGTCTTAACTTTTATGCATCGTTTGATTTGTGACTGATATGTAGGTCAACACTTGACTGTTGTTGCTTTGACTGCAAAGCCTAAGTTACTTTGAACTTTGAACTTTGAAGGTTACTTACTTGCTTTTGTTGTTTCTATCATTCTCTGAGAATCATGAGATTGATTGGCTCATTGGTTGTTCAGCCTGTTCTGGACTTCTGGGTGTACCTCATAACCATGCATACTTGTATTGTAAAGCTTTGATAGACCCCCATGGAGCCATTTTCACAAAGATCCTTACTGTCTTGGACACCCTAAACCATAAGCAACAAAAGCAACATCATCGCAGAGGTAAGTTATCTCTACGATATTATTGCTTTTGTTATTTATGGCGGCTAATTGGCTATGACGACTATGATGATCATAAAATTCTTTTCTTTGGTAGCGTATTGTAAATCTTGGAAGTTGGATGCTAACTAATTTGTTGCCTTATGTTGATAATTAAAATGAATATTTTTTTTACTCTTTGAGCCATCTATGTCTTCTCTTGTAGATCATACTCATATTTTTTTTCTTTATTAACTATCTTCTCAGTGTTTTTTTTGATCATTTTCTCCTCCTTTCAAGTTTCAAGGTGTTGGATCCTAAATTCTGCTGACTGCTGATCTTTTTCAAGCTCTCTTCATCGGCTGTTATTTTTTTTTCCAGTTTTTACCTTTCTTTAGCTTTTTTTATTTTCTATTTTTTTGTACTTAGATGGGGATTAAACTCTTTAATTTTCTTGTAGCTCCTAAAGCATTAAATCTTTGAGCCTTATCCCCCATAAGGACTTTATATTTCTTTCTCTAGTTTAATAAAACATTTTTATATACTTTTGTATCGTTGTATTTGCATGTCTTTCATTAGAAAAATTTTATGTGGAATGTATATTATAAATTTCAAAAATTATTAAATATTAATAAAATTTGTATATTGTTTTGTATTTTTTTTTATTTGTATCTAAAATTTTGTGTTATAATAATTCAAAATTTTAAAAAAAGGTTAATTTTAGTACTTAATTTGATAAATTCGAGCAGCTTCTTCACGAGCTGAAATCGAGCTGATTCGAGCAAACAAATAAACGAGCCTTATTCGAGCGACAACCAAACATTCAATAACAGAACGACATTCTAACCTAAATCATCGACGACGTCTCATACAAAATCGAACACACACGAACAAATAAATGTAAACCGAGAACCTGAGCAGAGCCTGCTTCGTTCATGGTACTAAAGTAGCATAAGATTTTTTTCTTTCTTTTTTTTTTTTTAATGAGAGATGGATGGGACAAGCGTGAGGTGTGTATGCAAGGCTTTGACTGTCGAGGAAAGGGAGTTTAGTTTAGATGACATGAAGCTTTAATTTAAATTTTGTTTTACTTAATAATGAATGACATTTATATAACTTAAAGTAAAATTTATTTAGATTAAATGTGCAGAGGGATTAATATATATATATATATAAATATATATATTACGTTCATTTTAAGTTCATTATGATAAATATATTTGTGATATAACTTCATCTCTTATTATAATATATATTACTAATAAAATAAATAACTAATAAAAAACTAATAATTAAAAAATAAACCTAATAATAACTTTGGAATCAGTGTTAGTTTGAACTCCGTTAATTGTTGCATGTAATTGCACAAACTTGTAGCAACTCAGCTTCTTATGAAGACCATGGTTAATGGACATTGCCTTGATGTCGAGTTCACTGTGGGACCTCAACAGAGTAATGCTATGATCATCCTGAGAAAATTTCCTTATTTCTTATTCTCTTAGAGCAAAGTTTAAGTATTCAATATTGATAAAAATATTTGTGATAAATATCCTGAGAAAATTTCCTCATCATATATATATTAATTACGTTCATTTTAAATTCATTATGATAAACATAATTGTGATATAACTTCATCCCTTATTATAATATATATGGTAATTAAGTAATCAGTTTATATATATATATATATATATATATATATATATATACATTGTCATCGTATTTTTTAGATTTTACGTTGCACCCTCACATGCATATGATTATGCGTTTAGCCTTTATGCATTGACTACGAACCTCCATTTTAGATATTTTCAATTTTCTGAATATGCCTTGAGAAATTTATTTCGCAACCGATGCTATTTAGGAAGCGTCGATCATCAAGTGAACTTTAATCTTTGCAATGTTGACTGTGACTTTTCTTAGTTCATTCATTCAATTAATTCCTACGATAATTCAGATGAATATGACTCCATATATAGTTGTCTCCGTCGATTTCACGTTATTACATTTTGATATGAATGTGTAGGTCAACAGATTTCTCTTCTTCATTTGAGCCTTTTGGGTTGATGACTAAAGTTATATCTATGTTAGATCATTGATATTGAATTTGGACGAAAACATTATAAAACTTACTTGGTCTATGCTGCTCCCTCTCGAGGACACATTGAAAGCCGTATTCAGCAGGTACATAATCGGGGTTTAATGCACTTTTGTGCTCAAGGTTCACTCCCTTCGGCGACAACTATTTTACTTTTGTCTTTTGGCTTTATGGCTGCAACAAATTATAAGTTGAATCACAGCTAACAAGAGAATTTCCGACAAAAATAGAGCAAAGTCAATGTGAAAATGATTAATCTCCCTAAGGATGTCCCTTTTCAGAGATATCTTCAGAGTAATACCCAGACTTAACCTACATCAATATTTAGGACTACTACGCACATATTTATAAATTTCCACAGAAACTCCTTAAAATTTTCAACAATATATTAACAATAGGAAAGAAGATAAATCAATAATATAACAGATATAGTTTGTGCTTACTGCATTAACGGATATCAAAAAAGCCTAATTTAACAGATCAATATAAAGAGGATAACAGAAAGAAAGAGTACAGGACATAGTTCCTTGTTTACAAATAATTAGCTTTATCAATGATAATTTCAGTATTTGTGAATCTTTAACACTGAAACACAACATAGTGTATCTTACCTTCCTCAGCTAAGTTCCTATCTGGGGTATTCTTGAAGCAGAATTCAGTACATTCATGGTGAGGATTTGATGCAAGTTTGCAGCAAGGGTCAAAACCTGTATTGTGTCCATTGTTTAGAAACTTGTCCCCTTCCTTCATACTTTTTAACCTGATGACTGAAGTGATATATTGATTAGATTATTGATAAAGAATATGAACAAACACAATATATGACTTACTTTGCTCGTGCTGTTCCCTCTCGGGGACACTTTCAGAACAATATTCAGGACGTGCATCGGAGGGGTTGGATGCATTTTTGTACTCGAGATTCACTACTTGTTCTACAGTAACAATTATTTCACTTTCTTCTTTCGGCTTTGCAGCTGCAACAAAATTTTGAAATTGAATTATAACCAAAATAAAAATTATTGAATTACAACTAAGATGAAAATTTAAATTAGTAATAAAGCAAGTCAATCTGCCAAATTAATTATCTCGCTAAGGATCATCCTTTTCTTGAAAATTATTAATCTCCCCAAGGATGTTCCTTTTCAGGGGTATCCTCAAAGCAATATTCAATAGCTTTACGGTAATGACTGGAAGCACGATTATGGATATAAGTGCACTTTTTTTCCTATGGTATTATCTATGATTTAATTAGCAACAGGGAAAAGAAAACCACATTTCTAAGAGAGAAAATTGCTTCTAATAACTTAAGAGAGATGACAAAAGAGAATAAAAAAAAGGTGGCATAACATTTTGGAAGTAGAATTTAGCACATTCATGATGAGAGTTGAAGCATATTTGCAGTGTTAGTTCATACCTGTGCTCTCTATGTTGTTGTTCATCACCTTCTCTCCTTCCTTTGAACTTTCTAATTTGATGACTGAAGTAATGTATCAATTAGATCATTGTTACTGAATTTGAATGAATGTAGGATTCGACTTACCTTGCCCATACTGTTCCCTCTCAGGGACACTTTGGAAGCAGTATTCATCACATACATGATCTGCCTTTGATGCATTTTGCACAAAGAGCTCAATTCAAGCTGTGTGGTGTGATCTATTTCATTTTCTTTCTTTGATTTTATGTCTTCAATAATAATAATAAATTGAATTTACAAGTTACAACTAAGAAGTGCATTTAATATAAAACTAGAGAAAGTCAATATGACAAAATGAATTACCTTCCTTCAGATGTTCCTTTTTAGGAGCATCCTCAAACAAATATTCTGTAACTTTGTTATGACTAGTTGCATTACGGTTAAGATGCAAACTACCTTTATTAGTCTTTTTAGGAGCTCCCTTGGGCTTCTCTGTAATTAAATTAACAATAAGAAAAAAGAAGAATCTATGATATAACATTTATAATCTGCGAACTTAATAGACATCAGTAAAAAGAAAAATTAGATGCCAAAAGCGGTATAGGACTCATGCTTAGCTCTTAGTTCGTATACAATTAGCTTCAATGACTGTAATTTCAGCTTTTATGGAACTGGAACCCATAAACATAAAGCAGTTTATCTCACCTCCCTTAGCTATGTTTCTGTCCGTCACAATTTGGAAGCAAGATTCAGTATATTCATTATTAGGGTTGGATGCATGTTTAGTACTGAGGACCTTCTCTCCTTCCTTAGATACTTTTAGCCTCGTTGCTGAAGTATTAATGCGTTGATTAGTTTATTGTCATTGAATTTAAATAAAAGTAACACATGACTTACATTGCCCTGGCGGTCCTTCTCAGGGACAGTTGGGAAGCAGTATTCAGGACATACATGATACGGATTTGATGCGTGTTTGCACTGAGGATTCACTCTGTCTAAGGGAACAACTGCTTCTTCCTTTTCCAATGACTTCGTGAGAACTGATAAATGCATTGGTTAGATCATGGAATGAATTTATAATAATATATCATCATGGTTTACCTTTCCTACGCTGATCCTCATTAGAGAGATTTTGGAAGCAGTATTCAGTACATTCATGATAGGGGTTTGATGCATATTTGCACACAAGATCCACTCTTTGCTCTGTTTGATGCATATTTGCATTGGTTAGATCATGGAATGAATTTATAATAATATATCATCATGGTTTACCTTTCCTACGCTGATCCTCATTAGAGAGATTTTGGAAGCAGTATTCAGTACATTCATGATAGGGGTTTGATGCATATTTGCACACAAGATCCACTCTTTGCTCTGTCGTGACAATTATCCTTTCTTCTTTTAGCTTCATGGCTATAATGAACTTTGAGTTGAATTACAACCAACATGAGAATTCACAATAAAAGCAGAGCAAGTCAATGGACGAATAATTTACCTCCATTAGGATGCTCTTGTTCAGGGTTATAATCAAAGCAGTCGTCAATGACTTCATGGTAAGAATTCGATATATGTTTATGATCAGGAAGTGCCTTGCTTTTGTCAATCTGAAATGAAACTCCTTTCGTCTTCTCTAAAATCAAATTAACATTAGGAAAAAATGGGTTAATGATCTAAGAGGAATTATTTCGGGCTATTAACTGATATCAACAAAAAGAATAATAACAAAAACGATAGAACTATAGGACAAAGGCGTAGCTCCTTGATCACGTTAAATTTTGATTCATCAACTATAGCTTCAGCTTTTGTGGAACTAAGACAGATACAAAAAAACCAAAAGCACTTCGTAAACTCACTACAGTCAATGCATTTTAACACTATTTTAATCCTATATAAAAAAGATGCAATGATAGTTCACAGTTTTCTCCTTCAACGCACTCCTTTTATATATAATAAGCCTCCCTCAGTTAAGTTCCAATGTGGCATAGTATAAAAGCAAATTCAGTGCATTCATGGTGAAAGATTGGATGCATATTTGCACCGAGGTTTCAGATAGGGTGTGCATTAGAGTTAAATCAAAAAACCGAACTGAACCGATGTTAATTGGTCGGTTTAGGTTTTATATTCATTATTTGGTTTTGGTTGAAATTATGGGTTAATGCGGTTTTATGGTTTTTGGTTCGGTTTTAAGTTACTAAATTTCGGTTTTACGGTTAAACCGATTATTTCGGTTATAGGACGGGCCTTCGACTTCAACTGAGCCTATTTACTTCCTCGTCAGGTGGAGTCGGATGAGTTGAATGAACAAGTCGAATAGTTGATTTACTTAGACGCCGGAGTTCGGTTGCCTTTCATTCCTCGACTCTTGATGGCGATGCCATGCCATACACTTCGAGGATGGAGAGTCTCAGTCTCAACTAGGGTATAAGGCATTGCGCATTCAGTGGTTTTGGGTCTTCCGATTCAATCTCGATCTTTTGGCTTTCCTAGTTGTGACGACTTCTCCTTCCTTTATTTTTTTTGCCCTAGCGGATGTCGGATAGCCGATAGCCTACAGCTACAGCCTATAGGTTCTGTGACTTATGTCTTCACTCTTCACGTTCACTCTTCACATCCGAATTTAAGTCTTTTGATTCTTTGAGATAATACCAACAGTAAGAACTAAATCACATTATCTCAACTCCTCTCTCTCTCTCTCTCTCTCTCCTTCCTTTGTTGAAATTTTGTTGATGGTTTGAATGTTTGATTCATTGGCTTTGGTTTATTCGGTTTGGTTTATTGAATTGTGATTGATTAATCGGACTTTATTGGTTGTTGATGGTTTAGGGTTTTATGATATCTATCATGTTGGTTCTTGGAAGTCGGAAGAGCTCTTTTGAAAGAAGTTCGAATTTCTTTTTTTTTCTTATTGATAAAGAAAAAAATAGCTAGTGCCTATGAAGTTTGTATTTGTCCATTGAGGTTACTGGCCTTTAAATACGAATAACACGCTAACCGCTAAGTCTTAACATAATTACATGCTCTTTAGTCTTTGCATCATTGGCTCATTCGCTATCGATTATAGTATAACATATGATTTGAACTTATCGCCATCTCTCAGCAAACCTCGAGGATAATTTGGTTTTTATGCTTCATTCTAGTATGACATGTAGTATGTAGATTAGTAGATGCATGTCTTGGAAAAATAATGTAAGCCTTATGATTTTTTTTTTTATCTTAGTGTTTTTTAAATGCAACTATGCAAGTAATACAATTTGATTTATTGGGATGGCTTTAATAAAAAATAATATTGAACGGTAATGTTGAAATGTGACATTATATTATAATATTTGGGATACATCAGATGGATGATTGATTGAGCATTACAATTTGTTAACATGATTCACATGAATTAACATTGTTCAATTATACATTCATGTCTTTTTTCTTCTTAATATTGTAGATCCAAGCGTTCTTTAATAAGTAAGTTTTGTTGATGTAATTTATTAAAGCATTTTTTTCATTCTTTTTTAATTTATTTAATTTTTTTATTCTAAGTAGAACATGTCACAAGTTGGAGATAGTCAAACACTATGTAGTATGCATTCGGCAAGTTCAACTTACGAGATGCTAGTCGTGATGAAAAACCACCACCAACAACAACAACAAAACAGCCTTAATCCCATTGGGTGCTACATGAATCCTTCGTCGCTTATCAGGTCCTATTATGTGTCAAATTCTCATTTAATTGGTATACTAAGATCATTTTTTATACATCTTAACCAAGTCTTTTAGGTCTACTACCTTTCTTAACATAAGGAAAATCTAATGCATCTACTCTCTCTGTCATCTGACTACGACGCTTTATGTGGCCAAACCATCTGGCGACTCTCCTAATCTTATCTACCATGGAGCTACCCAACTTTTTCCCGAACATACTCACTTTGCATTCTATCTCTGGGGTAAAGCCACTCATCCACCAGCATCCTCATCTCTGTAATACTTAACTTAGTCTTATGTTTCTTATTGGCCAACATTCGCACCATAAGTCACGCAGTCTTACCACCATCTTATAAAATTTTCCTTAAGTTTAAGTGGAACTTTTCTATCACATAATAGCCGATGCATTCCTCCACTTCAACCATCCAACTTGAATTCTACTAATAATATCTCCATCTATTTCACCATCATTTTGAACAATGAGCCTAAATATCAATCGCTCATTCTTATTAATGACTTGATCACCTAAAGTCACAATACTATCACTAAAACTTCTACAACTAAAATTACACTCCATATATTCGCTTTAGATGCTTAAACGAAAACCTTTAGACTCTAAAGTTGACCTCCATAATTCAAGTTTCTTTGGACTCTCTCTAGTCTTATCAACAAGAAGAATGTCAGAAAAGCATACACCGTGGTACATCTTCTTGTAAATGCCTCGTAAGAACATCCATAACTAAAGTAAAAGATAAGGGCTTAATGTTGATCCTTGATGTAATCCAACTGAAATAGGAAAATAATTTGTCAATCCTCCTTGTGTTTGGACACAAGTGACGCTCTAGATACATATCCTTAATGACTTGAATATAACCAATATTAACTTCTTTCGTTTCAAACTCTCCAAAGAACATCTCTTGAGACTTTATCATAAGCTTTCTAAATCAATAAATATCATATGTAGATCCTTTTATTTTCTATGCTTCTCCATCAAACCTCTTAACAAATGTAAAGCATCCATAGATCTACCTAGTGAAACCAAATGACAGGAAACTTCAGTATCACATCGTAACCTATGCTCATACTTCTCCCATAATTTTAATGTATGGTACATTAACTTAATTCCTCTATAATTTGCACAATCTTGTGCATCACCTTATTCTTAAATATAGAACCAACAAACTCTTTCTCCACTCATCGCATCTTTTAGTTTTTAAAATAACAAAAAGATTTGTAAGCCAAGAAATTCTGATCTCCTAAACATTTCCACACTTATTGGAATATTATCGATGCTTTCCACATTTCATTTTCTTTAAAGCTTCACTAACTCGATTACTATCAATATAAAAAATGAAATTCTATTTTGTTTAGTATTAAGGTTCTTAAAATCAATCGATTTCAAATCCTTCATTGAAAAGTTTATTAAAATACCTCATCCACCTATTTTCAATATCTTTTCAAAAGACTTTATTATTTTCATCCTTAATACTCACTTGAATATGTCTTTTCTCCTATCTCTTTTATTTAACTTATACATACATCTTTCACCTTCTTTGGTATCTAATTTATTGTATAAATCGCTGTTTTAAATTTGATCATATATCGCTTAATCTCTACAGCCATTTTATATCTTTCCCAATTCTCCGAAGTTTTACATCTAAACCAAGTTTTATAACAATTTTATTTTATCTTTTCAGACACTCGACTCCACCACCAACTATTCTTATTAAAGATGCTTTTCCTTTTGATTCACAAGATCTTTAAGAACTTGTTTAATAAAGACGATACTTTTCCCACATAACGTACTTTCCTTATGAACATCCCAATCTTTAAATTCTTGTAGCTGCTCTTAAAAATATTTTTATTTGTGTTCTTGTGTCCCCATCTAATCTGACAATAATTAAGTTTATTTTTCTCTTACAACCTTTCATCTTAAAATCTAAAACTAATAATAGTATTAAAATTTCACTTGAATGACCTTACATCTTTACAATCTAAACGATCTATTTTTCTTATCAAAAATAATCAATGTTTTACTAGATCCATTTTATAAGTAATAATCTTTCTTTTCTTAAATAAAGATAAGAACTACAAAAATCATGTAAGAAAATCCAATATACCCTACCTTCTTCATTACACTCAAATCCATAACCACCAGAATACTTTTAAAATCTTCTACCACTCTACCAACATGTCCATTTAAATTCCCCATAAATATTTTTCTTCAAGAGGATTCTTTATTAATCCCTCTAATTCATTCCAAAATTTTTTCAGCTTACCTCCAAACCTACTTGAGAGTAGTATAACTTATAACATTTGATAATCTTAAGATCAACAATAATCTTTAAAGTTTATAATTCTATCTACATCTATTAATACTTATAACATTATCCTTCAAACTTTATCTATAATCACACTACACCATTTCTGGATTTTACCTAAATACCAAAGTTTAAAACCTAAAACTATCAATCTCAAATTTCCTTCTCCCCAACCCATTTAGAACACATAAAATATTTATCTTTCTACAACCATAAAATATTTATCTTTAACACATAAAAGTGATGAGAAACCACCATTTCAAAAAAAAAAAGCTCCTGACTTAGATCGAAGTTTGGGATCACTTTGTGAGGTAATGAGGAAAAAAAAAAGAGTGTAATTATTGGGGAAATCATATCACGATCCAAAGATTAATGGCTTCAAACTTAAGGCACATCTTTCTGTGTCAAGAATCCTATTAAAATGAACCAAATCAAACTTGCATTTCAATTTAGTGGTAAAGGTGAGAAGCATTCGCAGTCTTGGCATGGAGATTTTCAAAGAAAATGTAAGGAAAACTTTTAAGAATGATGGTTATCATGATGAATTACCTTTCAAGAGAAGGGGGGTTTAAACATTTCACGTCTCGGTCCAATGTTTCAAATACCTTCACGTGGACATTGACACGTGATTGCTTTAAATTTTATGTGAGAGAGCAATTTTAAAAAATTTATTCAAAAAAGTCGCCAGAGTTTGTCTTACTACGATACTTGACATCAATTCAACAATTAACTATATGTATCATGCACATTTTATTGATGATGATTGAAAACTCAATAAAAGAGTTATAAATTTCAATCTATAGTCATAGTGGAGAATTATCAAACAAGTTGAGAAGTGTCTTGTAGATTGGGATTGAAGCAATTTTCTGATGTGATAATACGCTCTAATAATGGCATCATCACGCACCTACAAAAAAAATTTTGGCAAAAGGGGAGGTAGTATTCTAAATGGTCGCTTCTTACATAGAGATGCATAAATTTCACATTAACTTAATCTAAAGACGGGCTGAGATATAATGCACATGTCAAGATTAAAGAAGATATATTCGCCAATCACCGAGGTTACAAAAATTTAAAGATTGAAATTGAAAAATAAAAACTAAAGATATTATGCTAATGTTCCTACAAGATGGAATACATTTTAATGTTAAGTGCGCATTAAGTTGGAGAGACTTTGAAAGGTATGAGGAGATTGATACTCAATTTAAATCGAACTGAGAAGGATGATGATGAAAGTCATATGTAAATGGTGTTTTAAGTGATGATGATTGGAATAAAGTTAGAAGTTCTTTTCTTAAAAAATTTTATGAACTCACTTTAAGAATTTTTTCTTTGTATGTGACATCAAATACTTTTTTCATTAAATTGTAGAAGTTTTTGTCTACTTCAAAGTTGGCAAATGGATGGTGATCCAAATGTGAGAAGTATGGCTTCCAAAATGATGACAAAATTAAAAATATTGGGGTGAGAAAAATGAATTTGAATATATATCTTCATTGTTAGATCGAAGCTTAGTATGAGTTCGTTATGGATATGTATGAAGGACGATTTGCTTAAAGACAACTTATTAGTCATCATTTATGATATGTTATGATTACAAAATAAAAGTTCTTGGTGAAAATCAAATAGGAAGTGATCTCCATGAGAAACAAAATTTTTTCGAAGTCAGTTTTTTACAACCGCAATCTCAGACAAGATATTCAGATGATAAATTCAAAAGATCCAATTTTGGGAAGGATGACGTAGATAATAAATCGATCTAGTAAGTATTTGAAGAGGATGAGTGATGAATTAGTTTAATATTTTAAATTGGTGAAAGGTTAATGCAAGATTTCTATTCTCTCATACATGGCTCGTGATGTTTTAAATTGTTCCAATTTCAAGCTCTCAAATCGGAAGCAGTATATTCTTGATGCATTTAGAAGTTCATTATCCCCAAAGATTGACAAGCTCTAATATGCACGATTGGATGCAAAAATGGATAAATCCAAAAATGTGGAAGAAAATATTAATGACATTGACAAGTTTGATGAAGGTATTGTTTATTTGAAATTTACAATGATTTATTTTTTTAATCGTAATTAGAAATTTAGAATAAATGAATAATTAATGATTTATTTGTTGATTTAGCAAAATTAACAAATGAAACACAAACTTGGGTTATGATGAGGATGAATCGATTATATGGGATATACCTTGAGACTTTTAGATTTCAAATTTTCATTGGTAATAGTCTTCCTTTCGGTTTATCTTATGTTTTGCTATTTTTTTGCTTAAATTTCTTATATATTCTTGGAATTTGGATTGTAATTTGATAGTTAGTTTCTTAAGCCAATACAATAGCTTTTAGGGTTTAGAGCAATGATAGAATGATGAAATGATCAATGTATACATGGGTGACTTTTTTTTTGGTGTTATGCCTCTTAAGTCTTAAAGCTTAGAGATTTCTCAAAATTATTGATGCATGTATATAGATCATATTTTCGATATTACACTTGAATCTTGATAATAAAAGATATTTTTATAGGCTTGAGCCCCAAAATCCAAATTACAAATATCGTAAGTATATATTATTTATTCTTGTAGACTTTTGGGACGGATGTTGGATGACACTAAATATTTCATATTTGTAATCCTTTTCGATCGTTGATGGCATCCTTTTCTACCTTTTTTAATGTTGGCTTGCTGACTTGTTGTAGTTTTTATTGCTTGGATGACACTAAATATTTCATTATCTCCATTTTTTTGCTCGACATTGACTTCTCAACGTGATGGTCCCAACATTGACCATGAACTCTTTCCTTATATCAATCAAATCTTCATCGTTGATAACCATTTCTTTAATTCTTTTGTTCTTAGTTGATAAATACCATGTCCTTCCAATGGACTTATTGATCGCGAAGGAGTATCTCCAGAGAAGAAAGAAAACTCATAACCAAATATAAAAGGAAGTAAATCGATTTCAAGTTGTCATGCCATGAATTGTTTGTCATTAAATATTCACCTGTTTTGATATGATGAGACGATGGAACTGCAATTTGGCTAAATGGGAGTTCCATCACCGATCTACTCATGAGCTAATGGGGATCTGGTGATTCATTGTAATAATGGAATTTGAAACTCTCAATTTTACATGGAGGCTCGTCTAATCTAACTTTGATCTATTTTCATATATGCAAGAATCTTTATAACTTGGTGTTTTCCCGGCTTCTATATGTAATATCTGGTCATCGGTTAATTCATGACTACAGGTCTACGACGTATAAACATATGCTTACAAAGAATTATACATTGTCAACACTATTTTTTACTATAATATATTGAATGCGATGCAAACGATCTTTCAATTCTTTGGAAGTAGCTATTTGTATGATCATGAAAGTATTTTTATTTTGCACTTTTGGTGTTTGAAAATCATAATGGCGATAGAAATTAGAAACAATATATGAGGAACTAAGGATTTGATTTTTTTCATTTAGGAGGAATGAAAGAGGTTACATTTAAGATTTAATTTTTCTTCTTCTTTCACATGTGCCTGTTTCCTTTCATTCAGCCCTTTTGATGATCATCATTGACTGTTCATTCAACTTTGTTTTTGAAAATCATAATGGTGATTGGTGATAGAAACCGTATGGGAGTGACTAGCGGATTGATTTTACCATATAGGAAGAACTAAAGAAGCTGCCTTCAAGATCTAACTTCCTTTATAGGATCATGAAATCTGGGTTTAATGAATCCTACTTGCGCCAAACATCCAGGTGTAGATGGTGTGCTTCCTCTGTAACAGTACAAGTTTTTATTTTTGGTGTTTACATAAGCATTATACATTGTCAACACTATAGCAGGGACTATCTTGAATTTAAGTTGGCAGAAAAATTGATTTTGGTGTTTTTGTCTGTACTACAAGTGGCAAAAAGTGCAATAATAAGACGTATAGAAAAAGTGGGTTGTACTAATAAGATGTATATAGATGAAGGTTGGGTGTTTGTGATTGATCTGCTATAGTTTTTATTTAAATTTTGTGGCTGTTGGGCGTTATTGCTTTTAGGTTGTTTTGTCTATCTGAAGTTTTGAAGCTTTGTTTGCCAACCTTCAGAGACCACCAAATTTTTTGTGAGTCCGACTTACACTTGGCACTTGCTGCCTTTGTTTCTTAATACAGTTCATGAAGGCCTTTGCTCATTTTTGAACAAATAACACTAATTGCTTAAAATTGTTCTTTTCATGAATTCTTATGCACATAGGTCGTATGAATGAAGGAACAAACCGAACATTGTAGGGACGGAGATAAAGATTGAAGATATTACTTTACATGAACAACTGTAAAGTGGCCCAACATTTGATTGCTTAATAATCAATTGAATTACACTTGTACTATTTTTCTTTCTTTGTTAATTGTTTATAATTTTATTTGTACATTACATATTTACATTCATAAATTGTATCAATATGAAACTATTTACATGCACATTACATATTTACATTGTATCAATATGTATACATGCAGTTTAGTAACTTTAGTTAATAAAATTTCTATTATTTGTTTGTTAACATTAAAATTCTTTTTTTAATGTCTATAATAGGAGGAACCAATAAACCCAACTCTAAGGTTTATTTGGTTATATAGTTTTTTGTGCTAATTTGGTGGTTCGATTTTTCAAAATAAGGTTTGGTTTATTGTTGGATCAAAACCCAAATAAGCAAACCAAATAATGCCTTTAATTTCAGACATATTCTATCTCTATCGTTCAGTACATTTCTCTTCTTCATTTGAGCCTTTTGGGTTGATGACTAAAGTTATATCTATGTTAGATCATTTATATTGAATTTGGACGGAAGTATTATACAACTTACTTGGTCTATGCTGCTCCCTCTCGAGGACACATTGAAAGCCGTATTCAGCAGGTACATAATCGGGGTTTGATGCACTTTTGTGCTCAAGGTTCACTCCATTCTCGGCGAAAACTATTTCACTTTTGTCTTTTGGCTTTATGGCTGCAACAAATTATAAGTTGAATCACAGCTGCCAAGAGAATTTACAACAAAAATAGAGCAAGTCAATGTGAAAAATGATTAATCTCCCTAAGGATGTCCCTTTTCAGAGATATCTTCAGAGTAATACCCAGACTTAACCTACATCAATATTTAGGACTACTACGCACATATTTATCAATTTCCACAGAAACTCCTTAAAAATTTTCTACAATATATTAACAATAGGAAAGATAAATCAGTAATATATAACAGAAATAGTTTGTGCTTACTACATTAACGCATATCAAAAAGCCTAATTTAACAGATCAATATAAGAGGATAACAGAAAGAAAGAGTACAGGACATAGTTCCTTGTTTACAAATAATTAGCTTTATCAATGATAATTTCAGTATTTGTGAATCTTTAACACTGAAACACAACATAGTGTATCTTACCTTCCTCAGCTAAGTTCCTATCTGGGGTATTCTTGAAGCAGAATTCAGTACATTCATGGTGAGGATTTGATGTAAGTTTCCAGCAAGGGTCAAAACCTGTACTGTGTCTATTGTTTAGAAACTTGTCCCCTTCCTTCATACTTTTTAACCTGATGACTGAAGTGATATATTGATTAGATTATTGATAAAGAATATGGACAAACACAATATATGACTTACTTTGCTCGTGCTGTTCCCTCTCAGGGACACTTTCAGAACAATATTCAGGACGTGCATCGGAGGGGTTGGATGCATTTTTGTACTCGAGATTCACAACTTGTTCTACAGTAACAATTATTTCACTTTCTTCTTTCGGCTTTGCAGCTGCAACAAAATTTTGAAATTGAATTATAACCAAGATAAAAATTATTGAATTACAACTAAGATGAAAATTTACATTAGTAATAAAGCAAGTCAATCTGCCAAATTAATTATCTCCGTAAGGATCATCCTTTTCTTGAAAATTATTAATCTCCCCAAGGATGTTCCTTTTCAGGGGTATCCTCAAAGCAATATTCAATAGCTTTACGGTAATGACTGGAAGCACGATTATGGATATAAGTGCACTGCTTTTTCCTATGGTATTATCTATAATTTAATTAGCAACAGGGAAAAAGAAAAACCACATTTCTAAGAGAGAAAAATTGCTTCTAATAACTTAAGAGAGATGACAAAGAGAATAAAAAAGAAAGGTGGCATAACATTTTGGAAGTAGAATTTAGCACATTCATGATGAGAGTTGAAGCATATTTGCAGTGTTAGTTCATACCTGTGCTCTCTATGTTGTTGCTCATCACCTTCTCTCCTTCCTTTGAACTTTCTAATTTGATGACTGGAAGTAATGTATCAATTAGATCATTGTTACTGAATTTGAATGAATGTAGGATTCGACTTACCTTGCCCATACTGTTCCCTCTCAGGGACACTTTGGAAGCAGTATTCATCACATACATGATCTGCCTTTGCTGCATTTTTGCACAAAGAGCTCAATTCAAGCTGTGTGGTGTGATCTATTTCATTTTCTTTCTTTGATTTTATGTCTGCAATAATAATAAATTGAATTTACAGGTTACAACTAAGAAGAGCATTTAATATAAAACTAGAGAAAGTCAATATGACAAAATGAATTACCTTCCTTCAGATGTTCCTTTTTAGGAGCATCCTCAAACAAATATTCAGTAACTTTGTTATGACTAGATGCATTACGGTTAAGATGCAAACTACCTTTATTAGTCTTTTTAGGAGCTCCCTTGGGCTTCTCTGTAATTAAATTAACAATAAGAAAAAAGAAGAATCTATGATAGAGCATTTATAATCTGCGAACTTAATAGACATCAGTAAAAAGAAAAATTAGAGGCCAAAATCGGTATAGGACTCATGCTTAGCTCTTAGTTCGTATACAATTTAGCTTCAATGACTGTAATTTCAGCTTTATGGAACTGGAACCCATAAACATAAAGCAGTTTATCTCACCTCCCTTAGCTATGTTTCTGTCCGTCACAATTTGGAAGCAAGATTCAGCATATTCATTATTAGGGTTGGATGCATGTTTAGTACTGAGGACCTTCTCTCCTTCCTTAGATACTTTTAGCCTCGTTGCTGAAGTATTAATGCGTTGATTAGTTTATTGTCATTGAATTTAAATAAAAGTAACACATGACTTACATTGCCCTGGCCGGTCCTTCTCAGGGACAGTTGGGAAGCAGTATTCAGCACATACATGATACGGATTTGATGCGTGTTTGCACTGAGGATTCACTCTGTCTAAGGGAACAACTGCTTCTTCCTTTTCCATTGACTTCGTGAGAACTGATAAATGCATTGGTTAGATCATGGAATGAATTTATAATAATATATCATCATGGTTTACCTTTCCTACGCTGATCCTCATTAGAGAGATTTTGGAAGCAGTATTCAGTACATTCATGATAGGGGCTTGATGCATATTTGCACACAAGATCCACTCTTTGCTCTGTCGTGACAATTATCCTTTCTTCTTTTAGCTTCATGGCTATAATGAACTTTGAGTTGAATTACAACCAACATGAGAATTCACAATAAAGCAGAGCAAGTCAATGGACAAATATTTTACCTCCATTAGGATGCTCTTGTTCAGGGTTATAATCAAAGCAGTCGTCAATGACTTCATGGTAAGAATTGATATATGTTTATGATCAGGAAGTGCCTTGCTTTTGTCAATCTTAAATGAAACTCCTTTCGTCTTCTAAAATCAAATTAACATTAGGGAAAAAATGGGTTAATGATCTAAGAGGAATTATTTCGGCTATTAACTGATATCAACAAAAAAGAATAATAACAAAACGATAGAACTATAGGACAAAGGCGTAGCTCCTTGATCACGTTAAATTTTGATTCATCAACTATAGCTTCAGCTTTTGTGGAACTAAGACACATACAAAAAAAAACAAAAGCACTTCGTAAACTCACTACAGCCAATGCATTTTTAACACCATTTTAATCCTATATAAAAAAGATGCAATGATAGTTCACAGTTTTCTCCTTCAACGCACTCCTTTTATATATAATAAGCCTCCCTCAGTTAAGTTCCAATGTGGCATAAAAAAAGTAAATTCAGTGCATTCATGATGAAAGATTGGATGCATATTTGCACTGAGGTTTCAGACATGTTCTATCTCTATCGTTCAGTACATTTCTCTTCTTCATTTGAGCCTTTTGGGTTGATGACTAAAGTTATATCTATGTTAGATCATTTATATTGAATTTGGATGAAAGTATTATACAACTTACTTGGTCTATGCTGCTCCCTCTCGAGGACACATTGAAAGCCGTATTCAGCAGGTACATAATCGGGGTTTGATGCACTTTTGTGCTCAAGGTTCACTCCATTCTCGGCGACAACTATTTCACTTTTGTCTTTTGGCTTTATGGCTGCAACAAATTATAAGTTGAATCACAGCTGCCAAGAGAATTTATAACAAAAATAGAGCAAGTCAATGTGAAAAATGAATAATCTCCCTTAGGATGTCCCTTTTCAGAGATATCTTCAGAGTAATACCCAGACTTAACCTACATCAATATTTAGGACTACTACGCACATATTTATCAATTTCCACAGAAACTCCTTAAAAATTTTCTACAATATATTAACAATAGGAAAGAAGATAAATCAATAATATAACAGAAATAGTTTGTGCTTACTACATTAACGGATATCAAAAAAGCCTAATTTAACAGATCAACATAAAGAGGATAACAGAAAGAAAGAGTACAAGGCATAGTTCCTTGTTTACAAATAATTAGCTTTATCAATGATAATTTCAGTATTTGTGAATCTTTAACACTGAAACACAACAGTGTATCTTACCTTCCGCAGCTAAGTTCCTATCTGGGGTATTCTTGAAGCAGAATTCAGTACATTCATGGTGAGGATTTGATGTAAGTTTGCAGCAAGGGTCAAAACCTGCACTGTGTCTATTGTTTAGAAACTTGTCCCCTTCCTTCATACTTTTTAACCTGATGACTGAAGTGATATATTGATTAGATTATTGATAAAGAATATGGACAAACACAATATATGACTTACTTTGCTCGTTTTGTTCCCTCTCGGGGACACTTTCAGAACAATATTCAGGACGTGCATCGGAGGGGTTGGATGCATTTTTGTACTCGAGATTCACTACTTGTTCTACAGTAACAATTATTTCACTTTCTTCTTTCGGCTTTGCAGCTGCAACAAAATTTTGAAATTGAATTATAACCAAAATAAAAATTATTGAATTACAACTAAGATGAAAATTTACATTAGTAATAAAGCAAGTCAATCTGCCAAATTAATTATCTCCCTAAGGATCATCCTTTTCTTGAAAATTATTATTCTCCCCAAGGATGTTCCTTTTCAGGGGTATCCTCAAAGCATTATTCAATAGCTTTACGGTAATGACTGGAAGCATGATTATGGATATAACTGCACTGCTTTGTAAGTTCCTATGGTATTATCTATAATTTAATTAGCAACAGGGAAAAAGAAAAACCACATTTCTAAGAGAGAAAAATTGCTTCTAATAACTTAAGAGAGATGACAAAAGAGAATAAAAAAGAAAGGTGGCATAACATTTTGGAAGTAGAATTTAGCACATTCATGATGAGAGTTGAAGCATATTTGCAGTGTTAGTTCATACCTGTGCTCTCTATGTTGTTGCTCATCACCTTCTCTCCTTCCTTTGAACTTTCTAATTTGATGACTGAAGTAATGTATCAATTAGATCATTGTTACTGATTTTGAATGAATGTAGGATTCAACTTACCTTGCCCATACTGTTCCCTCTCAGGGACACTTTGGAAGTAGTATTCATCACATACATGATCTGCCTTTGATGCATTTTTGCACAAAGAGCTCAATTCAAGATGTGTGGTGTGATCTATTTCATTTTCTTTCTTTGATTTCATGTCTACAATAATAATATATTGAATTTACAGGTTACAACTAAGAAGAGCATTTAATATAAAACTAGAGAAAGTCAATATGACAAAATGAATTACCTTCCTTCAGATGTTCCTTTTAGGAGCATCCTCAAAGAAACATTCAGTAACTTTGTTATGACTAGATGCATTACGGTTAAGATGCACACTACCTTTATTAGTCTTTTTAAGAGCTCCCTTGGGCTTCTCTGTAATTAAATTAACAATTAGAAAGAAGATGAATCGATGATAGAACATTTATAGTCTATAATCTGCAAATTTAATAGGCAACAGTAAAAAGAAAAACTAGAGGCTAATAGTGATATAGGACTCATGCTTAGCTTTTAAATCATATACAATTGAGCTTCTCTGACTGTAATTTCAGTTTTTGTGGAACTGGAACACATAAACATAAAGTACTTTATCTGACCTCTGTCAGCTACATTTCTGTCTGTTGCAATTTGGAGGCAAGATTCAGCACATTCCTGATTAGGGTTGGATGCATGTCTAGCAATGAGAACCTTCTCTCCTTCCCTAGAGCCTTTTAACCTTGTCGCTGAAGAATTAAAGCATTGGTTAGTTTATCATTATTGAATTTAAATAAATGCATCACATGACTTACATTGCCTTGGCTGGTCCTTCTCAGGGACAATTGGGATGCAGTATTCAGCACAAACATGGTAGGGATTTGAAGCATATATGCACTCAGGTTTCACTTCTTTCTCTGTGCTGAAAACTTTTTCTTTGGATTCACGCCTGCTAAAATATTTTAGATAAATAAAAAAATAATTCCCACGGCAAATTGTTTCTCTTATCCGCACACTTTCATATTCATCACCCGTTTTGTATAATTGAAACTTAAATTGGATTTCAAATTTTAAAATATGACATTGGGATTTAAAAAAGAGAATGATCTGGTTTAAATCTCAATCATTTAAATAAGTGGATGAATGGCATAAATGTGAGAGGACAAAAGATATATATATATATATATATATTAAAAAATTTATATCGAAATTTATCTTGAAATGAATAGAACACATGCCAGAAATCTGTGGGATCCGAAAATTCGCCACCGACCTCTTTCGGAAAACAAAAAAGAAAAGAAAGAGTTGTCTTGGTGTCGGTGATAATTTCAGAAGGCAGATGAATAGTAGATAAGACACTACCCAGAGATTTCGTTCTCATTTGGTGAGAACTTTTTATATTTGGTTCGGGTTTCCATAAAGCAAGCTCTATAGTTAATTACTCTAAATACCGAGAAGACTTTCGATTACTAATGAATCAAAGAACGATATATAATCAGTGGAGTTTAACTTATAAATTTATTATTTTAATTTAAAACTTTTGTGGCACGATGACGTCCATCTAGATCCTGTTCCGTTCCTGCCGTGATCCCCATCCGCTTAATCGAGGAGGTAGTCGACAACCTCGACCGAAGGATCCTTGTTAAGAATACACGTTACGTGCCCTGTTGTGACTCAGAGTTTATCTAGCGACAAATATAAGTCAACCTTATAACATAGGTTTTTTGCCCAACCAAATACATTCTACATTTCACAAAAAGAGAAAGCCGTTAGGAACATACTGGCCGCGTGGACCGTAATTTAGTGGTGTCATATCACGAACCACCGGCCATAGGGCTCAGTCGAACCGCCATTTATGGTGCCATATCGCAAAAATCACGCGACAGAGGACGCCACGCCCCACGCTTTAAGAATATTTGAGAAAGAAGTTATGTATTTAATTTGACATCGTTCATGGAAAAATTTTCTTAATTTGTCAAGACAAACAATGAGGGGTGGATTGATTTTTTAAGTTTTAATTTAAATAATTGCTTCATTTTTATTTATATTTTTATTATTTTCTTTGAATTTTGATCATTTTATGATTGATTTAGATTTGAATATATGATCATTTATCGTTGAAATTTTAATTGAAGTTCTTCTCGATCATAATTAATATCAAGATGATTGCTACTGCTCCGATTTTCTACAGAGACGGCTTTAATTCATTCCTCAAGTATAATCCTTCAAACTTGTCTACAACATGGGATCGGTTTGAGACTTTTCTTCTTGTCTCAATTTTAAACTATGTCACTGATTCATATCTTGTATTATATAATTACACCGGATATTATTAATTTGAAATTTTATAATATCAAATTTTTAGGTTTTGTTAACTACCAAGACCAAACCGAATGTAAAGATCTGTATTTTGTATTTGACATGATGATTAGTTCAACATACATACAAAGATGCTCTTTTAAAATTTGTATGAATGTGTTTAAATAGGTGTAATAATTGCAAGTTTAGTTCTTGATATGATATTTTAGGTTGTAACTTAGCACAAACCGGACAGAAGATAATGAGTATTTGACTTAGTAATTACTTCAACATGCAAAAGATATTCTTTTGAAAATTTTGCATGACATTAAGATGTCTAAGTTGAAGTTTATATGTCAAATTTTAATTTTGAGTTTTGTTAACGAATTCAAGACCAAACCGAAGTATAACATCCGCTTTATATTTGACATGGATCACATGTCTTCTAGATATTTGATTTATTGGATAATTTGGCCAAAAAAGTGAGAATCTAAAATAGATATAATTATTGACGTAAATATATGATACTTCATGCCAAAAATCCCCTTTTATGCAACAATCGAAGGATATGAAATAAATCACTTTGAGGCCCATTTAATCAATATGGAAAAAAGTAGATGCATTTAATTTAAATTCTCTCCTTATGTAATAAATCACAAAAGATAGAATAAATAAATCATTTTAAGGCCCATTTGATTAAGTGTAAAGTAATGGATCCAAGATAAACATAGTCTTTATTTAAGATGATATGAATATTGTTCCAAAAATTCCTTTTCTATGCAATAAATCGAGGATTATATGAAACAAATCATTTTGAGGCCCATTATACCATGATCCATTATGTTTCTCTTAATAAGGGGAGGAGAAAGATATGAAGATATCATACGTGTCATTTAAAAGAGACAAGTGAATTAATTAAAATCTACCCCTTCACATGCAGTTCATGTAAATGAAGACAAGCATTCATTAAATTTTATTAAGAAGATATGACAAAAAAGAGTTTATTTTCCTTTAAATCCATTCCTCCCTTTTTTTTTTATGACATAAGTGAGAAGTGACATAAAAGATGCCACACGTCCATGTGCATGATATAAAAACGTGAATTTAAGATTTCAGATTAACTTAT
Source organism: Cymbidium sinense (assembly GCA_021442155.1). Taxonomy (NCBI): domain Eukaryota; kingdom Viridiplantae; phylum Streptophyta; class Magnoliopsida; order Asparagales; family Orchidaceae; genus Cymbidium; species Cymbidium sinense. The sequence continues at coordinate 132,362,118 of CM038223.1, read as the reverse complement.
GACAAGACACCATATATGTCGAGTCATAACAATAGATGATAGATAGAGGAGTAGTTTATAAATAAAAGGATTTCCTTTCACAAAATCCCTACATTTTCTACTCTCATTTTCTCCTTATACCACAAGTTTAAGTTCTTTCAATCTTGCAAAGGGTTAAGTTGTGCAATGGTAAGTTCTCTTCTAACTTTACATTTTCTATTTTGATATCTTCACGATATATGATAGATATTATTTTCTATGATTTCTTTATTTTAAGCACATGTCCAACATAACATGTCGTAAGTAGAGCTTTAGGATGAGATTAAATCATAATGGTCACTTAATAGCAGAATAGATGATGATGTAAAATCAATACATAAGATTCATGTTTAACATAAATAAGTATTGATCAATATATACTTCAGATTTGTCATGTATAGAATAGATAAAGTATGTAAATTAAAGATAAGTATCAACTCATGTCACATTTGCAAAAAAAGATACGTGATATAGAAATTGAAGATAAGATTCACATTCGAGATAAAAATTTTAAGCCAACACACAACTTAAGATTTCATCCATTTCTTTCTATTTTCTTTTTTTTTATAATTTCTGACCATCCCCAAGAAAGATACTTAGACTATTTCCACCACGCCAAGAAAGCGCAGATGATGATGAGACAAATCATGAAAAATTTATTCTACCATGCCGAAAGCGTATATAAAGATCATAACATTTCCTACTATGGAGAAACAAGAGATTATAAGAATAGATTTAAACTCATTTGATATAAACACGCTTAAACATTGCAGAAAATAAATCTTTCCTCCTTTTTTTTTTTTTTTAAACAATTTCAACAGCCTCCGCCACCCTCGATATGTCTGGAGAGACTGTCACACCACGCCAAGAAAAGGGATGTATGGATGTCGCAGACCACCGAATTTTGTTTCACCACCACGCCAAGAAAGACGCGGTATAGAAGATAAAGATAGAACAAGTTTCTACCATGTTGGAGAAATAAAGAGGATTATAAGAATAAATTTAAAACTCAGATTTCATAATAAAAAAGAAGTCGCTATATGTATATTTAATTAAAGATAATAATCAAAATTTACAATTTCTCGCTCCCCACATGAGGTCACATGAGATCACCCACCATGCCAAGAAAGGCATGTATGGGATGTCGAGACACCATACAAATTTTGATAAAGATAAGATTTCCTATTAACAAGATATCGAATAATAAAATGAAATATAAAGAAGGATTAAACTCAAAAGTCAATCATTCCTTTCTTCATTTCACAAGATTTTGCATAATGTATCATTAAGAATTGATTTCAAAGTAACAAAAATGAAACCCATAAAGGAAAGTAAACAATTTGATTTTGAGTTTGATTTTGGGGTTTCACAATACCCAAGCCCTTCTATTTTTTTAAATTTCGATTTCATCATTTTCTTTTTTTTTTTATAGTAAGAAAGACAATTTCAAAGAAACATTAACTCCTCCATATGATAAGAACATGGGGTTGAGGATAGAAATACTTGCATTTAGCTTAGAATTCTATTTTCTATCCCAAGCAGAATTATTTGAAGATAAAAGTATAGATATCCATAGGAAGCAACAAGCAATCATGACAGGGCCTGGATTTAAACCATATTTGAAAACCCCTCTTCTTTAATTTCAGATTTCAATCTAATCATGTGCAAGAGACAAACGAATGAAACTCATAGGAAATAGAAAAGTAAGTAGCATGACAAAACCTCTCTTTTAATTTTAGATTTCACTTTTCGGATTTCATTCTACATGTGCAGAGATAAAACAAATAAATCCATAGGAGATAAAGTAAGATAAGAAAACCCTTTCTATTTAATTTTAGATTTCACTTTTGATTTCTCACCTACGTAAGAGATAAAATAAATGAAATCCATAGAAAGAATAAAGCATCATTCATTTTCGATTTCATTCTACCCATATGCAAGGGACAAAACAAATGAAATCCATAGGAGATAGCAAGTAGCATGACAATTCATTTTCAGATTTCATTCTACTCAAATCCCTACCATGTTTGTCAATCATCCAATTGTCGAAGGACCACCAAGGCAATGTAAGTCATGTGATGCATTTATTTAAATTCAATGATGATAAACTAATGCTTTAATTCTTCAAATGACAGGTGTTACTACAACTATGTGTCACTTGAAATTAAATAAATGAAGTAGAGGTTAAAACCCCATAATCGATCTAAATCAATTAAATTGATTCGATTTAAAAATTAGACTTCATAATGCAAAATATTAAAATTAATTAAATGAGAAAATATCAAATCAATTAATGATCAATCAAATAATTAAAATCAAAATTTTAATAAAATTCGGCACATATCGAAGTCGGGAAGCCCCGACGACGTCCGAACGACCTCCGTTCGCGAAATTGATCGCGCCGTTGTCGCCGAAACGTCAAAACCTATCAAACGACGCCTCCTGATCGACGCGGCGCGCAGACGTCGATCAATTGAGCGACGCCGCATTTAAATCTAATTTCACTTCGATTACCGACGAACAACGCCCATCAAATCGACGCTGTAGTCGCACAACGAAATACAAGATTGACACCATATTATTAGGGTTTATTATTGGGAGATTCATGAAAATTTATATGATTAAGAATATCTTAATTACTAAGCTAATTAACCTAAATTAATTTACTTAACCATTCTTTAAAGTCGATATTGACGTTAACCAATGAGCCGACGTTTAATCCTTGAAACCAAAGTGGTAGGCACGTTGACCTCATTTCCATGACACTCACGCATATTCTCCTCTCTGCGATTCCTCCTCTCGTTCAAGCTCTAAAGTCTCCTCTTCCTCTCGTATCCAAGCGAAGAACTCCCTGCAGCCTCCTTCCCTCTTGTCGACTTGGTCAACTCCCCGGCCTTCCTCTGGTTCAAGCACCGAACCCTAGTCGATGCACTCAGGTTTCACTTCTTTCTCTGTGCTGAAAACTTCTTTCTTTGGATTCACGCCTGCTAAAATATTTTAGATAAATAAAAAAATAATTCCCACGGCAAATTGTTTCTCTTATCCGCACACTTTCATATTCATCACCCGTTTTGTATAATTGAAACTTAAATTGGATTTCAAATTTTAAAATATGACATTGGGATTTAAAAAAGAGAATGATCTGGTTTAAATCTCAATCATTTAAATAAGTGGATGAATGGCATAAATGTGAGAGGACAAAAGACATATATATATATATATATTAAAAAATTTATATCGAAATTTATCTTGAAATGAATAGAACACATGCATCATCAATGAATATTTATATCACATTTATCTAAACCCTGAACCAATAATTTTAAGATTCATCCGCAGCAAAAATTAATCTTGCTTGTCACGATTTATTGAAAAAAGGATTTATGTTGTATCACATGCCATGCATTGATCAGGAGTCGGAATAGTTGGAAACAATCCCGCGAATTAAAAAGTTTCTTAAGACAAGCAATGGAAGCAACAAATCAAACCTGGTTTATCTTTTCCTGCGTCCTGAGGCTTCTCTGACAATTTCCCCGAGCAGTATTCAGCGCATTTGTGGTAGGGATTGGAAGCGTAAGGGCAGTTCGGATTTACGCCCCTTTTCTCTGAATTTTTGTCCCACTCCTGATCCCCACCTAAAATTTTATACAGTCAGGAGTTCAAAACTCGGAAAAAAAAAATAACGAAAGAAAACCACAAGAAGTAGAAGATATAAATCAAAGCACAGATAAGGAACCTGATCTTATTGCGTCCAAGAAATTTTTGCCAGTGGGAATCTTGTCAAGGACCGCATTTATGGTAGGGATTGGATACGTTAGGGCAGTCGGGATGAACATCCTTATCGTTGAAAGAGAGAACCATGGCAAGAGGAAGAGCCCTCCTCTTCTTCCTACCGGCCGTCCTCCTTTCGCGGAACTCATATTCCGAGCTTAAGCTCCTTCTTCTGACCTCCATACAAACCCTTGAAGCTCTTCTGCTCCGTCTCCACCCGAAGAAGTGGAAGAGTAAGAAGGGCTTAAAGGAGGCAGAAGAAGCAGTTCCATGGCCGGCAACACTCGGGGAACAAAAGAAAGGATGATTAAAGAAAACTCCTGCTGACCACGTCGTCATCTTCAATATTTTGTGAAAGGACAATTGGGCGACGAAGAATTGACAAGAGAAACCTGGAATTTATATAGGGGTTATTCTTCCGATGATTCGAGGATAAGCAAGTCCCAAGAAAAAGAAAACAAAAGAGTTATCATGGAGACAGACAAATCAAGGCTGCGGCAGAGAAGAGAGAAATTATTTTTTTTGTTTTTAGGACTAGTATCCACCTAATATTGATATGAATTAGCTAAGCTTTAATATTAAATCATAGCAACATTTTTATAATGAAAACCTACACTAAATTTCGATATTCCAAGCAATTTGACAAAAGCTAATCGAACTATTAATAAAAGAGTAAGAAGATCCCTACTCTTCTTCCTGCAAGAGATTTTAATTACCAAGTTAATGGAAGACAGATTATCGATAAACAGAAAGATAAAAAAAAATCAAAGACACTTGAAGAACAAGAATATCGAGTTCCAACTACCTTATTGCAGCCTCCCACAAATGCCACTCAACACAGTCAACATAAACAGCAAATATCAATTCAAAATTTAACAAAGAACTCAAATAAAAGAAGAGGCTTATGCTTCAATGATGAGAAGTACCAGAGGGTATATTCAAGTTCAAGTTAGATTAATGGCCAATGATGACCAACAACATCAATCAATAACATGATAATCACCGACAACCAATGGGTAAGAAATATTAAGAACAAGCTTCATGTATCAACCATTTAACCCAAGCTAAGAAAACCTATCTATCAAGTATACATAATTATTAGCCACCTATATCCTATATAGCTTAGTGTTTTCGATAACACATCCTTACATACTACTCTAGCACGTAATTACCAATAAGTTATTCCCTAATATGAGTATACAACTGCCAGCTCATTACATACATCCCTATCCAATAGATATGAATTTAGAGTCGAACTACAATATCCACCTAAGGGTAATCCATGTGATATACAGAAAGTAAATAAGTCTACAACAAGGAATTTAATTCGTTCTTATTAATAGAAACCAGCAATCATTTGACAAAAGAATACTACTTCCAACAGAATCAAATTGCTACTTTCATACAAGTGGAGGAAAGTATCAACAGAGCTCGAGAAATGAATTGAAGAAACAGAGAAGGCAGATGTTCATTTTGACCTTGAGGACAAGGTCAAGGGGAGTAATGATATGAATCCAAATCATCCATGGCCAAATTAACAGAACAGACTCAAACAAGAAGGGAATACAAAATACAAAGAAAATAATACGTAAAATTATTACAAAGAAACCTTCGTGATGATTAGAGAAAGAAGCGTAAGGAAGTTACAGGAGATAACAAAATAAAAGCCATTACAACCCTTAAGTGCACAAGAATAAAGAACCAGAGATAAACTCTCCCAAACCACCAATGTAAGAGAAATAACAAGGGCAATTACAGAGCAAGAGAATGAAGACTTTAAAACAAAGAAATATAAAATGCCCAAAGTAACAGAATGGAGGCACAACTGAAGATATAAAGAAATCAAGAAGCTCGACATCTCAACCAACTTATATTCCATAAAGACAGAAGTAAGCAACAGAAGTAAAACGATCCAAAAAATCAATTATTTTGTAAAAAAGTAGTTAGTCAAGATAGATAGCTTAGATCCAAGCCTAAG